>JAVJAQ010004693.1:45395-407079 GCA_032362365.1 Zygogramma bicolorata | reverse complement strand
ATGGTTATTCATAGGTTATGTTATGGTATATTATGAACTACTTTGTGCATTAATGATCCAAATCGATTTTATGGACTGAATTATATCTATACCTTTCAGCTTTCATTTCTTCGATCTCTGCTCACGTAAAATCGATATTTTATACAAAATATGCTATACCATTTTGTGTCCTCTGACTTGACATCTCCTTTCGACCAGCGGCGACTTTAAATTCTACACCCTAATTGTTCATATTCATATAATTCTTCTTGGATTTGAGTAATAACTAAATAATAAAAATAATTTTTACTATAATGTGACGATAAAATAGATTCGAGAAAAAATATTTGAGACAGATTTGAATTTAATGAATATACCCCATTCTCGTTTCTGTTGGGAGTTGCAGCTTTTTCTGCAAGTGGACAGAAGACCAATCTCATTTGAGGCAGGTCATTTGTAACAGCTTTGCAAAACAATGTGCTTGCTGTCAGAGGTCTCCTATACTCAGTATACAAGGAGTATGATTCTTCTGTTATTCAGTAGATGGCGCTTGGCCTTCGAGATTTACAGCATCTACATCCGATTCAGATATTTACTTGGTAAGGATGTTTTGTGTTAGCAAGTCCAGTCGAGTGTCACTAATGAGACCCATGGCAGGTTCAAACAGTTTTCTGGAATTGGCATGGTGATTTCCACCTACTTAATAATTCGGTGGTTTTCATGGCAACGTGTCCAAAGCAAGTGACAGACAGGTCAATAATCACAAGGATGAAATCGCCACTCATCTTCAATATCCTTAGAGCTTGAGAACACTTTCTGAGACATTTTTCGACTCGAATTCTCAGAGGAAATTCGTAACTGAGAGTAAAAAACTGTTCGAAACTGTAATCGAAGTGGTGGTGATATACATCTGAAGAAAACCTTTGTAAATTCATCATCAGCAATGAAATGGAATACTTCGGTAGGATCACTCATTTCTAAAGATATTTCGTCCTGAAATTCGGACAACTTCATTGACAGATCGTAAAACAAGTCAGGGTGACATTCACTTCAACTCAACAGTTTTCTGGTGGAAATGCAAGCGTTGCAACTGGTTAAAATTTACAGGCATGAAATTTCCATTAATAATAATAATCAGGACTTTTTTCAATTTGCAAATTTCCTGAAAAAACTCACAAACTCGCAGCCATGAAATATCCCGTCGATCAACAATTGATTGAAAGAGATTGCAACGATATCTTTCAGAAAATGTAGTTCCAAGCGAATTCGATGAGTTCGTGGAAAAACGAACACTAATATTCAACAGAATTCGGATGAAAATATTGATTGATTGCCAACAAAAAACTACAGTTATTGAGAGCAGAAAATATTCCTGAATTTCTGATAATCTGAATAAGTACTATAAACATGGAGTAAAATTTGAAAATTGTTTTCACCATGTCATTCGTGTGTTGGGAGCAATATCAGAAACACGTTGAAGCAAAGATTTAAGGAATTATCATGTGTGCATGATAGACCAGAGAGAAATAAAAATTGGGGCATGCATAGTTGATTAGTAGATTATGAAATCATAAAATCAAATATTTGGGTATGGGATCATGCACTTCAGTTTCTTTCTGAGGCGAAGGGTGGATTTGGGTCCATTCCTTGGAGAGAGTGGGCAGTGAAATGCTGCCAGTAGAGGTAATAATTTACAAGGAATCATCTGATGAATCATAGATATAATCAATAGTAAAAGTAATAATCACTACAATTGATGAAATAATGTGGATGAAACAATTCCTGTTTTGATTATATTTTTTTCCCAATCCAAACAAGTAAAAATTAGGGGGTTAATACCCCATCTCACCCCCATAAAAGTGTCCTTGTGTTGATACTGAGTAATTAGTTGGAACATTAAACATCACGGAATTCATCTGAAAGACAAAAAGGACTGAGATTGCTTTCAGCTAAACAATTTTGTTTACCAATAATTCAATCAATGTAACAAAAATCATTCATTCTGTTGATCAACAACAAACTCATAACAGCAACCCCATAGAATAAAATCTCTGTGTGAAAATTGGAGGAGGTAAAGGGAACGTTGATAATTACGTTTTCCCAGAACCCGCTCAGCATTTTCCAGAGTTCATGACTAGAGGCTATTTCGATTAGCCTAATCGAATTTTGCATTTGAAAAATTCAACACCCTTTGATGACATTTGTTTCAAGAGTATCCTGATTCTGCCGAAAGATTGAATTTTTCCATACCTAATGACTTGCGGAATTCGCCTCCTTTTTAATTTGGAATCGTGAAAATATAAATCAGCGTTGGAAAAAAGAACAATTCCAAGGTATTTGATTAAACTCCATCTTTATCATTCCATCTAGGTTTTATTGTCTCCCTTTCATATCACTGAAATAGCAGTTTCCATTACGAAAAAGTATCCCACTCTTAGGAATGTTCCATTGTGAAATTAATATCTGAGAAATGTTCACCACACCGGTAATATTGAAATATCTCTCTTCGGTTGCGGAATTTTTGTGCTGCTCGTTTTTTGGTAAGGAAAAAGAAATTAGGATAGAATAATGTACCATAACCTAGGCCAAGAAATCGTTCAGTTGATTTGATATACGTTTGCGACGACTACAATATCAGTCTACAATTTGTGATTTTTCGAAGGATGATGATATAAGCGGAAGATTTCTTTTCGATTTTCAATTTTTCAAAAAACCATTGAATTCTTCTCATCCTCTTGAAAGGCGGAAAGAAGCTTTGAAACCGATCGTCCAAGATACTTTCTGATATGCTCTGTATATTGAGAAATATATAGTAGTGCAAACCTTTTTCGTAATTTTGATGATTTTTTCTCACTATTACGTCACCAAATTCATCTACATTACTTTTCAATTATACTAGGTCAAATTTAGACTTTAAAAAGTATTCATCATCAAATCCAGATCATTGAGTTACCATGAATATACTGTATACTGAAGATTATTCTGATGAATGTTTTACTTTCATAAATTAGTGGCACTTGCTTTGGATTGATATATCATATTCATATATTTGCTTATTGGATCTTTCTAGTCTTATTTCTTTCTAATCATACTGATGTTGGGGAACATAATATCAATGTAAAACACACAAAGTGGTTCATGAATTGAAATAAAATGATTTCTGTGGAAGATCGCTAATGTTCAGAATTCAATTTTTCAAAATTTACTATTTCCAAGGAAAGATGGAATGAGCTAGGTGACAGTGACAGATTTTTTGCCTGAATTTTCAATCTTTCTGAAGAGGAACAGAGCATATGACTACAGAATTCTGTTGCAAAAATTAGAGATATATGGATTTTTATATGTGGTAATCCAGTGGTTTGAGTCTTATTCATCCAGACGAACGCAATGCGTACCACCTCAAGGCAATCCATCACACAAATTAGAAATTGAATGGGGGGTACCTCAGGGATCAGTTCTGGCACCCACCCTTTTCTTAATTTATATGAATGATCTAGCCTCAATTAATATCTCCGGAAAGTTCAATTTGCAGATGACACCACAATATATGATAAAAATGGCTCACAACTGCATCAGATGATTTAGAACGATGTAAGTAAAGTCAAAGATTGGTGTGATGCTTATAAGCTATCTTTCAATACATCAAAAACTAGCATCCTTACTTTCAAATGTAATCTACAAGAAGTCCATATAAACCAAGTAATGAGTTATGTGTCAGAAACAAAATTTCTGGGTTTAAATATTGATGATGAATTGAAATTTGAAAGTCACATTGAAAAACTCAGAAGAAAAGTGGCATCAGGAAGTTTCGCAGTAAGAACCATTTCATGGGAACTTGGTGAAGAGATGACAAGAAGTGTTCATTGGGCTTCGATCGATTCACACCTGATATATGGAATCTGTTTTTGGGGATCAAGTAGTCAATATTTGTTCAATATGATTTTTGTCTTGCAGAAACGAGCAATACGGTATATGTGTTAAGCTAAATTCCGGTATTCTTGCAAGCCACTCTTTATAAAACAAAATTCTACCACTACCTTTCATTTTTATTTTAGAAGCAGTATGTCGCATGCATAGCGAGTATAGAAACGAAATACATAAGATGTCTGAATATAACACTAGACAAACACTAAATATAACATTACCAGTTCCAACTTCGACACGAATAAAAAATTCCATATTTTATAATGGTAGATAATTATTCAATCACTTGCCGAACGAGATTGAAATTTTAAAAGATGAAAAAGCAAAATTCGAATGGTCTGTAGAAAATCTTCTACTGGCGAATGCTCCTATTCATTAGATGAATTCTACTGTCAGAACTTTTAATGAGGTGGAGTTCAAACTTGTCTTATAGTTCTAGTTATACATCATTGCCCAATTTGATGTGTTTCAGTAATATTCATCGAATTTTTATACTTTTATTATATATTATATAATTTTATTATTCTCTATGTGTTTTATATTGTGTTTCATTGTATTCTAATTATGATTATTATTAGTTTTTCAACAGACCGCCATATCGACAGATATTTAATGAATATTATTGTTTTTTTGTTTTTCATTGTGAAAGACTTTGTCAATGAGAACTACGTTCTTCAGACAATAAAGTATATTTGATTTGTTTTGTTGTACGATTCTATTATGGTTTATCAATTATGGAACTCCATCCTATGCGTCATAAGGTTCTCTTGGTATTTCTGACAAAATGTGGAAAGTAATGCATTATATCTTGAAACTAACATAATCAAATTTTCACAACACTCTCATAACAATGAATACTTCAACAGATTGCTTCTTGTCAAATGTGGGCGAACCGGATATCCGGAACCTACAGACAGTTTCACTGCGCAACTTGAAGCAGGACTAATTACACTGCCAGGATGAACTGCGAGCATCAATAAGATCGTATTGTGAATATTTTTTTTTTGTTTCAGAGCCTCTACAGATGAGTACTTTGGTGAGCGTAGCAGGAGCTCTTCTGGTGGCATTCCTGCTCTTCATTTGCGTCTGTGTGTACGCAATCCGTGCGGAAAAATGCTGTTTTGCCCGTAAGTTTTTCCAAAACTCTAAGTCAATACTTTTCTTTCCCATATCTCAGTGCCCCCGCCGAACCGGTTGAGGAGTGATATTGTTTATAATTCACCACGTAATGCTTGTAGAAAAAAATATATTGGTCAAACAAGCAAAAACTTGAAATCAAGACTATCTGGACCTAAGAGTGATTGCAGACTCTCAAAAAGTTATTGTGCTTCCTCAGATCATGTTGTGGGTCTTGATCATTCAATGAATAAAGGAACAATTTTATACTCAGGAAGAGACCTCACTAAAAGACTTTTTCTAGAGATGGTAGCCATCAGAACAGAAGCAAATTGTATAAATAAAAGAGAAGATAATGACCAATTAAGTGAAATATATTCATTTCTTCTCACTAAGTAATACTATTTCATTACCAATTGATGGAGCTAAAAAATACATTCTCAAGTTCATTATTTACAATCTTATAAACATAGACATTACAACTAATGGTCTGGTCTTTATGACATTTTTCCATTTAACACAATGCAGAATAGAGAGAGAAAGGATATGCACATTGAAGTGATATTGTGAAGGACAGAATAATAAGTCTATACTTGAATTACTCCATCCTTCCTAACCTCTCTTTATCTGCTACATTGAAGAAATAATTCACTTGGAGGTTATACTTGAAGTATTCTGTCTTGCTCATTCCGCAGTCCTCTTTCTGTCAGGGCCAGTTGTAATGTCTATGCTTATACATGAAAACAAAAAAGAACAAAAGTTCAAGTTTATGTCTGTCAGTATGACAATATTCGTAGTATGTATTTGAGAAGCTAAACCCCTAGTTTTCATTATTAACGAATGTTTCACAAAATGAAAATTTCCTGATTGTCTAAAGCTTGACATCATTAAACCACTATTCAAAAGTGGAAATAAACAAAGTGTTGAAAACTATAGACCAATTTCATTATTGTCCATCTTCTCAAAGATTACTACACAAGATCGAATCCTATGGAATAAGAGGTCCAGCTTTCGACCTGTTGAAGGATTATCTGTCTGATCGGAAGCAAATAGTAAGTATTGACGGAATTTAAAGCCGCCCGAGATCCGTGACGTGTGGTGTGCCACAGGGTACTGTCCTAGGACCACTTCTATTTGTCGTTTATATAAATACCTTGATGAAAATCCGATCGACGGCACGTTTCTTCTGTTTTGCGGATGATACAGCCATTTTATACAAGGGAGAAACCTGGTCCGACCTGAAAATTGAGGCACAAACTGACTTTCGAAACATATGTGATTAGTTTAAATATAACAAACTAAAATTAAATAGCGAGAAAACGTATTACTTACCATTCACAATTTACTCCAACCACTCACCTAATCTGGGACCTCTGGAAATAGATAGAGATATGGTAATAATGGAAAAAAATTAAACCAAATATCTTGGTATCATTATAGATAGGCACCTGAGGTGGGATTTGCATATTACCTGCGTAAAGAATAAATTGAGAGGAATGCTAAATGAATTCAGATATCTGGGCAATTATTTAAACATGGAAAACCTTAAAATATTGTATTTTGCATTGGTTCAGTCTCAGTTATCCTACGGCATCCTGGGATGGGGTGGGTGGCAGAAAACAACTTGAGTAGTTTGAGTGTGATACAAAGATGGATAATGAGAATAGTATTTAAAAAAAACATGAGTTATTCCTCGGATCTACTTCATTCTGAAAACCATATATTTGATATAAGACAAATTTTATGCCAGAGAATATTAACTTCTATAAATAAAAACAAAATTTCTCTCCAATCCATTGAGCATAAATACAATACAAGAACTAAGATAAATTATAAGAATGTTCCGTGCCGGGAAAAGAGTATTGGGCAACGTTCAGTAGAATTCTTAGCTCCAAAAATATTCAATTTGCTACCTGATGAAATGAAAGCCATTAAAAATTATTGCTCTTACAAGCGCCATGTAAAAACTAGGATAGACAGAACAATATTCAATAATATCGTCAATCTAAAAGTTTCGAAATAGATCATATATATGTATGTATATGCGTGTAAGTATAATGTGTGTATGTAGGTGAATGTATGGTTGCATGTGTAAGCGAATATAATTTGAAAGGTGAGGATATATGCATGCGAGTATGTACGTGTATATGTGTGTGAGTGTATATATATATATGAAATATCTATTATTGTTCTGCCTAATCGACCCGATATTGACACACTTACCCAATATGGACTCATAAGCACAGAATTGACTATTTACCCTATTTCGATGCATTTACCTTATTATGGCCTTTTACTCGATACGGACTCTCACCTAGATTAAGTTATAAATTCACTCTGTATTTATATTGTATTTTTTTATGTTTTCATGCATCACGCACAAGCATTTTGCTCCAGTGATTAGTATGTTTGTTCTCGAATTTTATTGTAATTCATAAACTAGTTTTTTTTTTGTGTTTTATCGAAAATAAACATTATTATTTATACACTATATTTGATGTTTAAATATGATCAACAATCATTCATCCAATCGAGATATAGTTGCAGAATTGAGGCTGATCGTTATATACCAGTTTTCTAGATATTTTCCCAGTATTCAATGTTGATTTGTTCAAATCTGCATGTAACCCAATTTTTCCAAATGAGTAAAACGAGTGTTCAATCATTTTCTGTTCAATCAATCTGTTTTCTTATGTGTTATCCTCATCAACTCCTAGTTTCCGAAGCTATTATATCGATTTTGGTAGATAAACTGGCAACGCGCCATGTATTTTAGTAATTCCTCACCTGATCGAAGTTCATCAATGTTAATTTCTATTCTTAAATTAGATTATTTTTGCTGTATTGCGGTATTTCGATGTAAGACGTGTACCAAGTGCGGAATTAGATAGATCCACGGTGTAGAGAAGGAAGTATTGATGAAGGTATTTTTGGCCTTCCCTTCTTCAAATCAATTCAAGAGCAATACGAAACTTCTATACATGGATTAATATCAACTATTCAGCAAATATTAGCTGTTGACAATGAAACTGAACAAGAAAAAGTGACTCAATAATGATGAATCATCTTTATTCATTGAATTTTCGATAACAATGAAGATGCGGATTGTCAGTCTTCTGCTGTTTCTCAAATTTTTGTTAGGTGTAAATAAAATGTTCAATTATAGAAGAAATCGATTGGAACTAATGATACCAAACTGAAGAAAAATAAATGACAAATACAAAAAAATTCTGACAGAAATCAGATATTTTTATAGAGAATTCCACCTGCATCAATCAGAAACATGTCTGAAAGAATGTGAGCTTAATGAATCATTCAACCTTGACTTGAATTCGAGAAAAGAATAAATTCTGAACTCGATATATATATATATATATATATATATATATATATATATATATATATATATATATATATATATATATATAGAAATTGATGTTTTCACAGATCTTCGATATGCAAGATGAATTTTTCTGGGTTTTTATCCGTTAGGTATCTTCTGATTTGTTCGACGTTTCGAATTCCATTTTGAATTCATTCTCAAGAACTGTGAGACGAATATCTGTCCATACCGTCCTGGTCAATCACTCCCCTTACGAAGCAACCAAGCAAGAGCAAGCAAAGACTTCAATTGTCTGTTCTCCACGGAAACTGGTATTTATAATGACTCTCCTCAGTCATTATCCGACTTCGTCCGATATTAAGGCTGCATCCTGCCCATCCAGGTATTATGTAGAAATTGATGTTTTCACGGATCTTCGATATGCAAGATGAATTTTTCTGGGTTTTTATCCGTTAGGTATCTTCTGATTTGTTCGACGTTTCGAATTCCATTTTGAATTCATTCTCAAGAACTGTGAGACGAATATCTGTCCATACCGTCCTGGTCAATCACTCCCCTTACGAAGCTTACGAAGCAACCAAGCAAGAGCAAGCAAAGACTTCAATTGTCTGTTCTCCACGGAAACTGGTATTTATAATGACTCTCCTCAGTCATTATCCGACTTCGTCCGATATTAAGGCTGCATCCTGCCCATCCAGGTATTATGTAGAAATTGATGTTTTCACGGATCTTCGATATGCAAGATGAATTTTTCTTGGTTTTTATCCGTTAGGTATCTTCTGATTTGTTCGACGTTTCGAATTCCATTTTGAATTCATTCTCAAGAACTGTGAGACGAATATCTGTCCATACCGTCCTGGTCAATCACTTGCGAAGCAACCAAGCAAGAGCTAGCAAAGACTTCAATTGTCTGTTCTCCATGGAAACTGGTATTTATGATGATTCTCCTCAGTTATTATCCGACTAGGTCCGATATTAAGGTTGTATCCTGCCCATCCAGGTATTATGTAGAAATTGATGTTTTCACGGATCTTCGATATGCAAGATGAATTTTTCTGGGTTTTTATCCGTTAGGTATCTTCTGATTTGTTCGACGTTTCGAATTCCATTTTGAATTCATTCTCAAGAACTGTGAGACGAATATCTGTCCATACCGTCCTGGTCAATCACTCCCCTTACGAAGTAACCAAGCAAGAGTAAGCAAAGACTTCAATTGTCTGTTCTCCATGGAAACTGGTATTTATAATGATTCTCCTCAGTTATTATCCGACTAGGTCCGATATTAAGGTTGTATCCTGCCCATCCAGGTATTATGTAGAAATTGATGTTTTCACGGATCTTCGATATGCAAGATGAATTTTTCTGGGTTTTTATCCGTTAGGTATCTTCTGATTTGTTCGACGTTTCGAATTCTATTTTGAATTCATTCTCAAGAACTGTGAGACGAATATCTGTCCATACCGTCCTGGTCAATCACTCCCCTTACGAAGTAACCAAGCAAGAGTAAGCAAAGACTTCAATTGTCTGTTCTCCATGGAAACTGGTATTTATAATGATTCTCCTCAGTTATTATCCGACTAGGTCCGATATTGAGGTTGTATCCTGCCCATCCAGGTATTATGTAGAATTTGATGTTTTCACGGATCTTCGATATGCAAGATGAATTTTTCTGGGTTTTTATCCGTTAGGTATCTTCTGATTTGTTCGACGTTTCGAATTCCATTTTGAATTCATTCTCAAGAACTGTGAGACGAATATCTGTCCATACCGTCCTGGTCAATCACTCCCCTTACGAAGCAACCAAGCAAGAGCAAGCAAAGACTTCAATTGTCTGTTCTCCATGGAAACTGGTATTTATCATGATTCTCCTCAGTTATTATCCGACTAGGTCCGATATTAAGGTTGTATCCTGCCCATCCAGGTATTATGTAGAAATTGATGTTTTCACGGATCTTCGATATGCAAGATGAATTTTTCTGGGTTTTTATCCGTTAGGTATCTTCTGATTTGTTCGACGTTTCGAATTCTATTTTGAATTCATTCTCAAGAACTGTGAGACGAATATCTGTCCATACCGTCCTGGTCAATCACTCCCCTTACGAAGTAACCAAGCAAGAGTAAGCAAAGACTTCAATTGTCTGTTCTCCATGGAAACTGGTATTTATAATGATTCTCCTCAGTTATTATCCGACTAGGTCCGATATTGAGGTTGTATCCTGCCCATCCAGGTATTATGTAGAATTTGATGTTTTCACGGATCTTCGATATGCAAGATGAATTTTTCTGGGTTTTTATACGTTAGGTATCTTCTGATTTGTTCGACGTTTCGAATTCCATTTTGAATTCATTCTCAAGAACTGTGAGACGAATATCTGTCCATACCGTCCTGGTCAATCACTCCCCATACGAAGTAACCAAGCAAGAGTAAGCAAAGACTTCAATTGTCTGTTCTCCATGGAAACTGGTATTTATAATGATTCTCCTCAGTTATTATCCGACTAGGTCCGATATTAAGGTTGTATCCTGCCCATCCAGGTATTATGTAGAAATTGATGTTTTCACGGATCTTCGATATGCAAGATGAATTTTTCTGGGTTTTTATACGTTAGGTATCTTCTGATTTGTTCGACGTTTCGAATTCCATTTTGAATTCATTCTCAAGAACTGTGAGACGAATATCTGTCCATACCGTCCTGGTCAATCACTCCCCTTACGAAGCAACCAAGCAAGAGCTAGCAAAGACTTCAATTGTCTGTTCTCCATGGAAACTGGTATTTATAATGATTCTCCTCAGTTATTTTCCGACTAGGTCCGATATTAAGGTTGTATCCTGCCCATCCAGGTATTATGTAGAAATTGATGTTTTCACGGATCTTCGATATGCAAGATGAATTATTCTGGGTTTTTATAAGTTAGGTATCTTCTGATTTGTTCGACGTTTCGAATTCCATTTTGAATTCATTCTCAAGAACTGTGAGACGAATATCTGTCCATACCGTCCTGGTCAATCACTCCCCTTACGAAGTAACCAAGCAAGAGTAAGCAAAGACTTCAATTGTCTGTTCTCCATGGAAACTGGTATTTATAATGATTCTCCTCAGTTATTATCCGACTAGGTCCGATATTAAGGTTGTATCCTGCCCATCCAGGTATTAGGTAGAATTTGATGTTTTCACGGATCTTCGATATGCAAGATGAATTTTTCTGGGTTTTTATAAGTTAGGTATCTTCTGATTTGTTCGACGTTTCGAATTCCATTTTGAATTCATTCTCAAGAACTGTGAGACGAATATCTGTCCATACCGTCCTGGTCAATCACTCCCCTTACGAAGCAACCAAGCAAGAGCTAGCAAAGACTTCAATTGTCTGTTCTCCATGGAAACTGGTATTTATAATGATTCTCCTCAGTTATTATTCGACTAGGTCCGATATTAAGGTTGTATCCAGCCCATCCAGGTATTATGTAGAATTTGATATTTTCACGGATCTTCGATATGCAAGATGAATTTTTCTGGGTTTTTATCCGTTAGGTATCTTCTGATTTGTTCGACGTTTCGAATTCTATTTTGAATTCATTCTCAAGAACTGTGAGACGAATATCTGTCCATACCGTCCTGGTCAATCACTCCCCTTACGAAGTAACCAAGCAAGAGTAAGCAAAGACTTCAATTGTCTGTTCTCCATGGAAACTGGTATTTATAATGATTCTCCTCAGTTATTATCCGACTAGGTCCGATATTGAGGTTGTATCCTGCCCATCCAGGTATTATGTAGAATTTGATGTTTTCACGGATCTTCGATATGCAAGATGAATTTTTCTGGGTTTTTATCCGTTAGGTATCTTCTGATTTGTTCGACGTTTCGAATTCCATTTTGAATTCATTCTCAAGAACTGTGAGACGAATATCTGTCCATACCGTCCTGGTCAATCACTCCCCTTACGAAGCAACCAAGCAAGAGCAAGCAAAGACTTCAATTGTCTGTTCTCCATGGAAACTGGTATTTATGATGATTCTCCTCAGTTATTATCCGACTAGGTCCGATATTAAGGTTGTATCCTGCCCATCCAGGTATTATGTAGAAATTGATGTTTTCACGGATCTTCGATATGCAAGATGAATTTTTCTGGGTTTTTATCCGTTAGGTATCTTCTGATTTGTTCGACGTTTCGAATTCCATTTTGAATTCATTCTCAAGAACTGTGAGACGAATATCTGTCCATACCGTCCTGGTCAATCACTCCCCTTACGAAGCAACCAAGCAAGAGCAAGCAAAGACTTCAATTGTCTGTTCTCCATGGAAACTGGTATTTATAATGATTCTCCTCAGTTATTATCCGACTAGGTCCGATATTAAGGTTGTATCCTGCCCATCCAGGTATTATGTAGAAATTGATGTTTTCACGGATCTTCGATATGCAAGATGAATTTTCCTGGGTTTTTATCCGTTAGGTATCTTCTGATTTGTTCGACGTTTCGAATTCCATTTTGAATTCATTCTCAAGAACTGTGAGACGAATATCTGTCCATACCGTCCTGGTCAATCACTCCCCTTACGAAGTAACCAAGCAAGAGTAAGCAAAGACTTCAATTGTCTGTTCTCCATGGAAACTGGTATTTATAATGATTCTCCTCAGTTATTATCCGACTAGGTCCGATATTGAGGTTGTATCCTGCCCATCCAGGTATTATGTAGAATTTGATGTTTTCACGGATCTTCGATATGCAAGATGAATTTTTCTGGGTTTTTATCCGTTAGGTATCTTCTGATTTGTTCGACGTTTCGAATTCCATTTTGAATTCATTCTCAAGAACTGTGAGACGAATATCTGTCCATACCGTCCTGGTCAATCACTCCCCTTACGAAGCAACCAAGCAAGAGCAAGCAAAGACTTCAATTGTCTGTTCTCCATGGAAACTGGTATTTATGATGATTCTCCTCAGTTATTATCCGACTAGGTCCGATATTAAGGTTGTATCCTGCCCATCCAGGTATTATGTAGAAATTGATGTTTTCACGGATCTTCGATATGCAAGATGAATTTTTCTGGGTTTTTATCCGTTAGGTATCTTCTGATTTGTTCGACGTTTCGAATTCCATTTTGAATTCATTCTCAAGAACTGTGAGACGAATATCTGTCCATACCGTCCTGGTCAATCACTCCCCTTACGAAGCAACCAAGCAAGAGCTAGCAAAGACTTCAATTGTCTGTTCTCCATGGAAACTGGTATTTATAATGATTCTCCTCAGTTATTATCCGACTAGGTCCGATATTAAGGTTGTATCCTGCCCATCCAGGTATTATGTAGAAATTGATGTTTTCACGGATCTTCGATATGCAAGATGAATTTTTCTGGGTTTTTATCCGTTAGGTATCTTCTGATTTGTTCGACGTTTCGAATTCCATTTTGAATTCATTCTCAAGAACTGTGAGACGAATATCTGTCCATACCGTCCTGGTCAATCACTTCCCTTACGAAGCAACCAAGCAAGAGCAAGCAAAGACTTCAATTGTCTGTTCTCCATGGAAACTGGTATTTATGATGATTCTCCTCAGTTATTATCCGACTAGGTCCGATATTAAGGTTGTATCCTGCCCATCCAGGTATTATTTAGAAATTGATGTTTTCACGGATCTTCGATATGCAAGATGAATTTTTCTGGGTTTTTATCCGTTAGGTATCTTCTGATTTGTTCGACGTTTCGAATTCCATTTTGAATTCATTCTCAAGAACTGTGAGACGAATATCTGTCCATACCGTCCTGGTCAATCACTCCCCTTACGAAGCAACCAAGCAAGAGCTAGCAAAGACTTCAATTGTCTGTTCTCCATGGAAACTGGTATTTATAATGATTCTCCTCAGTTATTATCCGACTAGGTCCGATATTAAGGTTGTATCCTGCCCATCCAGGTATTATGTAGAAATTGATGTTTTCACGGATCTTCGATATGCAAGATGAATTTTTCTGGGTTTTTATCCGTTAGGTATCTTCTGATTTGTTCGACGTTTCGAATTCCATTTTGAATTCATTCTCAAGAACTGTGAGACGAATATCTGTCCATACCGTCCTGGTCAATCACTCCCCTTACGAAGCAACCAAGCAAGAGTAAGCAAAGACTTCAATTGTCTGTTCTCCATGGAAACTGGTATTTATAATGATTCTCCTCTGTTATTATCCGACTAGGTCCGATATTAAGGTTGTATCCTGCCCATCCAGGTATTATGTAGAAATTGATGTTTTCACGGATCTTCGATATGCAAGATGAATTTTTCTGGGTTTTTATCCGTTAGGTATCTTCTGATTTGTTCGACGTTTCGAATTCCATTTTGAATTCATTCTCAAGAACTGTGAGACGAATATCTGTCCATACCGTCCTGGTCAATCACTCCCCTTACGAAGTAACCAAGCAAGAGTAAGCAAAGACTTCAATTGTCTGTTCTCCATGGAAACTGGTATTTATAATGATTCTCCTCAGTTATTATCCGACTAGGTCCGATATTAAGGTTGTATCCTGCCCATCCAGGTATTATGTAGAAATTGATGTTTTCACGGATCTTCGATATGCAAGATGAATTTTTCTGGGTTTTTATCCGTTAGGTATCTTCTGATTTGTTCGACGTTTCGAATTCCATTTTGAATTCATTCTCAAGAACTGTGAGACGAATATCTGTCCATACCGTCCTGGTCAATCACTCCCCTTACGAAGCAACCAAGCAAGAGCTAGCAAAGACTTCAATTGTCTGTTCTCCATGGAAACTGGTATTTATAATGATTCTCCTCAGTTATTATCCGACTAGGTCCGATATTAAGGTTGTATCCTGCCCATCCAGGTATTATGTAGAAATTGATGTTTTCACGGATCTTCGATATGCAAGATGAATTTTTCTGGGTTTTTATCCGTTAGGTATCTTCTGATTTGTTCGACGTTTCGAATTCCATTTTGAATTCATTCTCAAGAACTGTGAGACGAATATCTGTCCATACCGTCCTGGTCAATCACTCCCCTTACGAAGTAACCAAGCAAGAGTAAGCAAAGACTTCAATTGTCTGTTCTTCATGGAAACTGGTATTTATAATGATTCTCCTCAGTTATTATCCGACTAGGTCCGATATTAAGGTTGTATCCTGCCCATCCAGGTATTATGTAGAAATTGATGTTTTCACGGATCTTCGATATGCAAGATGAATTTTTCTGGGTTTCTATAAGTTAGGTATCTTCTGATTTGTTCGACGTTTCGAATTCCATTTTGAATTCATTCTCAAGAACTGTGAGACGAATATCTGTCCATACCGTCCTGGTCAATCACTCCCCTTACGAAGCAACCAAGCAAGAGCTAGCAAAGACTTCAATTGTCTGTTCTCCATGGAAACTGGTATTTATAATGATTCTCCTCAGTTATTATCCGACTAGGTCCGATATTAAGGTTGTATCCTGCCCATCCAGGTATTATGTAGAATTTGATGTTTTCACGGATCTTCGATATGCAAGATGAATTTTTCTGGGTTTTTATCCGTTAGGTATCTTCTGATTTGTTCGACGTTTCGAATTCCATTTTGAATTCATTCTCAAGAACTGTGAGACGAATATCTGTCCATACCGTCCTGGTCAATCACTCCCCTTACGAAGCAACCAAGCAAGAGCAAGCAAAGACTTCAATTGTCTGTTCTCCATGGAAACTGGTATTTATGATGATTCTCCCCAGTTATTATCCGACTAGGTCCGATATTAAGGTTGTATCCTGCCCATCCAGGTATTATGTAGAAATTGATGTTTTCACGGATCTTCGATATGCAAGATGAATTTTTCTGGGTTTTTATAAGTTAGGTATCTTCTGATTTGTTCGACGTTTCGAATTCCATTTTGAATTCATTCTCAAGAACTGTGAGACGAATATCTGTCCATACCGTCCTGGTCAATCACTCCCCTTACGAAGTAACCAAGCAAGAGTAAGCAAAGACTTCAATTGTCTGTTCTCCATGGAAACTGGTTTTTATAATGATTCTCCTCAGTTATTATCCGACTAGGTCCGATATTATGGTTGTATCCTGCCCATCCAGGTATTATGTAGAATTTGATGTTTTCACGGATCTTCGATATGCAAGATGAATTTTTCTGGGTTTTTATCCGTTAGGTATCTTCTGATTTGTTCGACGTTTCTAAATATTATATATGGAACTACGCTTAAATATAGTTGCTTTGGGCTTGGAAATTTTCAATGAATTTTATTTTCTGGTATTCACATTATTTTCTTTCATAAATATGGGTTTATTGACTAACTATGAAGGCTGTGTGCTCATTATAATTTCATGAGCCGATTTCAGTGCTCGAAAAAATAAATTTATTCGAATTCAGCCAACCCCAATTCAGAAATTTCATTTCATAATCTGTCGAATTTTCTGAGATCTGAACAAAATCGAGCATAGAAATTTTGAATCCGTTGTAATTTCTGCCTATATTGTAACTTTGGAACTGGATCCTATACTATGTCATAATAGGAGGTCCTGGAAAAAAACAGAGTCTCACATGTTTTTCTCCAATATATTGGCATGGCATGGCTTTGAGAAGAAAGTTATTGTTTAGCGCCCGTTGCGCCACATAGTCAGGGGAGTAGTTGTTTCAGATAGACTTTTTTCGTTTTTGTGAATGAATCGAACATCTATGAATCATTTACCAATTTCCACAGAGAATGTTGGATGAATATCCCTTGTTAATTCTTGTATTGAAATATAGTGTTCTTTTGTAAGAAAAAGCCAAAAATTATTCCCTTTTGAAAATATAATGTTAATAACTCAATAGTTGCGTAGTGATAATATATAATATAATATCTGAAATTAATTTACTATTCTTTAGTGTTTTCCAAACTCCAGTATTTGGTTTCTGTTTGGGGATCGGCAAAAAAAATGTGATCAGACCGTTGAGAACACTACAAAACAAAAGTGTCAAGTGTATATTCAAATTATACTACCAGGAACATATAATCAACTTATACAAACCGAAACGACTTCTAGATATTTCCTCCCTTCATAAACTCAAAATTTGTACTGTTATTCACCAAATTAAAAATAACTTCAAACACTCTAACTTGGTTTTCAAACCTGTTAGTAACCATCATAATCATTCTACAAGGCATTCGAACAATTTGTCAGTTATGAAAATGAAAACAAGTATGGGTCAACAATCAATTTATTTTCAAGGCATAAAATATTATAACGAATTACCAAATTATTTGAAATCTTGTGGCAAACTCAAATTCAAAAACGATTTAAAAAAATATTTATTTTCGTAAGTTGGACTTTTTTTTTCAAAGTAACATTTTTACTTTTTGCACACTTTTGAATTTACATAAGTGATGTTTGGAAGTATTCCGATTTCATTACTTCATTTTCCTTCCCATTTTTTATTTATATTATTGTACTTTTTTCCCTACTATGAACATAATGTATGTTTCTTGGGAAATAAATAAATGAATATATGAAAAATACAGTACTGATGCACTTCTTGGTGTCATCGTCCATCAACTACTTATTAGTGCATAAATGGGTAATCTATCCCTCACATTTTTGGCAGTGACTGTCTGCACACTCATGTCCGGTCCTAATCATTGTAGATATCAAACTTCATCTGTTGACCTATTTGCTGTGGTTTTGGCTCCGAAATCCATCATCCTGACACGCTTAATGAACAAAACATGTTCCTATTGTTTCGAACGGAACTTCAGAAGTGGTGATCTGCAATGACAACGTGTGATTCTCGACATTTCGTCTTGAATGTACGTTTGGTCCGGAAAAAGTTTCTGCCTGACGTATAGTCAATAATGAGAGATGGATCTTCTTTTCCATCTATGACATGAATTCTGCACAGTATGTATAGTGTGAGGTTGACGTAATATTGGAGACGGCGATGAATATTGCCAAGTTGTCTCTAGATTTTATATATTTTCGAATTCTGTTTTCCCAACGATCTCAAAGGAATTTCATTTATTCATTTATTTATTGACAAAAAATGAACGTGTCACCGACCTAAGCATTTTAAATGATAAATTGAATTCGGACTGCTAGAATATCCTTCGAACTATGTGAACTAACCTTCTAATTAACTAGATCTTCGAAATAGCACATTGTTTACTGAATAGGCAAAGCCTCACATTCCTGGATGACTGTGAAGAAGAGACCAGGAAGTTACGCTTTCCTACCTGGTGAACATACTATTTTTCCGCAAATCGTTCAAAATTCGACAGATAATAATTAGTTTCGGTGAAATCGCGAATAATTTCATTCACAAATGAATGTTGCTTTGAAATCCGTAATGAAATCACTTGGTTTACTGTAGAGACGTGACGTTTATAAATTCACTGCCGCTCTTCTCGAAAGTAAAATGATAAGTGATGATGAGATTTCCATTTCTGGAACTCCTCCAGAGTTTGTTGAGGCAATGAATACTGCTTGATTAGAATTATTGTCGAATAGAAAACAAAAAAAGTACGTTCTATATACGATCGCAAATAAACATTGTGTTTTTTATCATGTTGAACACTAATAACTATAAGGAAATGGCATTTCCTCACATTAACGAAATATAATTTTCTTCTGTTATTCTTGATGAGAATCGAACTTACAGGTCAACAATTGTTTTTTTATTTTTTACAGGGAAGGGCGACTTCAAACCATCAGAAATAGATGGGTGAGTATTACAGTTCTAAATGTATTTGACATAATCCAATATTTCAACATTAATCTTTGTTTGGAAAATGCTTCAACACAACTATCGATTTGTAATCAAAATGGGAATAATCCTTAAATATTATTAAAATGCCTGCAACACCTCAGAAGAAGACGCTTCCATTACTTATGACAGTGTTTGCACTATTAGTGAAGAAGTATTAGCTCCTCATAGGCGAACTTCTTTTTGATTATGGAATGTATATGGTCTCCATCCGTACGCGAAGCTATGATCTGATAATCAACCACTAAAGCAACTAGATTACATTTCATGTTGGATTCAATGTCAATGGAAAAGAAATATCAACAAGAGAAAACAAATGTCATTCGTAGCATAGCTGTAGAGATACTAGTTTCTCTTCCAGAGTACCCACACCAGCACGAGAAACAAAAATTCAGAGAAGCATTAGCGTTGGAAGAATCAATTATGACTTAGCCAAAATAATAGCCTATGGTAACATGGTATGGTATCAACTTGGTGGAATTCATGGGGAAACCTAGGCAAGTCTTTTTTCAAAGGAAGCCGATCTATCTTCATCTAATATTCAAATGACAAGAGTAACTCTTCCTACGAAGTCAAGTATCTCGATGCTGGGAATGACGATCAGTAATAATCTCTCATGAGAAAACCATGTGAGAAAACCAAACTATTGCCAGACTTCACTTATTTTAAAAATATCCGCAATTACATTACAGCAGCAATACGACGGGAAAAAAGCGTATCTGAATTTTGTGTTAAGTAATTAAAACGCGAAGACTAAGTGGAATACTCTCAGATCATTGGAAATATTAAGAAATGATAAAAATTCAAATCTTTCCCATAATCTCATGGAAGGGACAATGATTAACACACATTTTCTTGCCAGTAATCAAGTCACGAAAACTCCTGAACAGTTGACATTGTTGGAAAAATACTCCACAGAGACAAACCAACTCTTCAACTTCCACACGATAGACAACTATACAACCAGGAAGTATCTGAATTCAATTACGAGTAACGCTACAGGATCAGACCAATTATCATTACGAATGTTGAGGTATACCGATGATGAACTGATTGATCACATAACACATATCTTCAATTTGGCCATTACTACAAACAAATTTCCTTTGGGGTGGAAGAGTTCCAATGTTATTCCCATACCCAAATGCAATAATCCTACGGAACTGGCACACCTCAGACCAATTAGTCTACCTCCAATTTCATCAAAAATATTTGAAAAAATCTTGAAGGAACAAATATCGAGCTTTGTGGAACAATATAATATCATAACTTCGGTACAGTCTGGTTATCGTAAATTCCACAGTACCACTACAGCATTGTTAAATATCAGTGATGATATCTTCAGAGCGATTGATATGAATGAAATGACATGTCTTATTTTACTAGACTACAGTAAGGCGTTTGATACGATAGACCATAATGTATTATGTAACAAACTCAAGTTCTTTGGTTTCTCAAACAATGCAGTGGAACTTATGCGCAGCTATTTGAGTGAACGAACCCAATCTGTTGTAGTGGGCTCTATCAAGTCGGATGCTCTACCAATTGAGAGAGGTGTACCGCAAGGCTCGATTCTTGGACCTTTGCTCTTTTTGATTTACATATCGGACTTCCACGAATATGTTAAAAATTGCACAGTTCATCACTTTTCTGACGACACACAAGTATATTTAAAATTTCCTCCCGAACTTACTCTTGAAGCTGTCAGCACTATTGAAGAGGATCTTTTGTCCCTATGCAACATAACCTCAAACTCAACCCGTCCAAATCCGTCGCCATACTTTTCGGCTCAAAATCTAAGCGTGCGCTACTAACACCTCACATCCAAATCAACTTGGCAGGAACACCCCTACCTTTGGTTGAAGAAAGAAAAAATCTCGGGTTATGGGTTGACGAGGACCTCAGATTTACAAGACATGTAAGTTATCTCTGCCAGAACTCATATTATTTGCTGAGACAGTTGTATCCCAATCGTGACATTATGTCATCTAAAATAAAACTTGAACTGTGCGAATCTCTAATTATGTCCAAACTATCATATTGTGACAGCATTTATGGTCCAGCAATCTTACAGACTGATGCTTCGCGACTGCAAACAATTCAGAATTCTTGTATTCGATTCGCTTACGGTATTCGAAAATATGAGCACATCAGTTCTAAATTTAAAGATTCTGGGTGGCTAAACTCAGAAAATATGCGCAAAGTTCATCTATTGACACTGACTCATAAGGTTTTACAGTCAGGCGAACCAACATATCTTCGCGATAGACTAGTCACCTTCATGAACAGAAACCAAGTAAACACGAGAAAAAATAATTTACTAGTCATCCCTAGACACTCCACAGCACTATTTACGCGTAGCTTTCCTTACAGTGCATCCAAACATTACAATCTGCTTCCTAAAGAATTCTGGAATTCGGGAAGAATTTCAAGAAGAGATTGAAGGTAACACTAAAATGTGCTCAGGACTGAACCCTTGCTGTTGAACAAGACCTGTCTATTATTTATTTCTTAATATTCTCTCGGAATACCAGAAAAATGTATAACATTATCATTATAAGTATTATTATAATCTTTTTCTTCTTTATATTCGATATAGTATAATTCTATACAGCATCATGTGCTTCTAATGGTTAAGATGAAAAACAGCTCCAGCTGATCCTTCGCCTATTCACCTCTCCTTTTTCCATTGTACAAACTTGTGAATAAATTCGATTATTATTATTAATCACTAAGGGTGCTTCCCAGAAGCTTGAATTTCTATTTCCTGTGGAGAAATACTTCACTCATTGTCAGTTTCTAATGATCTACAAGTCACAGATACGGTATGTTATGGAATATAATTCTCATGTATACGGCTTGGCACCAAAACAGTCATTGAAGCTTCTTGATTCTATACAGGGACAGGCAATACGTCTTTTGGTCGTGTCAGAATCAACACTTGGTATGGCTTTTAAAGAATTAGTCATGTCATTCTGCATTACACCAATCCTGATGAGGAATAACATTTTCTGACAAATCGATGATAAAACACATCTTTATAGGCAAGCCATTATAGGCGTATTCCTATATTCATGAAACCCTTTAAAAAGTATGTTTCAGCCAGTAAACAGATGGGTGAAGGTCAAACTCTGTTCTGTCTCTTGGACTATAACTGACAAAAATTGAAAAAATACTCAGCAGAATGATAACATTATAATTCAGTTCATTTTACAATCATTAAAGTACACGAGAATCCTCATTCAGAGAATGTCGACAACATTGAAACAAAAGCGTCACAGATGGAGATAAACCTTACTGAATACAGCTTGGGAATTCCTAGACTAGAATTCGTAACGTAATTTCCTGTATCCCGAATCCGCTTCGAATATGTTTTATCAGGATTGTTTTGCATGCATATAATCCACGAAATTGAACTGAGTTACTGACAAAGCGAGTAAGTCTACATTGTGAGTTATTATTACAAATCCATTGTACGTTCCCTCTGTTTGTTAATAACGAGTTTGATTTGAAGAGGCGTAAGGAGGAATGAAAGTATCCTCTAGTTACAGTTCCTGTTGAATTAGAAAACATCTGGCATGAAATTTGCCCAATACAGAATAGTTGAATCGTATGAAAGCGAAAACGGGTTAGGTTCAATATTTGGAAATACTTATTGGTTTTTTTTTTTCTCGAGATGAACACTTCTTCACAATTCCCATGATCCCGACTTTTCTCATCCCACATGAAAAATCGAAATCTCGAAATTCGAGAAAAATAGGCGAGATTCCCTATAAAATTGACCGTTGCGTTTCAAGCCTTCGTAGACATACTTCATGGCCATTGAAATATAAGCATTTCTATTAGTACATGGGAGAATTGTAAAAAATTGTTGATTTTTTTTCACTTCGAAATTAGAATAACAAGCTGTCAAACAAACTTCCTGGACCAAGAGCTATGAAATAACCATAAGATGATTGTAAATAAGAAGATATTAATTCACTTGAAGTGGAGTATTTCGACCATGAAAGTTCAAATTCTACCACTCAACAAGAAATATTGCCAACAACCATTTTATGAACTTTTGAGCAGGCGTCCACCTCAGTTTCAGTTCTTCATTCATGAATAATCCCAATTTCCTTCAACAAAAATTCTGGACCGGGAATATTTTCTGAGATATCGAAAGAGAGTAGAAACAAAGTTTCCTACGTATTCATAGGGAATCAACACATATCGCACTCTCTCCTCCATGCAGAATGACCCTTATTCTCACTTACCGCTGTCAGTAAGCCGCCAAACCCGTGAATCCTTTAATAATTAATTATTATTCCTCATTGATATTATTGACATGAAAACTGGACTTGGAGATATTTATTTATAAAAAATTGGAAAAAGAAAAGTATTGACGCCGAAAGTCGAACCCAAAACGTCGCGGTTATCTTACCAGATACTCTACCAACTGAGCTAATCTAGATTTGAATAACCGTTACCAGAGATCTATACTTATATCTCGGAAGTCGATTTTAATCAATCTAAACGTAAGATTAGTCAGGCAACTTATTATACATGATCTGGTATTTACATATTGTTTAATGAAATTGGTCATAGATAAAATAGTGCACATTACTCGTGCGAAAGTGATTTTTCACACTAGTGTGTAACATGTCACTTTCCTCACTAGTCACGTAATATACTATTTCACGACATGTAAAGTTCCAGCTTTATCATCAATTTTGACTCTTGCATGATGATACCAAGTGTCACATTTCGACACTATGTACCAAAAATTGCAATTTCCTTGAAAAATATACACATCAACTTCTCAACCAATAAAATTCCTCAATTTCGACCAGTTACCATGACAACTGAAAAAATCTACGGGAACTTTCTCGAGGTGCTACGATATTCAATTGAGAATTATTTAACAAATCGAAAATTAACATCTACAACCCATCAAATAATGTTGATATACCTATGAATAATCGAAATACATTTCTACCAACTTTAGTTACCTAAAATTTTGAAAGGGCGATAGACTGAACTAGTAACAATCTGAATTTTAGCATTCGGTGTAACTGTATATAGTAATTGTTTCCTCCAGACAAATTAGAAACTATTTGGATAATACTTTCCATGGTTGTTGGATTGGCCATCGAGATCCTACGGAATGGCCAGCCAGCTTGCTATATTTGACACCTTTAGACCTCTTTTATGGATCTATTCGAAGCAAAATGTGTACGTACCTGCTCCAATATTGAATATACGGCGGAAAATAACAAATATTTGTAGAAATATCGTCGTTGCTGTTTTCGAAAATGTTCGACGTGAAATATCGAATAGTCTGTTTTTATGTCGTTTAAGGTAAACATTTTGAGCATCTTCTGAACTGAACTCAGCTTGTTTCCTCAAAGTATGGAGTTAAAAATCGATGTATTCAGGCAGTTATTAAATGTTCCGCCATTTTTTAGTAGGTGAAGTCATTTACTACATATTCTAGGGTTGTAAAGTGTTCGTCAGGAGCTCTAAAATGATGTATAACCAGTTTCCCCTTTCCATTCATTCCTTTTTTTTTCATATGGCGCCCAGTCGCTATCTTGAAATTTTCAAATTTTTTTATATACAGATTCACACGAAAGGAAAGCCATGTAATGTTCATAAAACATCGCGTAAATCAAGGGACAGGATATACGAGTTAACATTTACTTTGAATTTTTGAAGTTTATATGTCTCAGAAAAAACCTCTTTCAGCAAGGAGTTCCAAAGCTCAGCTGTTCTATTGAAAAAAGGTCATTGAGCAAGAGAGGTTCGACAGGTCTCCAAGTTCACAACAAAGAGGTGGGAATTCTGTACTCGTCGAGTCATCCATGTAGATATTGCCAAGGGGGGAACGATTGTTGATAACAATTCGGAAGAGCATCGACCGTGAAAGTATCTATAGAAGAGAGACAAGTCTCCGACCCTTCTACGATGTTCCAATGAAGTGAGCGAGTCTGTTAGCGGAGAATCACCAACAAGACGGATTGCCTTTTCCTGAATTGAATCGAGAAGCTTTAATTAATGTTCTGGTGCCGAACTCCAATCATGTGAACTATATTCCTAGACAAGTCGTATCTGAGCCTTGTAGATCATTAGAAGCTGACGAGAACTGGAGTATTCCTTCGCACGAAATAGAAATCCAAGCTTCTGGAAAGCACCTCTAGCGATCGATCCCACATGGTTTTTCCATGAGAGATTATCACTGATCGTAATTTCTAGCATCGAGATAGTTGACTTCGTAGGAATAGTTACTCCTGACATCTGAATACTAGACGATGATAGATCGGCTTCTCTTGGGAAGAGATATGCCTGGGTTTTCCTAGCATTAAATTCCACGATTAATTTCATTATTCCAAGCTTCAATTTTTTAAGAATTGGACATCAAAGAAAAGCGCTGTAAAAATGTCGCTGTCAAATGGGTTCACTTCAGCTTCTCGAGCAATATGTTGTTCGACGAACAATCACAGCAATCTCTGACATATCAGCCGATTCGTGTTCATGAAACCAAACTCACACGACAACCCGCATTTTACAGTCTAGTTACCCGTCTGCGGGTCGTGTTCGGCTCATCGCATCGCTCCAATCGATAAATGATTGCTGGTAATTAGGGCCGATTGCGATGATTTACTAATTGCTTCCGGAATTACGCTCTATTTATGGCTTCCTGACATGTTCCGGGCCCATCAGGATACGACGGCCTCGGCACTTTTCCGTCCACGGTCCTTCCCGTACCACTTTCGGATTGTTTGCTCTTTTTTCTGGGTTTTGCGTCTACGGTATACGGGGTCATTAAGGAGGGAGTTCCGTCACTCTAGTCTCAGTGGAAGAAAACTTTCAAACGGACCTTCTCTCATCAGATTACTCGTATTCACAACGTACGAGATCGTATATATATATATATATACACTGTAATGGATAGCGGAGTCTCTCAGTCAGTCCAAATGAAAAGTCCTGTTTTACTTTGCCAAGCTTTCGCTTCTATTGTGAAGCTTCTTCAGAGCCTATAATTTATTGTTTTTTTTTTCTCTCATCAACATTATTAACTATATTCAATATTTTTACACCATTTTTACTGTGAGTATAGTTAATAATGTTGATGAGAGAAAAAAAAAACAATGAATTATAGGCCCTGAAGAAGCTTCACAATAGAAGCGAAAGCTTGGCAAAGTAAAACAGGACTTTTCATTTGGACTGACTGAGAGACCCCGCTATCCATTACAGTGTACATTTTTCCAGTCGCTATAATAATCCACTTTATATATATATATATATATATATATATATATATATATATATATATATATATATATATACTAGATTTGGAAGTTCTCAGGTTTGCGGTCTGTTAACTAATAAAACTCATTTGTTCTTGATCTCAATATTTTGCTAATGTTTATTAGCTTCATCAGGAGAAAAGCTACAAAGAATGTGACAAAATTGTACAAGATTGAATCGAAAATAACAGTTCTACTTACAATCATAGAATTAATATTCCTGGTGTGTTCATTGCCTTGGGAAGCTGAATCAAACTACCCATGCTCGCATAGTTACTGCCTCACTTAAACTGAATCAGCTAGGCAAAATTCATGTTTATAGGAGTCCCTCAGCTGTACCAGGCAATGATGTAATTAACGTTAATCTGAGGGTTTTTATAAGTGAGCACACGTTAATTAAATCTATTTACATTGCAATTTGATATCACTACATTATAAAAAATAAAATTAAATCATATATCAAAACAATATATATATATATATATATATATATATATATATATATATATATATATATACATATGAGTCTCTTATTTTTTTGAGTTGCTGACTAATTGGACTTGTTCTATCCAGAAAAGACTGTTTTTCAATAGACGCAGCAACTTTTCTCAGTAGTTTGAAAATCTGCCTTCCCACAGTTGTATAGATTCCAATAATAATTCTCATGTTTTTAGATTGTGGTATGTTACAAACCCAGAAAACTACGGAACAAATCAGTTTGGTGCTAGGGAATTGATCTTTGTTGAGAACATTCATACAATAATTTCGAATTCTCATTTTTTCCATACTCATTCAACAATAAATGTACCTCCAGAATGATGTTGTATCGTCTTATATAATCTTCGACAGTTGTTATGAATGAATATGTTGTTAACTGAGCCCTGTATAACCCTACTGATATATTATAATGGTTTCAAATGTATGCATTCTTCCTATGGATCTCTCCATTCCAGTTTTGAAATGGCGAGGGTTGTCAATTTTTATTTATTGTCATCCATATCTCCAACAACCGTAATAGGAATGTTCAATGATGGAGAAGAATGGAACAAGACAGCGTATAAACCACGATCGTGAATAAATTCAGAATGTATGACACAAATTATTTATGAACTCGTCCATGCGTGAACTTGCCAGTACTAGGAAACAAAATGATGTAATCATGAGAAATATTAATATACACTGAGTGTTTTTTAAGAAGAATCGAGGGCTCCACAGGATATCAAGTTGCTGATTCGTAAAATTGTCATGTTGAATATAAGAACTATTCAAAATTGATCGTCTATATCTGAAAAGATGGGATTATGCAATAAAATATCGAAACTATTCTTGGCGAATTTGTATAATAAATGGCGAACACGCCTATAGCGAAAGATTCTGCGAATGCTCTTCAAAACGTACGATTTGGCGGATGCGCGTCGAAGGGTACGATTCGGCGGGTGCGCTTCAAATGGTACGATTTGGCGAACGCGCTTCAAAAGGTACGATTTGGCGGATGCGAATCAAAAAGTGCGATTTGGCGAAGCTGCTGTCGAAATAGAGAAAAACTCAAATAGATTAATTTTTCTTGTTGGAATACCGAAAAAACTCCTCTCTAGGTGGCAAATGATCCACTGATGATGTGGAGATGATTCAGAATTAAATAAAATAGTTGGGGTAGCGTGCGTATCAGCGACCAGTTCATAAAAATATCAAAATTTCCTCATTTATGCTTCATCGTAAAAAAATCAATATTATTTATAATTGTTATTATAACTATTTATGGAATCATTCTAACTAATTCTAGAGAATATGGTGCACACTGATGCAATAGGCAACTTGTATCTAATTAATAATGATTGTAGGTACTCTCATATTGTGATATTTCAGCAATGAATGTGAATATTTTCTTTGTCGATTAGTTTCACCACTGCCTCGAGAAGAAAGAGTATACGTAGAGCCAATCAAGGTTTCATTTTCTTGAATATCGGTATATGAATTCTATGATTTTTTTATCATTAGTTTTGCTTCTTTCATGATAATTCTTCAATTTTAATTTAATTTCCATTCTATTCTTGTGTTTTCACAGTCTATTTATCCGTCCAAATTCATCGTCTCCATTCGTTGCAGAATTTTTTTGGCTTTATAGTATTTTTCATTATTTCTATTGATGTTTTCCCTTTTCAGCCACTAATCTAACCTCTTTAATTCTCTTTCCCCACACATTAATGAAGGTTTTGCGAAAAAAAACAACATCACCATGGCTATATGACACGTAGGACAATCAAATGACATCCAAGTAAATTTATGTGCAGAAATATCAGATTTTCCTGACCCTGATTGCATGTATTATGGAACACATACTAAAACCATTACCTTTGTTCCCCAAATCTCACCAACGAAAGGTCCAACACAACCCACACTTCAGTTCATAAATTTCACAAATTCGAGCTGCTCATTTCGATTCTGTTGAGTACATTACATTATGTTCAGAATTGTTCTATTATTTCTTTGTGGTGATTTCTAACCTATAGTTTGGCAAATTAGATTCAAACTTCCAGAATAGAATAATCTGATTTAAAACTCTGGCCAAATCAACATACTGCGAATAAAACTACTAATTGATATTTTTTCTTTCTGAATACATCACGGTGTTTATGGCTTGTTGGGTTATTCATCGAATTCATATAATAAATGGCGAACACGTCTTAAGCGGAAGAAATAGCGGATGCGCTTCAAAACGTGCGATTTGGCGAAGCAGCTGTCGAAATAGAGGAAAGCTTTATAGATCCCTTCTTTTCTTGTTGGAATACAAAAATAATTCCACTCTAGCAGGTCAATGATCCATTGATAATGTTGATGATTCAAAATTAACGGAAATAGTAAGGGTAATATGTGTATCAGCGACCATTTGGACATAATGGATTCGGATTAATATGGGGCTTCTTTGAAACCAGGTAATGAAAATATGACAATTTTCTCATGTCACGAGGTAGAAAGTTCATATTCATTATTATCAGTGTAATTATTCATAGAATTATTCGAACTAATTCTAGCGCAATTGGTGCAGACTGCTTCAAATACAATATGCACATGTATCCAACGACGATTGTGAATACTCCCTTATTGTGATCTTTTAGCAATGAAACTAGATATTTTTTCATGTCGATTTGTCGATTACTGTCATCACTACCCCAAGGTTATTTTTGTTTAAAAATATTCATTCCATTCTTGTGTTCTACAGTCTATTTATGGTTCTCAACTCCATCTGTTGCAGAATTTTTTGGACTTCATGGTATTCCTCAATTTTTCCCTTTTCAGTCACTGATCTCATCTTATTAGTTTTTCTTCATTCCTTGACTTGAAAACGATGGTGTCTCCATGATATTTCCGTCACATAATAATGTAGGTACTTTCCAAAGACAACCAATACCCTGGCTATAAGTCACGCAGGACTTTCAAATGACATCCAAGCTAATTCCTGCGCAGAAAGGTCAGATTGCACTAACATTGGTTGCAGGTATCATCGAACACTAATATGAGCACTTCCGAATGGCCCATCATCGAGACACGACCAGCCATATACCGGTTTCATCCTTCTTTGGAATCGTCAGTGTAACAGGTGGTTTCCCACATCTCACCAACGAAAGGTCCAAAACAACCACTTCAACCACCAATGCAAATCAGTTTATAAATTTCACAATTTCGTGTTGCTTCTTTCGATTCTCTTGAGGAATTACATTATGTTCAGAATTGTCTAATTATTTCTTCGTGGTGATTTTGAAGTTATAGTTTGGCAAATTCGCTTCAAACTAGGATAACATAATAATTTGATCAAAAACTTCTCTGTATGTTCTGAATGGCCATATGAACGTTAACCAAATAAATGGCGAACGCTACCCTAAAATTTGGCGAAGCTGCTGATGAATTAGAATCACAGGAACATGAATCAATTTTTCTGAATGGCAACTGACGCAAGGCTTGTTTTTCATATTCGAGATCTCACTACCAAATATCAGGAACATACTGCGAATGAAACTACTGATTGATATTTTTTCTTTCTGAATACATGTGTTTATGGCTTGTTGGGTTATTAATTTCGATAATATTCTTGAAGCTAAATGAAGAGAGTTCATCCAGAACGTATTCAGAAACTGAAAATTCCCATTCTCATATTCATGATTGTTGCAGATTGAATATTGAACAGAAGTGAATATTCTGTGAATCCAAATAAAGAGTATTATTGATGACTTTTTCACGGAAAACATTGTGATTCTTCCGGATGAACTTATTTCATAGCGAAAACGTGTACCAATCTTCGAAAGTGATCACATAAAACTGTATGCCACTTTCTAATAATGAAAGAAAAAATTGCATCACTATGATTTTCTAAAAACCAATGCTGAAAAGTTCTATTGGCTCCGTATTTCCACTCTGTCATATGAATTTTGCATTCGCTATGTCAATATTTTCCAACGCAAAGATTGGAGTTGCGATTAGTTCAATGGAACCAATAAATCAAAGTAGATACCTCATGGTCAAAAATGAAACATTCCATATCAAAAATGCATATATTCGGAACGCCACGATGTAAAGTCAAAAGAAAAATTGTTGCATTGGCAAAAACAGATAGCTATTTGTACTTTGTAGACCCTCAAATATTTGTAAAGAGTTTTCTCTCGAATGGAATCCCGATAGAGACTTGCATATTGAGAATGACCAAAGGGAAATGAATCCGGTGTGAAATTCATAACGAAGTTTCATGGTACGAAACGAACTACAAGTTTTATTGATTCAACGCAAACGTTGATTATGATGAGTTTGAACTACTTTCAAACATTACGTTTGTTTATTCAGTGGAATAAACTCGATAGCGATTAGCTTGCATATGATGATATTTTATTCATACATGGATTGTTCTGTTCGTTAAACGTGGCATATTTGTATTTTCATTATCATCAATTGAGAGTTCTCCCTAGGAATCGAATATTATGGGAATTTTTTATAATTTTTTCTTGGTCTGTTACTTCGTGACCAATCATGCCTTTTTCGAAAATGCTCTTCTTCAGTTGATTTTCTGTGATGGGAAATTTTGATTTCAGTTTAGACAAGAATCAATATTGATATATGGAGTATATTAATATGTTCTTGGAATATTGAAGTATATTGGAAACACCAAGCCGATGTTGAGCTTTGTCGCTGATTTCGATCCCCTTCCGGATTTCATTTTCACAAACAAGAAATATCTCTGATTGCTGTTTGAACATCATTATTTTGTGGTGGATCAATATTTGTTCCGTAGTTTTCTGGGTTTATATTGGAATCTATATAAGTGTAGAAAGGCAGATTCTTAATCAACCCCGAAAAGTTGCTGCGTCTATTGAAAAACAGTTCTTTCTGGATAAAACAAGTCCAATTAGTCAGCAACTTCTCGTTATCTCAAATCAATAAAATTATTAGAACTGATGAATTATAATCATCGTTTCGATAGGCAAAATTTGAGAGAACGGGAAGTTGCTGACTAATTGGACGAACTCTTTTTCAATAGTCGCAGCAACTTTTCGAGGTAGATTAAAAATCTGTCCTTCTACACTTGTACAGTATCCAATTTATTTCTCATTGTTTCAAATTGTAGTAGCTTACAACCCAAAAAAATTGCGGAACAAATTTCTCTTATCTTTGGAGTGGAAAGTGATCAGAAAACTCTCGACTTATTGATTGGTATCGCAAACCTGTCAGTTCTGGCAGATTCCTCAATTATTTGTCATACCATAGACAATCAATAAAAGTGAACTTGGTCCGTCAGATGAAGAATCGTATTATCCAGATTTCCGATCCCTCCTTCCATAACAAAAATTTAAACATTTTACATCAGCTTTTTATCAATAACTCCTATCCAGATCCTCTTTTAAAAAAGATCTTGTTCAGCACGTCTCCCCATGACCTCAATTCTAATAACAATCTTCAATCTCACACTGTTACAAATGAGACCAATCCACCTCAGATTTTCTTCACCTCTTCGCCTTTTATTTGTGAAGTCACTCCCAAACTGACAAGAATTTTTAGAGACATTAATGTAAAAATCGCAAATAAAACTTTACTTACAATTAATAATTTGTTCTCCAAACTTAAAGATAAAACTTCCTTTCTGCTTCAATCGAAATTGGTTTATTCAATTCCTTGCCATAACTGCGATAACGAATATATTGGTCAAACTTGCAGATCTCTTGAAGATCGAATTTCATCACATGAAAGCGACAGTAGGTTACATCCTGAAAGATGTGCCCTGAGTAATCATGTTTACAAAGATGGACATATCATGGATTACAATTCAACAAAAATTCTTGTATTGAACAAAATGAGTCTAAGCGGTTGTTCTTGGAAATGGCGTTTATCTCTCAATCAACATCATGCCTTAACAGAAGAACTGATATTAAACACCTCAGTGGAATCTATGCATATCTACTTGATATTGAAAAAAATTTTCGACATTTTGTAAACAACAATAACTCTACTAATATAAATTAAAAATTATTATTTTTATATTTTTTAAATTTGTTTTAAAGTAGTTTGCACATAATAATTACAATCTTTTCTCAATCCATTCTGATTCAATGTTAACATCCTTCAAGTTCAAAAAAATCAATAATGTTGATTACTATAAATTCAATTCCGAACAGATGGTAGCAGTGTTCTCTCACTCTGGCGTCGTTCCATCCTGGCAGATGTCTCTTCACACACCTGTTTCTAGATGTTCCATACTTCATGTCAACGCTGTCATTTCAAACTTCATTGTCAATGTCATTCATAATTCATATTCAACCGTTAAAGTTCGACTTTTATGTGTATTCACCTGTTGAATATGCAACTATATTTTTTTAATCTTGTTAATATTTTAATGGCGTTTTAAACAATTCACTTGGTGTAAAATTTCAATATTGGACTGTGAACATATTTTTCGTCTGTGACATGTTATTTCACTTTACCAACGTTTTTAATACGACTAACCTCAAATACAGTAAGGTTCTTGTTACTGTTTATTTGATGTGATAACTTAAAATGATAATTTTGTAGCTTTTCCCTGAAGATGGTAATAAACATTATCGAAATATTGGAAAAACTGGTGTTATAAGAGTACACTTCCGTTCTGCTGTTCACCCAAAAATACTGCAGTTTTGTTCTTAACTGGTCAGCAAAGACTTCCCCTCTAATATATATATATATATATATATATATATATGAGAATTATCCTTCAGAGGATCAAAACCACAGAACACGGAATGAAACCCGAAAAAACAACGCATCATACTTCGCCCGTGAGAATCTTCATGCTAATATATATATATATATATATATATATATATATATATATATATATATATATATATCCCCATTTTTTCAGTGATGTCGAAACCATCAAATCAACATTTGGGCATAACTTCATGGTCAGTTTAACAACAGTCAGATTATCATATGTTTCAACTGTCTTCATGATGAGATGAGAAATATTTTGAATTTCATCGCTTTCACAACAAATTAGTCAGGTGACTAATGCTCCACAGATAACTAACTATTTATTTCAAGTCGACGTCAACCAGTAGTCATTTTCAAATTCACTCGATCATAGGATGATAGGTTTGAAAGCATACCGTTCTCAAAACGATCCAAGAATTGAATGATAAACATTCAGGCGTGAGTGATACTGGAAGATTGTTGCCTATTCATTTCTGCTTGTCGAGTCGTTCATACGAATATCAGGCATTTTATGAGTATTCGCTTTCGTTGATTCCACGAGATGTCGTTTGATTGCCATTACCACTGAAAAAATTTTTCCCTGGTGTTGGAATTGATGCGATATTGTTAAGAATTATATTGCGACACTTCCATGTCATTTTTCACGTATCGTGGAGTAAAAAATTTCATCGCTAGTTGACGCCAATTGTCAGCCATTACAACGTCAAATGATTTTATGTTATTTTTATTTTTTTCTGAAAGATGGGTATCACTTCCAGCTGATTTTGAGTTCTTTTATTGTTCATCGTAGTTTTGGGTCGATTCGTTATTTATATTTCCTTTACGGAAGCCGAATTGTTCATTGGCATGTACCTATTGTGTGTCTTTCACAGAAGGCTACAAGTCTTGTGTAAATTAATTTTCCAAATATTTTGGATGGTATGGGTTATATTGACACAGGCCTGTAATTTTTCACATCGGTTTCAGACCCTTTTTGTAGATTGAATGACTTTGTTGGCCTCGGTCGTTTACGAGGCAATTTTCTAAAACTGAATTTGGAGATGGAATAATTCGGATACGAAATATTTTGTATCCAACACATGACAGTTATAGCTGTCGTTATTGATTGATATTTTCAAATTGACCATTTCATCGCATCAACAAGGATCGTTAGACATTTCGGGACTTTTCTGGCAAAACCTGCATCGCTGCTTCTTCTGCTTCCGTAAGGATATCCCCACTAACGTTATTCTCATCATTTTTCTCCATTTTATTTTAGTTTTTCCCTTCAAAAAAGGTTCCTTTTTCTTCAGCGAGAACTGACAAGCGTCAACATTAATTTAAACTAAGATGCCTAGGAAACCCTGGTGTGTCTAGTGATTCGATATTGTTTAGAATTTCTTGGCAAAAAACAATCGACGATTACAAAAGCTTTCTAATTTTTGTATAGGGGGCGTTATATGAGCATTTTCGAAAATCTGTCAAATGTCGGTTTCGTCAGATTGACGTAACTTTGAGGTTTATTGTTGTCAATGAAAACCCTGAAATTATTTCTTCGCATTCAACAGTGTTTGAAAGTCTATATAAGTAGAATAAGTTTTGAAGTTATTACAAGTACTCTTTCACGATGTGTGGAAGATTTCGTATTTTGTGTGGTCAGTCAAAGTCCGGGGATCCAAATATTCTTGTTTATTCAGTAACTAAGGTAAGTACAAAACAAATCGCCCCAAAATAATAACATGAATGTGGCGTTGTAGCCAATTTTATTCGTTTCAGCTTGAGCGGAAGTCTCATATCGAGGAGGAAACATCTGTAGCTCTTAGCAATGAGATATTGAAAACAAAGTTTTGTTTGAATAAGGGAAATATCGATGTGATACGTATTTTGAACCGTTGCAAAACTGATGTGTGTATCCCCAATTCCAAGAGAGTATATCACTTTCAATACACTAGCATGAACTTTGCGTACATTCTCAGGTGAATGGGCAAGTAAATTTTCTCGGAAGTCTAGTCTTACAAACTGATATAAACACACTTAAAACTTGTAGAGGTAGCAGGTGACAGTGACAGTATTGACAGGTTGTTAACGGTAGTTTTCCACGTAACATGCACGTTTTCTGAAACGCATTTAATTGGCTGTCAGGGCTGTCAAAATCTCAGTAGGCAAATATTAAACAGTGGTAGAATATTCGGTTGCACATTCCTCTCTACTGAAAATTAAGCTTCATATGGTATATGACTGATCGCCATCTACAATAGCGATCTGTAGCTTTTCCGATCTCAGAAATCAAGCTATTGGTTTTCGCCAAGTTTATCCCAAAATTATCCAGGTATAAGTAGATACACCAGGGTTTCCTAGGCATCTAAATTTAAACATTTGCTAAGAATGTATCATGCCCGTGGCAACCAAACAAACAACCTACTTTGACCAAAATATAAAGAAGTCACTGTCGAGTTATTCTGACATTTATAGATTACTGACACGCAAGTAGCCTTGATTTGATCACAATTATCATCTCATGATGAAAACGATTTATTTCATTTGTTGGATAAAAGATTGTGAGTCCCTCATTCTCAAAAGAACACACTAGTACCATAAATAACTATTTTGTTTCTCGTAATTGGCCAAAAAAATTTAAAACACCGAAACGTTACGCCGCAGTCGCCTCTCTCTAGACGCTTCCTCGCCAACTCCGCGCCAGAGGTAAATCAACTTTGAAACAATTTTCTCGGCCGTGAAAGTCCCGTATTTCATCATTTCGTTGAGATTCGCCAAAGATGATTTAGTTTTACGCCATGCACCGTTCCCGTACGCGGAACATTATTTGCACACGAGCTCCGGGGAAATTTCATTTACGGAAACGTATGTTACAGCCGGCTATACGGAGAGCAAACTTTACTACCTGGACGTTAAATAAATTTGTATTGCTGCCTGTTCCGGATGGATAGCCTGCGCCGGGGATGGGGGAAACAATAATTCCGAAGTTGCTGCAACGAGGTTATAGAAGCGAAGCTTGGCCTTATCTTATTTACTGTATATTCCCATATTTCCATATTTTCATAGTCATAGTTCAGACATCTTTGCGCTCCGTTTCCGAATCATTTCTTTTCATTTCTTTTGGAGGGTTATTGGTGCGATTTTCCATTGTCTGTATTAGATTACAACATAGACATTTCACCTAATGGACTAGCCTTTATGACAGTTTTCCCTATAACACGATGCGGAATACAATAGAGAGAGAAAGGATATGCACATTGAAGTGATATTGTGAAAGACAGAATGATCATTCTATACTTGTATAACTCTTTCCTTCTTAACCTCACTTTATCTGCTACATCGACGAAGGAATTCGCTTAGAGGTTATACTTCGCAGTCCTCTTTCTCTCTCTCAGGGCCACTCCATCAATAGTTGTAATGTCTATGAATTACAGCGAAAAATTTTTGCTCAAGGAGAAATCCAATGAAATCAGTTAATTTTAAGTCATCTGATCGAACCCAACAAATCAGAACAAAAAATAGTGAAATGATCCCATGGCTCTTTTCGGTTATAATTGCACGAGTGCGTAAAAATTACCGATTATTTTGCAAAAAAAGCGTGATATCTAAAAATTACAAGAGTTTATTTTCATATTTTGGCGAAAGTGCCCGAGTCCGAAGGACGAGGGCTCTTTTACAAAATATGAAAATAACCGAATGCAATTTGTATAAGATATCACGCTTGAATGCAAAATTATCTGGTCATTTTTATGCACGAATGTAATTCATTGGAATATTTCACGAATAAAGAAGTTCTCAAGGAAATGTTATTTTTTGTTCATTTATACTTTCCTCTATAGATTGTATGGGGCACTCACCAAAACGCGAAATGTTTTTCTATTTTTGAAGTCTATCTGTGTTGTTATGGTGACTTGATACGATGCAATTGCCGCTGTAAGTTTTCGATACAATGCAATTACCGCTGTAAGTTCTCGATAATGGCATTGCTCTTATGGTACATTTTATATATGAGGGAAATATTCACTTTATGATGTTATTGTCATGGATACATATAAATTGATTTATTTCGAATTTGACGTTTCGAATATTTTGATATTTCAAAATGTCACCGTCTGGTTGTAATACTATCTGGAATGTCAATGAAATTATAGAATCAAATATACCAAAAATCACTGTTAACAGTCAAGAATTTGTATGAAAACTTTTGTGGACTTTCGCAATGATAGAAAATATCATTCAGATGGAAAATGTGAGGCGGAAGAATCAGCGTCAATTTTATAGGATTGCGTTGTGAACATGAGAACAAAAGATGGTAGAGAGTTTACGGTCAAAACCATGTGGAACATAGCAAGATGAATTGGTTTTTCTCTCAATTTTTGTTATAAAATTTTCGAACAATAATCAATGTCCTTGGGTTATTACTCCTGATAACAATTCGGTTATAGTTATTTCCTTCCGCTTAGGAAGGTGGAAGGTACGTTTTCCGCAAATCGTTTAAGAATTTTGACATTCCTGTCAAAATTTCTTGAAGAAATAGTCCAGTTTTCCTCAGTGTGGGGAAATGATATGTCCTTACTGTAAGGAACAGTAGTTTGTACGACAAGAGTGGATATGATGGCCATATCTCACGAGGACGAAGTTAGAGCACGATATTAGAATTATTGTTAACATCCATTTTTGCGATTAATTTTTGTTTCTCTTGCAGTTGAGTCGCTAAACAGAACAAAAATAGAAACAAAAATTAATCGATAAAATAGAGGTTACCATCGTCTTCGTGCGATATGGCCATCATTTTCTGGATTCGCAGAAAAAGTTATTATCACCCAGGCTACCTGAACCCATATAAATACGCTTTACGAAGTCGCAACACCCAGTCATCGGAGGCTAACTCAAGATGTATGAACCTCTGAAGAAGCTAGCCACTCGCGCCAGCGAAATGTCAGGAAGAAATTCAAAAACACGACGGCCTTCAAATCCGAACCAAAGTAGTTATACTGAAAACCTCGGCCACAGAAGCCTTAACCATTTTTTCACTAATTATTATCTGTCGAATTTAAAATGATTTGTGGAGAAATAGTTTGTTCACCTCGTAGGAAAAGCAAGATTCCTGAACTCCATGTTGCAATCTTCACAGTCGTCCAGAAATGTTCGGCTTCTTCTACCTGGTGAACAATATACTATTGTTCACAGTTTTAGACGGGCTTCCTTAATATACACCATGTAATGGGGAAGAAATTTCTCGCTTTTCATCTTCGGATCAATGCAAAAAAAAAGAAACTTCTAATGGGGGAGTAGCATCAAATATTAAGCAAATACTCTGTCGATATGATATGAAAATCATTCATTGCACGCTGTGTATATAAATCATCTTGAATTGAACAGTTGTCTTCCATAAGATATTTCTACACAAATATAGAGTAGCTAAAAAAAATCATCGGGATAACATCTCATTCTCAAACCCAGAGAAGCTTGTTTCGATCACAGAAAAAATATCCCTTGAGCTAGCACATCACCGGGCATGTCTATGAATTATAGAAATTCCCACTAGATGAACCAAACGTTAACTTTTCGAACAGAAGTTTTCAATTCTTTCTGTATTAACTTAAAGGAGTGAAAATTACTTCCTCCAAACTTCCGTCCTCTACAGAAATGGTAATATTCCCAAATAATAATGTTATTTCCTACTGCATAATCATAGTATTTCCTCTCTTCAATAACTGTTTTATATTTTTTTCCAAGCAAACATTAACCCTTAACTTGGCAAACATTCATCTGACGTATGACAAAATTGTTTTTTATCATTTTACATTGAAATACTAAATGAATAACTGATTTGTAGTTCCGAAAAAAATATTCGTGTCAATATGACGTTTTTGAATGAATGTATCTTTGGAGATACTCTGCTTGATACAGGGTTGATCCTATAGGGATCTTCATAGATACAATGCCTGATAAGCAGAAAATTTGTTATGTATCTCATGTGATACGCTGCAATGCATGAAAGGAATAAAAAAAAATCCAGTTTGTAAACTTTTCATTCATTTAAAAAGAGCTTGAACACTATTACAAAAAGGAACTTAATGATCTTTGGTTCGTTGAAACAGTCAGAAATTGAAAAAACGATTTGAAATTGAAGTTTTAGAGATAACTAGGTGTTATGGAAGTCATAAAAACAATTTCTTTCTTGTACTTGGCATAATCTCTGCTGCTCTAGGTTTTTGAAAATAAGTTCCGTTCGGTTTGAAACTGGAAAAAAAAAGTTCAACAAATACCTAGAAAAGGTTTAACAAATACCTAGTAGTTAGCAGAGTATCTCGGAGGATGACCTGTTGGAGTAGTATGTACCGAGCAGAGTATCCTCCAAGATGCAACATCTGAAATACTAGACAGCAGGCACTGTATCTTCTTGTATACAATTCGATTCTCCCTTCATCTGGCAATGTATATTTTGGGATACATATATTTCAATCACGAATCAAATTTTTCTGATACAATGATTGGTATGTGTATGTATTGCATGGTATAACATTTATGGGCACTTCAATGATCAAAGTTGAAATCATTTGGTACTAAAATAAACAAAATACTAACCATAGGATCAGAAGTTTGTTGACTTTTCCGCGCCATCTTGAACACACAAAGTTTCTAATGAGAATATCGGAATATTATGAGAACACGGTGCCATCTACTAGGGGAATCTAGTAGTCCAAACATATGTGTATATTGACATGTTACTGAAATTGCAGAAATCTCTCCGTTTGTTTTCTAAAACGTATATTTGAAAGATGTATCTCACTAGATACTCTGCTTGGAAAAGGGTTAATTTCCAGACACGAATCACAAACCATTAAAAGACGTCAACCTGCCAAGATATAATATATGTAAAGTAGACAATTTCACGTTTTTAAATTGATGAGAGAACAATTTTCTATCGAAATCACAGAAAACCCTTGTAAGTAGCAAAATACAAGACTGCATTTTTCAACTCACACTACTTTGGTAGATTTTTCTAGTTCGTCCTACAGAAAGCCCGTTCTTAATACAAAATAAAACAAAGTTTCTTACTGGTTACGTTAAAATATCGATATTATCGTAGCATCTCTCTATTGAATAATCAGACGACTTTCAGCTGAATAACCGTGCAGTATACATGAAAGTGTTGACAACTGATTTCAATTGCATCACAATCTTCGAAGTGGAAAACAAAACCCAGAACAAAAGGTATCAGCCGTACTTACAGCATTAGATCTCCAACAAAAGCCGAGAACAATAACAAAGAGAAGAGAAAGTCGAGGGAGAAAGCACAAATAGTGCGAGTCCCGAATAAATATAGATGTGGTGGCGTTGAAATAAAATCTTGTAGGGGCAGAAAGCAAATCTGTGGGGAAATAGCATGAATTTGTAGAGTGTATTTACTGTGTGTAATTATCGAATTTGTTTTGTCTGTCGTGAGGTTCCCAGTCTGAATGTTCGGGATTTGGGTCAATCCTGATGAGCTTTGAGTCTATTGTGACTGAAACTGTCGGTAGAAAAACACCTGAGGAACTTGTTATCTCGATATTGGAAAGAGAGATATTTACAAGAAAATTCTGTGGGCATAAACCCCTTACGAACGTACATAGATGTGTTATGCTTCTATATGGACAATCCCATATTTTTTTATTATTCTTTCAGGATAAACTCATTATAACCGACTGATATTATTCATTTTCATCTGATATGGTAATTCTTATATTAGTGAAAAGTTATCAAGCACATTCCTTAAAATATTGCACCTTACAAAATGCAGTTGAAATTTATTGTCAATATTGAACCAATATTTATGTTGAAATATCGTATTTTCAATATTGATCCATAATGATTCAACATCATTTCTTCCATTCACATTGGATCAATCTGAATTCGAGTTTCAGCCAATATGATGTGGTACTTGGGAATGATTTCTTCGACATCCATTAAACTGACTCTTTATTGATTTTTCAGCCAAAAAATCGACATCGAGAAAACAGCGACCGGCCCTGGCGGCATACCAGCCGACGCCATCTACACGACGACGCCCCGTAGCGGCGGCAACCAGCACCACGCGCCGGGGGGCAGCCCCGAAGCCATGAAGGTACGTCTCGCTGCTATGGTGCTGCAACCCCCCACTAGAGTGTAGCACTGCACCCTCGGGCCTCGGCGGGGCGTGCCTCTTCTAGGGAGCGGCAGGCCCGCCACGGTCATCGAGTACAAGTGTTAATAGGCGTTCTGGAACTTTTCACTACAATTTTTGCACGACTTTCAGGGTGTCCTGCGCGGATCGGTATATTTCGGTTGCCATCTTCTGGTGTGAATGCTGAGGGTTGGATATCATTGGGGGAAGGCATCTTGGAATACTCCACATTTTCAATGTAATAATAATAATAGCCAAAGTAGACTACACGTCACGAAATATCAATATAAATAATCTATGGAGACACAATTTCACTATCAATATCGATCACAAATCGCAACGTTGAGAAAATGAGCAAATAAAGTATGTATTAGGATACATCAGTGAATACTGGCAGGAGAGTAGCACATCACCGGCATCACATAAAACATTCTATTTTCCGAGTTTTCTCCAGATCCAATTCGTTCAGAAATTATGAGTTCCGTGCGTTAGACACTTTTTACACTCTTTACAGTTCGCAGAACTCATTACGGCAAGTTTTATTGCCGGAAATTATTATTGCAGGTCTGCTTATACTTGGAAATATGAATCCTTTTTGTCAAAAACGTTCTGTCATCAATCAGGCCTACCAATTCCTCAGTTTAACAGAGAATAATAATTTGAAATTGTACCTTTATCTTCGAATAATATAGGTAAAATGTAGGTACTTTAGTGCTAACGCTTTCGAGACTTGCAAACCGTAAAGCGGCCCTCACATTCCCACTACGCTGGTTGGGAAATAGTCAAAGCTACCCAATTCTGCAGATAATATGACCTCACGAGTTATAACATTTATGGTAAAGCTGATATAGATAACCTCCCGCTCCCTATAACTGATTGGGCCAAGTTTAGAGTGGAAATATCGTGGTCAATCAGTTAAATATCTGGCCGGAATGCAAACCTTGTTATGTCATGTTCATCGGTGTTCAACATGTGTGATAACGTGCTTGGTCAACAATCAGATGCTATTTGCCGCTATCCCCAAAATGTCACTCGCCCCCGACAATATCGTAGTAATCACCATTCATTAACCCAATTATCATGCTAGGCAGTGTTGATTAGCTAAACTACAGCTTGATCTAACACGTATGTGGTTCCTCCACTCCAATGATTATGTCTCATCACATGCCATGAAATCAGCTAATGAATAAATATTATTATTCTATTTGAAAACTACATTGTATGACCGATAATTATTTCAATTCATCAATGGAATTATATCACGTGAACACGTATTTGTTTAAATACAAACCCTTAGAAAATTCGGAAAGTGGAAACAATTTTTTGTATCGAATGGCTTTTTTATAATGATAAAATAAATGAATACTATAACATTATCTAGCTCCTTATGGATGAGGTAAAGAATCCCCACCAGGAGAATTGCAACTAACAAGTATTGAAAAAATCGAAATTATTATAATCTGCTTGTAGAAACGATTCTTCAGTTGAGTTAATTACCTCGAATTCTTGAATTTTTCTGTCCCATCCTATTCCTGGAGAAAAGTTCAAATGATCAATCAGTGCAAAAAAAGTTGTCCATTTTTCAAATGACTTTCAAAATTGAGAGAAAAAAATTTGCATTCATTTCATTATAACCAACTGTTTGACAATTTCACAAACATCAACTATTTATATTGTATCTCTATTCGACAGTGAGAACAGTTAGAAAAATATTTCATAAACCACTCTTTTAATTTCACATCATGATATCATGAGAAATTTTCTGAAAAGTATATCGACGAATTGCTAATGTAAAATATTTTCAATATAAATAATCTAGATTTATATTTGATATATCAAAACAGAGGTTGATGAAGAAATGTCTTCAGTTATGTTTTTGTTGAAATAAAAATATACAAAAAAAACTTAGATGATCATCGGAAGATGGTTCAATTCGTGAACATTTGAATTGTTTGCATATAATAAATGCAAAACAAATTTCAATAATGAAGAAGCATTATATATTTTTTACTAGTTTGAGTACTACAAATAAAGTCTGCAATTGCAACAGAAAAAACTTATGACAATATCTTCTTTTTTTTGTAATGTCATTTTTTATTGATTGGATTTTTGACACTGAATATCACTTTGCTCTGGATGAGAAACAACTGAAAAATACAAATTGAATTATTCTCCGAACTATTTGATAAAACAAAATATATATCCTTCTTGTGTTCAATTTAACCAAAAAATATGATGATAAGGTCTTGAGTTGGTTAAATCAAATGTCGAGACGATAATGATTGATGGAAATGGATCTTTAGATATTACATTTTCCGATCATTGTACAATTCAGAGGAATTTACATGATACATGATCCATTCCACAGGTGTGGGACTTCTTTCAATGGTGTCGGAATACGACACGCTCTTAAAATATGAATCAAAACATTCAACACTGTTTTTCATTCTGGTACAGACATTTACTTCATAACCAGAAGAAAATGTATGTGTGTGTGGAGGATATGTGATCACGGTTTCTTCTTATTTTTGAGTATGTTTTACCAGGGAATTCAAAGGAACTGTTTTCCACATTATTCAGTATAACGTTGTATCATAATAATAATCCTGATAAATGACGTATTTTCCCAAACTTAAGCAATTTCCATACTCCAACAAGACTTCACACATGATTGATTGCATTGCAAACGGCTATGTTAACCGCCAGCTCAATCCTGTCAAATCTTTCACAGGGAAGGGCATCTTTCAAAATATCCACACTCCCAAATAACCAATTGAATTTGCTCCTGTCTCCTACCCAGAAATGAACGAAATACGACAGAAGATGGCACAAATCCGTTAGAGAAAGTTTCCGCAGATATATAAAAGTTTCAGAACAATTATTGACGGTTGTTGAGAACGTGTTGAACATTTTTTTGGGCACTTGTCCGCGCACACTCAATTCATGTACTATACCGAGAGTTTTTATATGGTTTTGTTTTTTGGAGCAACTAGATTTTGTTTTTGTTTTTTTTTTATTCACTACAATGAAAATGTTCCAGACAAACATGATGAGTTACAACTTTGAAACGGCTTACCTGAAAGTACAGCAAAATGATTGAAAAAACGTCAAGGTTGTCAGCTTCGTGCTCGTCTGAACCATTTCTCATATTAGTAACTGCTTCGTAGCTTATTGAACGATATGTTCTCAAGAGGTATCTAGTAGACCTCAAACTAAATATAAATGTATCAACCGATTAGTCTATTACATTCGAGTATTTTTTTAATAAGTCTACTTTTCAACCGGAAAGGAAAGTTTTTTCATGTTTACCGATGTATATATTCATCAAATCATCAACGACAATAACACTTAGTTATGGTAGACTTGGAGAAATATTCCTTTCCGTTCTATTCAATACATGTCAGCTAACACTCAACATCTCATCACCTCATTTGGGAAAATATTTGGGAAAGTAGATGACAATGTACATAATAGGGAATGATTTGAATCTGTGAACACTAACAGCACTATCTCTGCACAATGTATATATTGCACATGCACAATATAACACTCACAGTAGCTTTGTCATTTCGACGTTTTGATTAATTCCATGCATTCTCCTGTCTGAAAATCTCGTTTTCAGGCTGGAAAACGGTGGTACAGTAACACTTGAGTGTTCGAGTTTCCTTCGTCAGGGTAATGATAATAGAGTATTTTTTTTCTGTTGACATTTATAAAGGCATAAACGATGAGATAGGAACCTTTGTTGAGAAAGTTAAAACTCTTCTCAGAGATCAATTACCCTTACACCAAACTGGTATTTCTGTACTCGCGCGTTTCGCTAAAAAGGTTAGCATCTTCAGGAGAAAATAATTGATACTCAATTTTCTATCAATTTTCCACCAATTTTCTTCTTTTGAAGTTGCTTACCTTGTTAGCGAAACGCGCGTTTGGTGTTAGGGTAATTGATCTCTGAGAAATGTTTCAATTCACCAATGTAGAAGCAAGATCTTCAATTCTTCACTCATTCTCAGATGATTACAGGGATGAAGATGAATCTGGATAAGCTCCTTGTCAACGTTTCTAATTATATCCGATTCGTCCTCAGAGCGCGAAAGTCGGTTTTTCGTATTTTTAAATATGACAGTTACCGACAGTTGAACCAACATCTATGAAATTTTGTTGAGTATTCCCAACAATCCACCGAAGAAGGTGAATCTTCTCTTTTCTTCGTATGAAAGTTTAAAAAAATCAACTCTAGATGATGACCAGTTTACTAGTTTACTAGTGCTAACATTTAGCAGTACTATCGGTACACTAATCTGTGACCAGCTCAACTAATCTACTGGAACTAATGATATAGCAATGAAACAACACTATTTCTGAAGCAAAACAAGCATCGTAATCCAGTCAATTACATGAGTATATGCCATAATATCAACGAATATATGATGTAACTACCAGTGTTTTACAGGGCGAACCGTTGAGTCCGTTATTATTTGCGTTATTCATCGCTGACTTTGAAAATTTTTTTACGGCAATGGAGCTGTTGGGGTGAACATTGACGATAAGAAAGAAGTCTTAGCATTGTTATATGCTGATGATTTGGTCATTCTAGCTCACTCCGAAATCGACGTAACGAGAAAATTAAAAATTCTTGAAAAATATTATGCCTTCAGCGAGTTAGTGGTTAATCTACAGAAGACAAAAATAATGCAGTTTTCCAAAAGTGGCTTCCAGAAGCCAAAATTTAATTTTTATTTCAATAACCAAACCATATCTGTAGCTAATAAATACGTATAGGTACCTAGGAGTAACATTCACCTCTTCTGGCCTTTTCCACGAAATGTCCACAGTCACTTCTAATGAAGCAAAACAAGCGGTGGGATCTATTTTGCCCATAATGTCAAAAGCAAAAATTGATACTTGGCACCCAAGAATTAAAATGTTTGACTCGCTGGCTCTCAGCGTGTCATTCAATTCCATTACAGTGTGGAGTCTCAGGTATTTTGAAATTTCAGAACTAGTTCAACTTAATTTTTTGAAAAGAGTTCTTTCAGTTCCCGACAATACACCAGATGCGATCTATTATTGAAATTACCTATCCAGATCACTCGTACTCTTGCTCAATTGCGCATGGCAACTGAATTCACGATTGAATTCACACTAAATGGAATTGTTCACAAAACTGACCCAAACTTAGTATGTTCTGAATGCAATACGAACCTAAAAGAGACACTTATTCATATACTCTTTGAATGTCCAATATATAGTGTAATGAAACAAAATGTCCCTTGTCTTCAGGATATTGATTCATTAATAACTGCCCTTCGAAATATCACTATTGCTGATGCTAAATCAATCTCTGTCTATATTTGGAATATTCTCAAGCTCCGCTCATTCATTCTAACTGAATAATTCAATATAGGTTACATTTGGTTACAACATACGATCCTTTTGTTTTTAAGTCTTGCTATCAAATCTATTGTGTATCTTTCACATTTTGTTTCAATGCTGTGATGATGTTATTGTCAGAATTAGATACTATATTCAATTTATGATGTTAGTTACATAGTATATTCTTTTCTCATTTGTATTCATTGCTGTAATTCTTGTTTTTGAAGCAATTTAATTTATTATTATCATTATTATTATTATTATATCAACGAATATAACAACACTATCCTGTGGCAATACATTTTGAAATGAAAGGCAGAATTATTGCACTCTGATTGAAGCAAAAAAAAATGTCTAGAATTATATAATCGAGTTGAAAACGAAAATCATGATGAAATTTCAAGAAATCTTTCTTCGTTAAAAAAACTGTATTTTGTCCCGATCATTTCCTCAAATGCGAATAACCAATGGAAAAGTTGAAGGCTAGACTGCTTTCATTGAATTTTACAGCGATTGATTGTGCTAGACCTGGTTAACCGATTGAACTGATTAAAATAGACCTGGATTTTGGCTCACTTGTCAGGAACTATATTCTTTCTGTGTTCGATTTCGAAGTTTACTGAGTTTATATACCTTCTGGAAATAATCACGACCTATATCCCTACTTTGCCAAGCAAAATTTCTAAAATCATGGATGTGTACACATTTCAACTGCTAAAATTTTTTGCACTCAGGTTATAACACCCTAGAAATATTAATATTTTTTGTTTTGTGTACTATAATTGACCCTTCATTTCTGTTTGACGTATTTTATTCATTTCATCTCAAGTATTCTGACGAATGGAAACGAAAAACACAAGTGATAAATCCTAGAAAACTGTTACTTGAATGAACAAGAGAACAACATTCTGGGTCCAATTATTGAGTGAATTCAAGCATGATATTGAAATCCTTCTCCCATAGGGGGAATGATTGCAAATGATAATTTTCAAATGACAGTTTTCTTGGACCATAAAAATGTTATCATTCTGTACATACACTGTATTTACACTGACACCGATTTTCCACACCGCAGACTCCCGTCCTCAGCACTTTTTCAAACCACCTCACTTGATTTTAATCCTCTGAAGTCGACGCCATTGCAAGGAATCAGCAGTCAGCCAATCACACACCTTTCTCACCTCATCATCACTACTATTTCGCTATTGACTAGTTCTACTCGTCATTGTCGACACAGATCAATGACGAAGATCTCAATGTATTGTCAGTTATTTTTAACACGTACTGTATATCATAACACGAGTGGTGAAGATGAACTGGAATCTGTTGAAGAACATGTGTTAACGAATTTTGTATTCATGAAGTTGCTTTTACATCAATACTATCAACTGAGTTTCCATCTCACAATTTTAGTTCAAATGGATGAAAGATTTTTCATGGTAGAAGTAATCATAACTGACAAATTTTACATAGAATGGATCTCAAGAGGGATTCACGCAACATTAACTTTAATTTCCACTTTTACTTCAAAAGATGTGTGAAATACTTTCAGTAGGATATTCCACTGGGTGGAAGTAACAATGTTGGTGCATAAATTGCTTCACTGAACATCGATCTAACGAAGTGAAAGTGTAAGTGAAGTGAAGATAATGCTGAATGAATCCATCACTTGAATTTTTAGTAAAAATCAATAAATTCAGGACTAAAGTTATCATATATGATTTCGCCCGTTGGAAAGTTGGATAGATTTGCCATTATCATCTAAATCATTATAATAGATCCTGTCATCAATATGATACCTCTTGAATAATAATATGAAAAACATTTCATGAATTTTACCAGACAATTCACAAAAGTTGTTGTATGGTGAAAAAGGTGTAGCAATTTTTTGAACTGTCTAGTGGAAAACACCCAATGAAGTGTGTTTCTGAATGTCTATCAACTTATTCTTTAAGTAGTCATACTATTAAGATGAATAAAAATCATCAAAGAAGATGAAGAAAAATGGAATAGATTCAAATGAAATCTCAATATCAAAAATATTGTCCTGTTCACAGGAAACTGTGATATTTTTATTAATATGGATCTTCAAGTATTGGACAGCTCAATTCAATTTTCAAAATCTTATTATATTTCCATTTTCGTCAGTTTCATTTCATTTGATTGTACCTGTCTTTAGTCACTTCATTTTTGAGTACTATTCCTTCTAATACTTCATCTCTATATAGTTCCATTCAATCCAATTAAGGAAGTCAAAATAGATGAATTTAGTGCAGATTTTTGGTTTCATTTTGTCATATTGTTCTCATATATTGAGATTAGACCAATTGAAATTTTCATGACATTTGAACATTTTATATATCTTACAATATTGTTTTGAGAAGAAACAAATGGGGATTTCAGAACCCTTGGAGTTATAAACGAATGACAATTTTGAATTCTAAAATATCAAATAGCATAAAAAATTGAAATCAGAATATACCTGAGCAAAGAAAATCATATGGTTTTATCAAGGACTATGACAAAGTTGATGACATTTTTCAAATCATATTTCAGCTATCTACTGGAAAAATTTTAAACTATGCTTGAGTAGTATAATTAATGCAATTCGATAGTCAAATAGTCACTGAGCGATACCAATGAGTGATGGAACTTCCTCCTCAATATGATCTATTCCCTCATTTTCCATATCATTCAATTCCTTCAAATCGTTGTGTTTCTTTGACTTTTTTGACCTCAAAATCCAATGAAAACAATTCATAGGTATCAAAGTTATAGTTAATACCTTGGTTGGGATTGAAATGAATCATGAAAGTATTTATTCATTTTGGTACTCGTGTTTATCCTATTTGTTTCTTTGAATATGCGGAGTTTCTACGGAAAACATCTTGATTCATCTTTGACGAATCTCTCCAGAAGGAACATTTCAATGTCTACTTCACCAATCCACTCAAAATCTTCACCACTCAGTAAGAACTAACACAAATCTAACATACTGCTGTACATATAGCATCAACAACCCACTACACTCACATACAATGGTAGAAGTAGCTTAGAAGAGTCGAAACCAAAGGCAGAAAACTTCTACTGTGGTCTCGACACACAAAGAAACAGGCCAAAGAACCGTATTCTATCGGCTGATTTCTACGAATCAGACAATGATACGGATAGTTATCGTCAAGATAAATACTATAGTTTTAGTCGGTACACAAGTCCAAAATCAAAAGACAACTGGTCGTATGCTTCCACAATTGCAATGGGTTCTCATCGAAATTCGTTACCTATCGACAACAAATATGTCAGAGGATCGGCAAATAAAAAATTTCACAAGAAAGATAGACCCAGGCCGAAACCTTTACAGTTTGAACACGAGAAATATTACGACCACGTTTTCCCAAAGAGGGATGGTAGAATCAGCACTGATTTCTTCTACCAACCCGATAGGTTAGATCATGCCGAATTGTAAATATTCAGAAATTATGCGAATTTGTTCCGATGGGATATTTTGACATAATATTTCGTAACAAAATCGTCTTGGAAATATTGGACTCAAGCCACGTCCTTCGTACTCCTTACTACTACATGATATGAAACGGAATGAGAGGATCTCATCAATTTCTTCTCTCAAATATATTACATGTCTTTCAGGAATGATCTTTCATCATTTTGATTCATACAATTCAAGTTATTATTTATCGTTCACTGATCAACAATTATGATTGCAGTTGAAGTGGAACATAAGATGATTATAATCATTTTGAATATTTTATCCGTGGAAGAAAAAGGGTATTTCTTCAAATAACTCCTATAACAGAATCAATATTGATAACTATAATGGTTTTCTATGAATTTATTAATGTATAGCAGTTTTTACTTTATTAATGTTGATTCAAATTCAATTGTTGCTTCTCATATCGACTTTTAACGTAGATAAATTTTGCAGTTAGTGAACTGAAATTGAAAAATCTCATCTGAACAAATTTGCATATAAATAATAATTCCAAAATGCATTATGTCCCCAAAGATGGTTCAAAACAGGTTTGGTCTCCAAAAAATACATATTTGGAAAAAAATCGTGAATTTATCGATGGTATATGAAGGAAATGTGGGAAAAAAGATGATATCTATTGAAACTTACTCTCACATACTTCATAATTCCATTGAATCATTTCCAGACCAATGTATTGGACCAACTTTCATTCAAGATCATTGTATATCTAACAGTATTCAGGAGTTACTATCTCCAAGGTCCTTGTTGGAAAATCTTTTCTGTACATTCATTAGGTATCTTTGTAAATAACATTGTGTAAACGTAATATCTTGCATGTAAATGTTTTTCTGGACAAATTTACATCTTGTCACAATATACATTTACATATGGAAAGAAAGAAATGAAGACTTACGCTTAGTTTAAGTTGAATCATCTCTGAGCTCCTTACTTTCGAACTGTAGATTTCATTATCATATATTATTCAATGAATGGAATGTTTTCAGCGATCGAATTGCTAAAAATCAATACAGGGTTAGCCTATCGAAAGGTACAATTAGACTTTTTTCAAGAATGAATATGGGCCTGAACATTTTGTTTGTAGTGATACCACAATGCTCGAATCGACTTCAAGACTCGATGCATACTGAATCAAAGTTTCAAAATTGAAAACCATTCTGCAATCTTCACGACATGCAACTGATTTAGTATTTGAGAATCGATATGCTGGAATGACGAATCTAGGAATTGATAATCGTGCTGAGACGATATTTCAAAGCTATCGATAGTTTGTTGTTTTTCACATATTGTATTTTCGGGAATCGATTATGGTGACAAGCATTATGGGTAATTTTCAATGAAAATGAATTTGAATCCTTCAATTTGCATAAACGTGTTTTATACATGAAAGTTTTCTCCCTTTTGTAAGGAATAACAAAAATGTGTTCATCTTCTCGACGAAATTGCATTAAATATGGGAAATTTCCTAATATTCCATGATTCAATACAAACTTCACACATTTGTTCTCATATTGCAGGGATGAATTGAAAAGAATATCGATATCGGAGAATATTCTGATTCTTCGAAAAACTCTAATTGTCCTTCCCTCCTGGAGATATTGGTTTATTTCATCACAATTATTACCCAGTATATCAAAATCAGTAATTTCCGAAGATTTTGATTTTGCGAGCAATATTCAGAAGAGTTATGTGATCTTTGAGCTAGTTCTTCATTATCTCTTGGTGCAGGTGGATGATAATTTAACGAAAAATGAAATGAAATTTCATTCAACTATCATTTTCAATTGGTACTCGAAGTCGGAAATGTTCAATCATACTCTATGGTTGATTTCAGACTTTGAAAGAGAAACGTAAATATAACATCGGCTATAAATTCGTCTTACTCAAACATAACCGCAGTGTATCAGTTGCCACATAGGTATACCAACACCGAAATAAAAGAACAAAAAGATACCCTCTATCGTGAAGATAAATAAAGCTTCATATATATTGGTACCATTGTCTCTGTCCACCAAATGAAACAAGTGATCGCTTTTTCTTCTTCAAAAAAGCCACTTATTCAACCTTTTTCAGCATTTTTCCGGTGGGGTAATGTGATTATCTTTACTCAAATTGCTGAATATTTGTGTAATCAACATCAATATTAAAATTCAATCGTGTCGAAAACAATATTTTTATTGATATTAATTGAATGATGTTCGTTATTTTCCAATGATGATGTATCGATTCTTCATATGTTTTTTTCAATAATCAACTATTTCCTTCATCTTTATACATTTTCACTTGTTTCGTATCCGTCGGACAGCATTTATATAATCCCAATTGGAATATTCACCACTATCTTCGGCACTGGGCGCACTTGTAGGAGTGTTCAGCAAAAGTAAATACATAAATGAATGAATGAATGAAATGAATGAATGAATTATTATCATTGTATCGATTTCCTTTCTTAACATCGAATGGTGAATCCCAACAATTGAAAGTTCTTATTGTTTTGAAATAGATAATGAACTTCATTTTTCTATATCAACTGGTGAATCAAGTCTCTAGACTCTCTTTATTCACTTTATACCGGCCAAACACTTGATTCCTTTGTAAGTTTTGCAAATATGTGAAGACACCAAAATCAGTATACTTGTGATACTTGGCAAATTTCGTAGAAACCATAATCTCATCAATGTTAATAAACGAATAATTTTTCATAAGTGGATATTTCTTGTTCCATTCCACCTATTTTGCAGAATCTTGATTTGAAAACAAGATTCATGTGGGGGTAATAATTTAGCCCCTTACTTTCCCTTCTGAATATATCTCGTATATGGAATTCTTTAGAATTCTATAATATTATGAGTTCTCCATCAAAATCACTTTTTGTGCAGATGAGAGCAATCTCAAAGCCAACCAGAGGTTTCTGAAAGTTCATTATTTTGATCGCTCACAATGTTTTGAAGTATATACATAAATTGTTTTCAAGATACTCTCCTCATTTTACGTTTCTTCATCTGAATGCGAACAGAAATCTTTATCTATACTATTAGGAAATGTAGATGATATCTTCAGATATATGTGATGTTACAATAAATGAATTAATATTAAGAGTGATTTCAAAACATGTTATCTTATACTAGGCTTTAAATGTATAAATAATCTTATAATTGTTCTCAATATGTTGGTATCAAAATATTCATGTCGCATGTATTTTGTTCCGAAAATATTTTATATAACTGAAATTGATATTATTTGTTAATTGAAGATCTTTATTGTAGTAGGTTATTTTTGAATGTATGAAATTATTATATAGTATTATGTATGTTGATAATAAAGAAATGAGACGATATGCCGAGTTCTGTTTCTTTCTCATGAATCTAGGAAATAATTCAGTCACATGACGGGGCAAATATAACAAATTGCTCAGATAACAGATATTACAAGAAATTGAAGCTTTTTCTTAATCATCTCTAGGGGAGAGGAATCCCATAAAAATGGTTTCCATAATCACATAATGATATACTTTGGTTAGTTTTCCTGTTTTCATCAGGACAGAAAAATTCATTTATAGTTATAGTTCATGCAACGAGCACGAGAAGCAAGTGTTCATTGCACAGACGACGTGAAATTATCGAATGAATCCTAACTGAAAACACGTCGAATACGATTTTCTGCACTAATTGAATACAATAGTTTTTTACGATCGTGTTGAAACCAACACTTGAAATAGCGTTATAGTACAATTTTCTGAATCCTTGCAGAAACTTATTAGGTAAACCAAAATTCACCACTAGTGACGTTATCAACTGGATAATGCGCTAACGAACAAAAAACCAATCATGTACCTAGTTGAGATATTTAACATCTGTCCCGATCGAATGAGAGCTCATGGTTATGAAATTGATTGCTTGTTTTGATTCCGTTAAGTGATTAGGGGTATGGTGAATTCATATATAACATAAAACTACTGAATTGATTCTTGAAATTTGGAACGATTTTAGTTGGGTTCTAGTTTTTTATTTTCAATTATCATTATCTTAAAAGGAACCAAGGCACTTGGCTCCATTTTGAGAGCCACACAACAATCAGAAACATTGTTACCCGGGTAAATTTGGTTTCAAAAAGAAACCAAGTCATTAAGAAGGAACCATAAATTGATATTCCCAATTTTATTGTTTTCAGATAAGAGACCTCATGATTGGATTTTTAGTTCAGATACTCAACTTCAAACATTTATCACATGCGTACCTAAAGCGAAGTTGTGCTTCTCACCAGATTCGATATTTTTTGTCCCTAGGATAATAGTTTTCAGTGATATGATGATATGTTCATTGCACGAATTGAAGAAACATAGCACGTACAGAAACACATATCAAGTGTGGTTCTTCCTTTGAAAATGAATATTTGTTGGATCTGTGCATCGAAAATGGGCCTTTCGCCAATAGATGGCGTTGTATGTACTGAAAGAGTTTGGTCTTTGTACGATTGTGTGAATCGGAATTATAGAAACGAACCGTTATTTTTCAAAAAAGCGCTCGGTTCTCGATACGTTAAAGCAATTCAACTGAAACTCTCTCATTATTAATACAAAAAATGTCCGACCAAACTCATGCTTGAAAGGTTTTGAATACAGCCGCATCTCTACTCCATTTCACATGTGGTGTATAAATAATGTTCTCTCGATTTCTTTGGCATATAACGCATTTGATTTGAAGGTTATTCGACCTTTGATAATCAAAAATTTTTTACGGATTATAGTGAAAATACTTTGGCGCCAACGTTGTTAGCATAAGGCAACTTCTATTTGATCCACTAAAAAGTTGCATTTGGTGTTGCATTCCTCAGAGGACGCAATTTTAGTTTTTTTTAGAGGGGGTTCACCCTTGACCCGCGTCCGCCATCTTGGAAAGAGTGGTGTTATCGCGCTTTATCTACCAAACGTTCCATCCCACTGAAAATTTTGGCAGACAATTTTCGTTTAAAATGAAATTTTACACGACTTTCATTTTCAGCGGAATAATGTTTTCTATTCATTTCACAATAAGATGACATCAAAACATTTTCATAGAGGAGGTTTTACCGAATATTTTTCACTATGAATTTTTTTTCTTTCATTCAATTGCGTTTTACAGCGCTACGAAGTTGACAATATTATTAAACACTCCTTTGGATACATATAAAATTGAATATTCATGATTAATTTTCTATAATCTTTGGTTATCTTTGATATCAAAATCAGAATATTTAGTGAAGAACGCCTCCGGCGAAAGTACTTTGTAAATGTTGTAATAAGCAGATTTAAAAATTCATGTGTAGATATTACGGACAATCAACAGTTTCAAAGAATATGATCGTACATGTACAGGGTATAGATCTATAGGCAGTGATGTCAAGGATTTGAAATCCTTTATTGTTTCACTGCAAAATGATATAAAACAGTTGAGAGCTGAGTATGGTATATCCAGTAGTGAATCCTTAGATCTTGAAGAAGTGGTGTCTGAGATCTCGGAACGTCAAAAACGAATCAACAATATTATTATCTTCACTGTACCCGAACCTGATCAACAGGTAGCCTCTACAGAGAGATCGAATCAGAATAAGGCAACTGTTGTAGCCATCATAGCTTCCGTTATTCCAGAGGTATCGGTGGATAACATTAAACCTATCAGGCTCAACTGAGGAAGGCAATTGTCAGCTTAACAGACAAGCCATGGTCCTCGATTTTCTTGAAGAAGACTCCATGCATGGGCATTGTCTGTGGCAGCTGCGGCATTTTAGCATTCTCTGCAGCCTTGACGTGAGTTTTTCTCTGTGCGGGCTCCAACTCGATGACAGAGAGTTGGTTTACCTGCTCAGTTTTTTCAAAGTGCTTGAAGGTATTGTTTGATATATCGGCACGGTTCTGAGCATGAATCATCAAGTGTTATGGACTTAAGGTAGTACCAGCGCTAACGTCAGTCGCAAAAGTTCTCGCCCTCTCGAGAGTGAAGAAGCGCTGATATTGCGCTGCGGCAGCGTGTATGTGTACACCTTTCCGCCCGAGTATACCGCGCTCCTGAAGCTTTTACATGGAGCCGTAGATCCGGCAACGCTGCATACCCTGCTGTGCGAGAAATGGGTGGGACTCATCTTGAGTTGTGTGAATACGCGTGTGCCTTTGAGTGGTCAAATTTCGAAAAAAATGATTGAGAGAATTGCTCAAGCGGGTATAGCTTACGAAAAACTCGAAAATGTTTACCAAGAAAGTGGAGAAAATGCCATTAGAGAAATGCTGTGGGGTGAAAATAGACAAATGCGAATAACCAAAGTGAAAAAAATTCTTGACAATGTTGTTAATCATTTCAAGAAATGAGCACTCAATAATTCTTTTCTTTATTCCTGATTTGTTTTTTTCGCTGAAAATTTTCATTTCAAGAAATAATTGCCCAAATAATTTCGTGAAGTCCTTGCTAATAATTTTATTTGTTATGGCACCAGATTGCAATCGTTTCAAAAATTATAGTAATGCAAATAAGGTTAACGACTTAATATGTACAAGTACATCAAAACTATGTGACGTCGAATGTTTCTCACACTCCAAAGGATAGACAATAAGAACGCTTTGACAAGAGACTTTCAAAACTTGCTTGTGATAAGAAGCCATATATACCTAAACATAAGTACTAAAAATATGTATATTTAGTACCAAAAATATTTGTATTGAGTACCAGAAATATTTGTATTTGTAAGAAGTCATGTGCACCTGAATGTAAGTACCAAAAATATTTGTATTTGTAGAAGCCATGTGCAAGTAAATATAAGTACCAAACATTTTTGTATTGCAAATCGTTGAATGAAAAAGTTGAATTATCTTTCTACATTACTGCAAAAATACTTTTTACAATGGTATAATTCCACTTTATTGGACTCTTGCAATTCCTATCGCTTTCAATCAATTTCGTTGTAGAAATATTATCTTGAGTTTACATCCCAGTGCGTCCGCACATGTTTACATAATTTGTTTTTATCACTACGCCCAAATTTCCAAGTTCGCCATTCTTATAATTCATTCATCAATGTCATAAATTTATTATGCCCCATCATTTATAAGTTTCTCGTGATTCTTTATAATTTCTTTTTATTTATTCTTTCATTATCGTGATTTCTTATAATTCACGATAATTTTTCATAGTATCCAATAGTATTTTATAATTTTCCTTCCATTTCCAATAAAATATCAAAGTATGAAGAAAAAAGTTTTGGCATAGCTGCGCTTGAGACGGGACTTTAGTTTGTTGCGCCGAGTACTTGACAACCATTTCGACAGAGCAACTCGTGCGACGTTGCTACATAGTCCGGCTCGCTACTGCGGCGATTGCGATATTGTCAACTTCTCTGTCTCATAGTTCAATAACTAGAAGGTGAGATGCATTCAAACTTCGCACGAAATTTTCAATCTTGTTATAGTTTAATACAGTCGGTTTTTTGCGCATGTCTATAAATTCGTTCTTTACTAAAAACGCAATTTTGCGTCAAATTTTCCGATTTCCCATGAGAGCCCATGCAAATGTTGAATCCATTATCTCGGTAACGAAAAGGTCAATCTCGCTCAAATTTCGCAAAAATGCGTGTTATCACTGAATCGAACAGTTATATGTATTTCAGCCTTTTCTATGAATTTCGACCAAATGAAGGTACTACCTCAAAGTCTTCAATATTTATCGAACGTGTGATTCCGGCCTCAAGATCTGAACAAAAGATTTGCATATAGAAAAGAACTACAAGTTTTTTGAAAAAAAAAACAGCTCTCCTGAAGTGTGTGTCTCGAAGCCACTTTTCGAACGGGCAGTTGACTTGTTGATTGATAGCTTATTAGGAAAAGTTTCGGTGTCATTTCAGTTTTCCGAATCTGGTTCTGTTGATATCACCCAGAAAAATGGACAGCAGAGACGACAATATTATCAAGATTTGCGTGCTGATTGCCAAAGCATCCAATTGGAAAGTGATGTGGTGTTGTAGGGATTTTATTTATATATCGATATCGATAATAACGGTATTGCTCTTTTATGGAATACCATACAATCCATTATTAGGTGGGTACCATGAAGAATATAAGGAGCATTCCATCAGGTTACTATGCTTCAATACTGCTGATAATTATAGTAGAAGGATTCTCCACTCTGCATTCTTATACATTTTTAATGTGTAATTTTCAGTTCATAAGCTTTTATATTTCCTCTTAGGTTTCTCTTCTTTTATCTATAACTTTTATTTACATTTGACATGTTCCACACCCGTTTGGGTATTATGCATTGTACACATGAACGAATAAAGACTAAAGACTAAGAAAGACTGAAGACTTCAATAACATCGACTTCAATGAAATAATCTTAATAATATACGATAAGGGAGAAGATGTGATGAACTTATGTCTCAACGTCTTCACAAGACTTTTTTTTTATGAAGCTTTCGAATACACAAAACTTATTATGACTGGGGAAAATTTCATATTTATAATTTGTGATCTGTTGTTCGATTGTACTCTATTTTGTTACGATGCTTATTACATTTTTTTGTATCTATGTCGACGATTCTGAGAATGACAGACCTAATTTCACCTGAATTGATCGAAATATTTCATTTAAACTCTTTTCAAGTTTGCAGTTGTTTTTTTGAATTATTCATAATATATATTCCTTCTCGATCTCAATCGACCAAATCGCGTGCATTTCAATGATTTGAAAATTTCGCATTTTAGCAAAAACTTCACTTCGGTCTCGAAATTATGTCAAATCATTATACAGGGTGAGTCAAGACTCCCGCGGTCCATTGATATCAGAGGAATCAATTTGTCAAACTGTACAATTTTTTTCTACAGTCATATTGATGAATACAAGCTTTTTAAATTATTTTCTTGGTTACTGGGTGATTCAGCCGATCGTAGTCATCCAAACTTATATATTACAAATGGAACACTCAGTATATCAATTCATCATTCGATTCCATATTTTTCCAGCTCTCTAAGGAATTTTTGTTTTCGAAATTCTATTGCGGCATTGCCAATAATGTCATGTGTTCGATAATATTATATTATGCAACGATCGTGTAATGATGGTTATTGATACATGAGCATAAACCAGGTACGAAACGAGCCGAAGGTGAGTTTCGTATGGTTTATGCGAGTGTATTAATAACCATTACATGAGAATTGCATACGCTATTTTATCTACACCCGATAAAGAGTGAAGAGCCACACATATTATATTTATATTTGTATTGCACACAATAATACTAATAAAACGAATTTCTTTGAAAAATTCTACAGAATTGTGATTAATAGTTTTACTTCGAGAAATAAAACGATGAGATATGAAAAAAAGATCAAAAATTAAAGAAAAAAAGATTAGTCGAGGCCGGATTCGAACCAATGTCTCTTCCAACAATAAAATTCAATCTCAGCGCCACAGACGGCTAGGTTACAGAGAGCTCACAAAATTTGATGAAAAACTAAGTAATAAAGCATGCATTTGTCAAATGAAAAATTTAACCATTCTAATTGTATTTCTGTCGGTGAAGGTGATTCTACCATATCGCTGCATGGTATCAGACATTTTGTTATGAATATTGAAGTTTGGCTATATTCTTTAAAAGTTCAATACCTATACCGATTTTGACTTGACAAACGTCAAATGCAGAGCATGCACATCATGCTTGATATAATAATGGGTTTGTTTGTCTGCTTTTCTGAATTATTCATAATATATATTCCTCCTCGATCTCAATCGACCAAATCGCGTGCATTTCAATGATTTGAAAATTTCGCATTTCAGCAAAAACTCCAATTTGGTCTCGAAATTATGTCAAATCATTATACAGGATGAGTCAAGACTCCCGCGGTCCATTGATATCAGAGGAATCAATTTGTCAAACTGTACAATTTTTTTCTACAGTCATATCGATGAATACAAGCTTTTTAAATTATTTTCTTGGTTACTGGGTGATTCAGCCGATCGTAGTCATCCAAACTTATATATTTTCAAATGGAACACCCAGTATATGAATTCATCATTCGATTCCATATTTTTCCAGCTCTCTAAGGAATTTTTGTTTTCGAAAGTCCATTTGCGGCATTGCCAAGTTATTCCAGGAAAACCTATTGACTCACCCTGTACAATAAAGTTGCCTGAGTGAAATTTTGGAAATCGATGTTTGTGCACTTATTCCAAATAACCCTTGCATGAATTCCGATCTCTGTTGTTTTTCTACGTCTACATCTCACGTCGGCATATTATTATTTATATATGGTATTGAAAACCGAAAAAAACTACACAGGACACAGTTGACTTAGTATGGCTTGATTGTGACTCATCAACTAGTTATTATAATTTTTTTCCTCACTCTCAGTAGGATTAATAGTTTTTGCATATTTTCCCCCTATTGAATGAATAATAGAGATTGAAACATTATGATTGCTCACCGAACGTTATGGCCTAGATCGTACCTAAATGGAATTTTGCATAACACTGCCAAATATTGAATCTGGGGTGTTTTTCGGGTTTGTTTGCCTTGATCCACAGTTTATTCCTGACGTTTCGCCTACAGCTGTAGTAGGCATTATCAAAGTTCATGTCAAATGTTCTCGTTCTCACAGTACATACTGTACATACTGGTAGTATGAACGAGAACAATGCGTCCGTTACCTCATAGACTTTTATAATGCCTACCACAGCTGTAGGCGAAACGTCAGGAGTGAAAACCTGTGGACCACGGCAATCAAACTCGAGAAAGACCCCAGATTCAGTTACCTCCGACCGTGGAAGTTCACGTTCTTTAATCAGCTGCCAAAAATTGATACTCTTACTGAGTGATATATTGCATTCATTTGTATTTTTGTAGGTCAACTCGGGATCTTATACGCAGGATACCTACCCCTTAATATAATGAAGAAAATGACTCCTCTTGCAGACGTAATCAAGATCCTGCAAATAACATCAAAAAAAAGATTCATCAACTTTGTCCAGGGCTCCTTTGAGGGAATTAGATTCGACGATGTGACTTCCACGTGTGATGACCTCACAAGGGATCCTGAAACTATACCCCGTCTTCTCCAAAAAATGAAATATTTCGCAGACAATGAGATTCAAACGTTTTATGACATTATAATTCAGCAACCTCGCCTACTACTGACATTTTATTGGATTGTTTTTTGAATTTCAATGTTTTCTAGTTCGGAAAGAATCTCATACATTTTGTGAAAGTACTGAAGTAAAATTGATTTCATGAAAATACTTTGCTTTTGATTATAGCTACTTATGAAACGAATGCATTTATCGCAAACGGCGCGGCGTGAAATTGTCAATAACATATTTGATATCAACCATACATCCTGTGAAAGACAAAATGTTGTGTCAAATTTAAGATCTACATAGATTTCCGAAAACGAACAAAGAGAAGTATTTGTGAATGAATTTTGGAAACGAATTTGGATTCCGAAACGTTCATAGAGGATAGAGATCAGTATCTTTCTCAATATCAGTTTCTTGTGATTTGTTGGATAGGCAAATATAAAATATACGAGAAGTTATTAACTCCTTCATTTAGAAGGAACCGTTTCGATTGGAAGTGTGCCCTTCTATAAGAGAAAATATGCAGTTTTTCTGTCCGATATGCACTGCGTCTATTAATATTTGAATATCAAACTGGGAAGTAGGCTATTTCTAGACTCTCACATGCATCGAGTAGCCTTGCATAGCATGAATGGTGACGAAAAGCCTATCTCTGTTAGCTCACTTTTAAGCTTATTGTTGAGAAATTATTCAGAATAATGTAGTAACAGACGGAGTCTGCAGGTAATTGCTGCACTACCTAGAAATATATATGAATAGCTAGCCCTAGTGTTTAGATTTAGTATCAATTTTCTGCTCCTGAAGATGCTATCCTTGTTAGCGAGACGCGCATCGGGTGCAAATAATGTCAGTTTGGTGTTGGAGTAGTTGATCTCTGAAAAAAGTTTCAACTTCAACACCAAAGGTTGTAATCTCATCGTTGATTTTGTACACAGGATATCGTTCCAACGATATTTCAAAAAATTGGGATTTCAATTTCCTTTTCTATTTCGTAAGTATTTTTTTGTAATCCAGAGACATTCAAATGAACTTGCCTTTTGAATCCTACTGAGCAGGCTTGAAAACTTTCATTCAGCAGAAATTTCCCTAATTTGTGACCCAACAAAAACTCCAAGTCAACGTTTTGCTTCTGACAACTTCAGGATTTTTTTCAAATATCGAGGTGCTCCTGATTTTCCATCAATTTTTTTCACAAACTGTTTCATCAGCTATAACTTAATGTGCGAGGGCGGTGTCAACATTAATTTTGCTTCAACAATCGATTGAATTAGTCCAGGTATTTTGAATGTATTGAAATTATTTCTGCTTCCTATAAAAACTCAAAGGCAATTTTTTATATGGTAAAAAAGGTATTTATCCAACACAAGAATGACGTTGCAGGCGGGTTTTCCTCGACTTCGAGCAATATATTTTAATTTTGTTTTATATTTCGATTGTTTCGTTTATTATATATAACAACACATTTCATCGTTCTAGCAGTACAGATGAAATATTTATCCAACACATAACAGTTATGACTGTCATTAATAATGTCATGTGTTCGATAATACTATATTATGCAACGATCGTGTAATGATGGTTATACATGAGCATAAACCAGGGGTGCTATTTTCAAATCAAATTCGTATACGAAACCGATATTGTTTGGCAGTTCAGTAACCATATTCCTTATAGCTCCATCTCATTCTACTCGCATAGAAACCTGTTCGCATACATTTGGAAATAGTACCCCAGGTACGAAACGAGCCGTAGGTGAGTTTCGTATGGTTTATGCGAGAGTATTAATAACCATTACATGAGAGTTGCATACGCTATTTTATCTACATCCGATAAAGAGTGAAGAGCCACAAATATTATATTTATATTTGTATTGCACACAATAATACTAATAACACGAATTTCTTTGAAAAATTCTACAGAATTGTAATTAATAGTTTTACTTCGAGAAATAAAACGATGAGATATGAAAAAAAAAATCAAACATTACAGAAGAAAACGATTAGTCGAGGCCGGATTCTAACCAATGTCTCTTCCAACAATAACATTCAATTTCGGCGCCACAGACGGCTAGGTTACAGAGAGCTCACAAAATTTGATGAAAAACTGAGTAATGAAGCATGCATTTGTCAAATGAAAAATTTAATCATTCTTATTGTATTTTTGTCGGTGAAGGTGTCGAAGGTGATTCTCCCATATCGCTGGTATCAGACATTTTGTTATGAATATCGAAGTTTGGCTATATTCTTAAAAAGTTCAATACCGATTTTGACTTGACAAACGTCAAATGCAGATCATGCACATCATGCTTGATTGAAAAATAATGGGTTTCTATTGGTTGAAAATCTGTATAAGTAGTAATGAAAAATCTATCGTTATGGATTCCATTATGAAACGGGTTGTGGGCATATAAGTGTATTATTAGAGTACGGGTGTAGATAAAACATTGTATGGCACTCGTGTGTTATGATTCCTAAGTCACCTCACTTACTTTGAACATAACACATTAGTATCATAAATAACTATTTTTTCACCGTTTTTGTGCCCATAATGAACCCGAAAATCATAAAATGAACTTCAGAACAAGGATCGGGAATTTATTCGCAGCTCCTTGTAATTTGGAGACCCATGATGTATATAAAAAACTGATTTTTTTTATAAAAAACGGTTCTGTTCATCTGTGAATCTTGGAGCCATTTCTCGATCGTCATCTGTTGACTTATTGATAGGTCTACTTCAGTTTTGTGCAATTTAGTGTCAGTAAATAACACCTGAAAAAAAATGGACAGAAGAGAAAACATTATAGAAGTGGTATGCCAGCTGATAGCAAGAGCGTCCAATTTGAAAGTGATGCTTTGTTGGAAGGATTTACTTTATGTATCATTAGCACTAGTCAACGTAATGGTTCTCTTTGGAGTGATATTTAATCCAATTGTTGGTGAGTAACGTAGAGAATATTTTAATGCAATGAATATCGTGTTAACCATTTATCCTTCGATACGGGTCTATACAGGCTGATATGTGAGTACGTAGACAAAATCAAAGAAGTTATTCTTCGAGTAATTCTTCTTCAGAGGTCCGGTAATGTTTCGTTTTGAAGATACCTGGTTTCAACATTATTTATGCAAGGGTTCTCCTGAATATCTCAATAATCCTCGAGCCGTTTTTGTCCAAATTTTACAATTTGGGAAAATGAGCAGTTGATTGAGCTCTAACTGAAAAAAAATCATCTCCAATGGAACACTCAACCAATTCATTTGAACAACAAATTTGCGCTTGTGATTTTTTGTATGATTTTCATTTTTTGCATTGAACTGGAGCTATAACTTTTCTATATCTAGCATGCTTTTGTTTATTGAGAATAAATAATCACCAATTCATTGCATGTCCATAGACAACAGTAGAAACAATTCATTCAAGTACACACCAGTTGTGGATGGTTTGGTTATTTTCTTGTACCAGGGTCATGCAATGAGGTGATTTTCATTTGTTTTCCCGAAACGAGATACCAAAATATATGAGCATAAAATAGAGTTGTTGGTTCAGTTGACCAATACAGGAAAAGTTCAAAAAATTGACAAAAAGTGGCGCATCTTTTGTGGTTGGAAATATTTTCAGAATTGCCTTCTGGATGCTGTCACTGGACAAGATGATATCACAATAGTTTGGGTTAAATCAGTTCTTCACTATCCAAACACCACAGTCGAATACCAACAAAATTGGCTGAAGAATTATTGAGATATTGGTAAAAATTATTTCATAGTATCTTGAAATCACCTCTTCGGGTTTGTCAACGTATTCACATAACCACTTATATTATGAAAAGAAATATTTTTGTCAACTGTTCGTGTTGAAGGTCTTTTTGGTAATTTTTGTATTATTTTTTCTATATCTGTTGAGACCTTGATCTATGCCTATTATGCCTACGATCTATAAGCGTATATTTTCGAAAAGTACTCTTCATTTATAATCCACATTTGAATTATAATAGCAGTGGTTCTTGAAAAATTCAAGAAAACATTTTATTCGGATTCTGAATTACCTAGTACTATAAAATGTTTTATGGTCACATTATTATACTTTAACGAAAAAAGTTTATTTTTATATTATTTTGTCGTATCAAAATGGACAAAGGATCTGAGTTCGTGTTGGAAATAGAAACTGTTATAATAATAGTAATAGATGTTGTTTTATTCATTGTTCTCTCCAATGGAATATAATCTCAATAGGCTACGCATTCAATCAGTACCCTGTATGTTGGTGAATAATTTGAAAAAGTTCAGATCAAATTCATGAACATTCCATATGAAATATTTTTTCATTTCACTACGTCACCTCACTGTTCTGATTGAAATTCGATGTAACACACAACTCAAGTCGAAGCCCAACAATACAATCCCATACACAAATTTAGTCTTATATAAACCTATACAACATAGTGGTAGATATCGAACAATATAGATACTTCACACAACACAGAATTGAATTGAATAAAGAACAAGAGAAAATGTACAATGAAGATACATTGTGGATCATTCAAAGTTTGGTTATCATTTCTCCTACTGCCATTTTGTAAACCACATCATAGTAGAAAGTTTTGAGGTGTCAGTATTTTCGGTAAAGATTTTCATTCAAGTTTCCTTTTCTGGCAAAACTTCGGTTACACGGAGCATCTGAATGTGGAAATTACGTAATTCGGTCCCCTCTAGAAAAAATCCAAATGGAATGGGGATGACGGCTGCAAAACTCTACCACTAGGAGCGCCACCACTGCATGTACCTTTGACAGCCTCTCAAGTCAAATGCCAACAATTCAAAACATTAAACTTCCCTTCTTTGCAATAATTAAGAATATAAAGATTTGAAATCGACATAAAATGGTCTTATGTAGTGCATTCGGATGTAAAAATGTAGGTACGCATTTATTTCCAAAAGAAACAAAACTGAAAGAGCAGTGGGAAGTAGCCCTGAAAGAAAGAGCTTTCAGGTATCTGAACATTCTAGATTATGCTCCAGTCACTTACAGAAGAACGTAGCAGGGCTAGTAGATGGTTATTATGATGATTTTTGATGAAACACCTCTGTATAATCAGTTTGAATTTTTTACCTTTCACTCAGATCTTTTTTTTTTCCTTTGAGGGATCCACCACGTTCCCTCAACAAACTTTTCAGTTCTGGTACAGACAAACACCCATATCTATCGGTTGGAGAGAACATCCTTATAATTCTTAAGTATCTTTTGAAAATAGTCATTAAAATAAAAATAAAACATAACCTGCAGAATCACTCGTTAGGCACATGCAGTCGTGCTGCCACCTACTAAAAGCTTTGGGTCATCTTCCCCATTTTCGGCGGTCCAGTCTATTTTAGGAGATACAGGTACATTTTGTTGTAATACTTCACTATTTTTCACATTAAATTTCTGTTTATAACACAATAAAGTTATTCTTTTTTTCATCAAAACACCATTTACGCTCTCATTTTCCTTCAACATTTTCAAGCAGAGGAAACATTATTTTTCAAAAAATTCCCCCTTCTTCAAAAACATTATTGTGTTCAGTTGTCAACAATAACAAGGAGGGCGACAACATTTCAAATAAATCAGTGTTGAACTGTGACATCCCAACGAACTGTTGACAATTTGGAGAAGGGTGAATTTTTTAGTACAATAATGGTTTCCTCTGCTTGAAAATGTTGAAAAGAAGTGACGAAGGGAATGTGTAGTGTAACGTTCAAGAGAAGGACAAATATCGTCTGTTTTCAATGGCAGGAATTTAATGTAAAAAAATGGTGAAGTTTCACAACAGAATGGACTTGTATCTCCGTAAACACGTGTGAACGCCGAAAACTTCATTTGGATTTTTTGCGGAGGAGACTGAATCACGGAAGCTCATGATTTTTTAATCGAAATTCAGAGGATCAGTGCTCAGTCATCAAAGATATACCCCTTTTCAATTTTTCTAGGTCAAGCTGGGATATTATTCGGAGCAACCCTACCTGTCTATATATACAAGAGTACGATTCCTCTTGCGGACGCACTTCGGGCCTTATCCCCAGATCAAACAAGACGATTCGTCAATTTCATCGAAGGCTCCTTGAAAGGAATGAGATTTGACGATGTGATTTCTACGTGCAATGACCTCACGAGGGATCCAGAAACCATACCCCGTCTTCTTCAAAACATGACTGATTTCGTGAAAAAAGAGAATGATTCGATTTATAACTTATATTTCCTGCAACTTTCCTTGTTCACTGGCTAGATACTGAAACTTCAAATTGACGAACTATTTTCATATGACTATTTCCAAAATGACTATTTTTAACATGACTGATTTTGAAAAGAAAGAGAATGGTTTGATTTATAACTTATATTTCCTGCAACTTTCCTTGTTCACTGGCTAGATACTGAAACTTCAAATTGACGAACTATTTTTTTTTTATTCTAGGATTAGAAAACAATTTCATTCACAAAATAGTTGAGGCTTTCGCGGCCGAGGTTTTCAGTATCACTACTTTTATTCGGGTTCGAAGGCCGTCGTTTTTTGGAATTTCTTCCTGACGTTTCGCTGGCTCGAGTGGCTAGCTTCTTCAGAGGTTCATTCATCTTGGAATTCACTCCGATGACTGGAGATTGTTTCTTCGCAAGTTGTATTTATGCCGATTCAGGTAGTTTGCGGTGCTAATTATTCCATTCGGATTCGTGGAATTGTCATCAATATTGATTACCTTGTTTACTTCCTGTGGGTTCGGAGAATAATCATTATTAATATCTGAAGAACTACCTGCAGTTATTATCGATTTTCTTAAAATGGGATTCCATATTCGGTTGAGGTTGACAGCTTCTTCTTTTCTGTTGAAATTATCCGTGTGTTTGTGGATTTCTATTGCCTCCCGTACCAGTCGGCTATGGTATCCCTGGTTGGGTGCAATCAGTTTTGCATTTTCAAACAGAATCCTGTGGTTTCCCTCACTAAGTGCGTGTTCTGCCACAGCCGACTTGTCAATTTGCCCTAGTCTGCAGTTTCTCTCATGTTCCTTTAGCCTAGTTCCCATGGATCTTTTGGTGGTACCGATGTATACCTTCCCACAGGTGCACGGTATGCGATAAACCCCTGCTGCAGACAGTGGATCTCTTTTGTCTTTAGCCGAGCTGAGGCTCTGTTGAATCTTCTTTGTGGGTTTGAATACAGTTTTTATGTTGTATTTACTCAGGAGTTTTCCAATTCTGTCTGTGACCCTCGGGATGTATGGCAAATATGCATGTGCAACTATCTGAACGTCCTCCTTGTTTCGAACAGTGGAATTCTTCAGTTTCATGGCCCTGTTGATCTCGGGTACACTGTATCCATTCGACCTCAAGGTCACTTGAAGATGTTCCAGTTCTTCCTCCAGATGTTCTGGTTCGCATATTCTTCGAGCACGTTCCGTTAGAGTAGAAATGACTCCTCTCTTTTGGCTGGGATGGTGATTCGATAGCGCGTGCAGGTACCTATCCGTGTGTGTGGGTTTTCGGTACACTTTGTGGGTTAGTCTAGCCCCACATCGTTCGATCAGAACATCCAGGAATGCTATTCGTTGGTCTTGTTCAGTCTCCATGGTGAACTTAATATTGGGGTGTTGAGCGTTCAAGTGGTCGAGAAAGAGTTTTAGAGCGTCCCTACCATGTTTCCAGATGACGAATGTGTCATCCACGTAGCGTAGCCACAAGGTCGGCTTCAATTCGAAGGCGTCGATTGCTTTCTCCTCAAACCGTTCCATGAAGAAGTTGGCTACTACTGGGCTAAGTGGACTTCCCATCGCCACGCCATCCAATTGCTCATAGAAGTTTCCCCTCCATTGAAAGTAACTCCCCGTGAGACATGCTCGGAAAAGTCCAACGATATCATTAGGGAACAAGTAGGCTAACTCCTTCAGGGAGTCTTCCAGTGGGACGTTGGTAAACAAGGACACAACATCGAAGCTGACCATAATATCTGTCGGTTCCAAAGTTAAGCCTCTAATTTTACCCACGAAGTCTGTCGAATCCTTGACGTAGGAGTTTGTTCTTCCTACATGAGGCTGTAGGAGCGAGGCCAGATGTTTTGCCAAGTGATATGTAGGTGAGCCTGGGCTTGGCTGGGCACTTGGCAAAACATCTGGCCTCGCTCCTACAGCCTCATGTAGGAAGAACAAACTCCTATGTCAAGGATTCGACAGACTTCGTGGGTAAAATTAGAGGCTTAACTTTGGAACCGACAGATATTATGGTCAGCTTCGATGTTGTGTCCTTGTTTACCAACGTCCCACTGGAAGACTCCCTGAAGGAGTTAGCCTACTTGTTCCCTAATGATATCGTTGGACTTTTCCGAGCATGTCTCACGGGGAGTTACTTTCAATGGAGGGGAAACTTCTATGAGCAATTGGATGGCGTGGCGATGGGAAGTCCACTTAGCCCAGTAGTAGCCAACTTCTTCATGGAACGGTTTGAGGAGAAAGCAATCGACGCCTTCGAATTGAAGCCGACCTTGTGGCTACGCTACGTGGATGACACATTCGTCATCTGGAAACATGGTAGGGACGCTCTAAAACTCTTTCTCGACCACTTGAACGCTCAACACCCCAATATTAAGTTCACCATGGAGACTGAACAAGACCAACGAATAGCATTCCTGGATGTTCTGATCGAACGATGTGGGGCTAGACTAACCCACAAAGTGTACCGAAAACCCACACACACGGATAGGTACCTGCACGCGCTATCGAATCACCATCCCAGCCAAAAGAGAGGAGTCATTTCTACTCTAACGGAACGTGCTCGAAGAATATGCGAACCAGAACATCTGGAGGAAGAACTGGAACATCTTCAAGTGACCTTGAGGTCGAATGGATACAGTGTACCCGAGATCAACAGGGCCATGAAACTGAAGAATTCCACTGTTCGAAACAAGGAGGACGTTCAGATAGTTGCACATGCATATTTGCCATACATCCCGAGGGTCACAGACAGAATTGGAAAACTCCTGAGTAAATACAACATAAAAACTGTATTCAAACCCACAAAGAAGATTCAACAGAGCCTCAGATCGGCTAAAGACAAAAGAGATCCACTGTCTGCAGCAGGGGTTTATCGCATACCGTGCACCTGTGGGAAGGTATACATCGGTACCACCAAAAGATCCATGGGAACTAGGCTAAAGGAACATGAGAGAAACTGCAGACTAGGGCAAATTGACAAGTCGGCTGTGGCAGAACACGCACTTAGTGAGGGAAACCACAGGATTCTGTTTGAAAATGCAAAACTGATTGCACCCAACCAGGGATACCATAGCCGACTGGTACGGGAGGCAATAGAAATCCACAAACACACGGATAATTTCAACAGAAAAGAAGAAGCTGTCAACCTCAACCGAATATGGAATCCCATTTTAAGAAAATCGATAATAACTGCAGGTAGTTCTTCAGATATTAATAATGATTATTCTCCGAACCCACAGGAAGTAAACAAGGTAATCAATATTAATGACAATTCCACGAATCCGAATGGAATAATTAGCACCGCAAACTACCTGAATCGGCATAAATACAATTTCATTCATATTGTAAATGTACCAAAGAAACATTGATTTTATGAAAAATGTATTATTCAACAAATAATATTGTGTTTATAATACATTCGCTTGAAAAAGATACAGTGTATCGAAGACAATAAATTCTGTAGAAATTTAATCGTGTTCTACCTTATAGCGAAATAATATTAAATATATACGAACTAAAAACTGTTTGAAAGTCATTTTTTATGGTGGTAGTTTTTGGTTTGTTGAAGAAATGAATATTGGTCTATTACATATAAAATACCCCTTCCAAAATTCAATTCACGCTATGACCCCAACGGCCGAATAACATTGGTCTATTATGTCCCTCGTCGTTCTTTAAGGAATCCTGTCCGTTCAAGTTTAGCCTTGAAATGGACGTTTCCATGGACGCTGAATAAAATAAAACAGTTCTCTTGAGATGCTTAAGTCTTCATCAAAACTGATTGACAGATCTCTGTCGATAAAGCACTCTGATTATTCGAGCCCCTAAAGATTTGACCAAGAATAACTATTTCCTATATTTCAACGTCTTTGAAGACATTCACTTCATCCTCCATTATGTTTTCCTTTTCCTCTCAATTGATCTCCAGATAAACGTCATGCTTAGTGTCCATAAACATTTTCACATTGGCCGATGGGCCTTGTGATATCAAATATGGTCGACTGCATATTTTTTCCACGTTCAATATCTACATGTTCTGGATCTGACAGACTAACCTAATACACAGTTTGATTTAACTAGGGGGAGCTACTGTGCCGTGTTCCAAGATTGACAGATTCACGAATATGCGTACTGCTCGTGGAGAATGTCGTTGGTAGTTAATAACAAAGCCATCCTGATGAACTTCCTTCCTGAAGAACTTTTGTTGCGTGTGGTCGAAGCAATAATCGATCAGGTTATAATTAGAGGATTTTTTCTCGACGGACTATCAACCATTCAACTGAACCACCGAGCCAAACACACTACTTTGGCCACGAAAAACCGATATTTAGAAAGCCAGCAATCGCCTGAGGACTTGAATGAATGAAAAAAGGACCACCTAAACGCTCAACACCCCAGCATCAAGTTCACCATGGAAACCGAACAGAACCAGCAGATAGCCTTCTTAGATGTTCTGATTGAACGATGTGGCGCTAGACTAACCCACAAAGTATACCGAAAACCCACGCACACGGATAGGTACCTGCACGCACTATCGAACCACCATCCTAGTCAAAAGAGAGGAGTCATATCTACCCTAACTGAACGTGCTCGAAGGATTTGTGAACCAGAACATCTAGAGCAGGAACTGGAACATCTTCAAGTGACCTTGAGGTCGAATGGGTACAGTGTATCTGAGATCAACAGGGCCATGAAACCGAAGAGTCCCACGGTTCATAACAGGGATGACTCTCAGGTAGTTGCGAATGCATATCTGCCATATATCCCGAGAGTCACTGACAGAATTGGAAAACTCTTGGGGAAATATAACATAAAAACAGTTTTCAAGCCGACCAAGAAGATCCAGCAAAGCCTCAGGTCGGTTAAAGACAAAAGAGACCCACTGTCAGCGGCAGGGGTTTATCGCATACCGTGCACCTGTGGGAAGGTTTACATCGGTACCACGAAAAGATCCATGGGTACAAGGCTCAAAGAGCATCAAAGGAACTGCAGGCTGGGGCAAACCGACAAATCGGCGGTGGCGGAACACGCATTGAGCGAGGGCGACCACAAGATTCTGTTCGAAAATGCAACACTGAAAGCCTCCAACCAGGGTTACCATAGCCGACTGGTACGGGAGGCAATAGAGATCCAAAAACATGCGGACAATTTTAACAGAAAGGAAGAAACGTTGACTCTAAACAGAATTTGGAATCCGATTCTAAAGAAATCAAGAATAACTAATGAAATCACAGCAGGTAGTGCGGCAACTAATAATGATGATTATTCCCCGAACCCGACAGAAGTAATTAACACTCCAGACTACCTGCATCAATATAAATACGCCTTGAGAAATCGAACTGTTTAGTCATCGGAGATGAATAAGCCTCTGAAGAAGCTGGCCACTCGCGCTAGCGAAACGTCAGGAAGAAATTCCAAAATACGACGGCCTTCAAGCCCGAAGAGCAGTAGTTATACTTATACTGAAAAAAGAGTGGTTCAATAGCATGAATGATAGTCCGTTGCGACCAAATTTATAATTTTGAGCTGGTCCATTATGATTTCCGGCTGGCTCAATTTTGTAATGCAAGTCCCATGAGTTGATGTTAATCACATCTGTAAAACACTTACCCCCACGAATATCTTCGGAATCAGCCACATATGGCGTTAGAATAAGAATATATTGAGAATCCCCCAGGTGTTTTCGAAAAAAGTTTGATATATTTTATTTTTCCTCATCGAACACTCCTACGGGATCGCCCAGAAGGCTGGGCCTTCTGAGGGCGAGTGCCAGTTAATTATCTCGAGTGTAGAAGCGCTCTGGGGTATCTTACTGATTTTTCGCTCACTTCTCATGGGAAAACCGTGTGGGATCAATCGCTAAAGATGCTCCCCAGAATCTCGGATTTATATTTCATGCGAAGAAATACTTCAGTTCTCGTTAGCTCCTGATCTTCTACAAGGCACAGATTCGTCCTAGTTCTCATGTATGGAGTTTGGTACCAAAACATGCATCGAAACTTCTTGAACCTTTATTCCGTAGTTATCTGGATTTGTGACCTACCACAATCTGAAAACGTGAAAATTAATATTGAAATCTAAACAAGTGTAGAAGGGCATATTTTCAATCTACTTTGAAAAGTTACTGCGTCTATTGAAAAACAGTTCTTTCTCGATAGAACAAGTTCAATAACTTTAACTTCTCGTATATCTCAAATTCTGCCTATAAAAAAATAATGCAACTAATTCTCACACACCAAAATATTCATTCACTTCAACTTCAGAAAGTCGAACTGTTTGAAATGAAATAGTAATTTGATTTCGCTCATGACAACAGAACTATGACTGTTGATGAAAGAGGTGTTTCTCTTTTACCGACATTGAAACTCCTTAGTAATGCGCATGCGTCTTTCGGGATGAGTTGAACATATTTTCTCTGTCGAAAGTTGTAATGGAAAGAGGAAGTTGAAGTGAAAATTACTGGTAGATGAATCCACCCCAAGATGGCGCCGTAGTACATACACTGGGATACCATTTGAAAAAAGCTATCATGGCTGTTTAATATATGAGTATGGAGTCACGAATGGGGAAAAAGAGAGTGTCACAACAATGACATCGAATGGTTCTACGTAAGATAACTTATGTACGGTGCTTGTGTTGTCGATGCAGTGCGGATATATTTTCGTTTATATGCAGATTCACACGGAAGGAAAGCCATGTAATGTTCAAAGAACACCGCGTGAATCAAGGGACAGGAGATACGAATTAACATTCACTTTAAACTTTTGAAGTTTGTAAGCCTCAGGAAAGACCTCTCTCGGCAAGGAGTTCCAAAGCTCAGATTTTCTATTGAAAAAGGATCCCTGAGCAAGAAAGGTGCGACAGGGCTTCAAATTCACAACAAAGGGGTGGAAATTCTGTACTCGTCGAGTCATCCGTATAGATATTGCCAAGGGTGGAACGATTAATAACAATTCAGAAGAGCTCCGACCGTGAAAATATCTATAGAAGAGAGACGAGTCTCCGACCCTTCTACGATGTTTCAATATAGTGAGCGAGTCTGTGTGCGAAGAAGCACCAATAAGACGGATTGCCTCTCTCTGAATAGAATCGAGAAGCCTCAATGAATGTACACATGAGAACCATATTCCAAGACCGGTCGTATCTGAGCCTTATAGATAAGATAAGCTGACAAGAAGTGAAGTATTTCTCCGCACGGAAGCGCCTTTAGCGATCGATCCCACATGGTTTTCCATGAGAGGTTATCACTGATCGTAATTCCAAACATTGAGAAACTTGACTTTGTAGGAATGGTTACGTCTGACATCTGAATACTGGATGATGATAGATCGGCTTTCCTTGAGAAGAGACAGGCCTGGGTTTTCCTAGCATTAAATTCCACCAAGTTCACGTTACCCCATTCTATTATTTTCACCAAGTCATCGTTAATTTTATTGACGTGAATGTTTCTTCGAGTTTTTGTTTCACGAGTTGGTATGGGGACTCTGGAAGAGAAACTGGTATGAGGAGTACTGTCGTCCGCAAAACTAAGTACTGAACAACATGTTTGCATGCCTTAGCAAGTTGCCGCAGCGTGCGGTGGTACGACATCAAAGCACCAATGTGACGGCTCCTTAAGCAAACTATTTGCACATGGATAAAAAACAATTTTTTCAATGATATAAACGGTTTTGCCAATACGTGAGTAGTTTTCATCCATTGCCAGTTCCCTATATCAGCTCATAAGTAGTTTTATTGAAAAAATGACCAAAAGAGAGACCATTTTGTTGAAAATATGCGAGTTAATTGCCAGAGCATCAGATTCAAACGTGTTGCTGTGCTGGAAGAATTTAGTTTATATTTCATTAGTGATAATCAATTTGATGTTTATTTATGGACTACTGCGACACGCAATTATATGTGAGTGCTACGAAGAATATTCCTATCTTCTTTGTTGATTGTTCTGCAATAAATAACGAATTAGAACGTTTACAAATCATAACAATCGAACTGATTCCATTGATAAAAACACACAACATATGATGGACCAAGTTCGAAACGTAAAAAAAAACAATCTCAACACACATGGAATTTTCAACACTATCTATTTGGAAATTGCCATTTCGTTGTTTTTCATACCATTCAGGAGGTTGAGTCCCTACCCTTTCTCCTGGAACTGAATACCTTCAGATTCATTATCATATCCATATTTCTCTGTATATGTTACGTAGATTAGATAGAAAAACCACACCAATGTTCTATCAGGCGTGTTTGGTATGCGCTTTCAATTTGACCCACCTAAGACATATAACCCAAATGACAATCAATCATGTCAGTTCAACGGAACTGACATGATATAAATTAGGCATCATGGAGAAAATGTTTATAAGGAAAAATGACACGGTTTTGTCAACTTCAATGTAGCGATAACATCCCTTTATACCCGAACAATCATCAAGTGGATTTTTTTTGCGTTGAAACGTCACAGTAGTCAATAACTTCATTATTGGAATCTTATTACGGAATATATATCTGGTATAGAGGGGATTTTAGGGAAATATTATTACCAGAGTGCAATGGATAGTTGTTTTGAAACATTTGAAAAACAGTATTGGGTTTATCAACATGTACTGCTGCTTCGGAGGTTACAGTTTAGCTCTCGAACTTGCTATAGCAGCTGTTGTTCTCTCCCACTCAATTTAAACGATAAACATAGAGGTTATAAAAGAGAATCTCTATAAGTTTTTCCATTTTCTATCATAAAATTTCTTTTGTTTCTGTAGGTTACATAGCACTTTTTTTGGGAGGCTGTGTCATTTTCTACATTTACAAGTCTACCGTTCCTCTTGCAGACGTAATAAAATTCATGAGACCAGAAGAAAGAACAAGATTCGTCGATTTTATCGAAGACTCCTTCAAAGGAATGAGATTCGTCGATGTGATTTCCACTTGCAATGACCTCACGAGAAATCCAGAAACAATACCAGGTATCCTTCAAAGCATGAGAGATTTCGTTAAGAGTGAGGTTGATTAGGTTCATCCGTGACTCTATGTTTACAACCGACCAGATACTGAAACTTCAAATTAACAAATGAGCCATTTGTTAGATTGTGATGTTTTTTAGTTGGAAAATTATTTTATATGCTTTGTGGGAGTACTAGTAAACTTTATTTTATTGAAGCGTTTTTATTTTTGAAGACGGTAAGTCTATGATAATACAAGGTAGATTCATATTCAGTTCAAAAATCTGTGAGTATACTTGGAGACTCGCAGAAAGAAATTACAGAAAAATCTATCTTGAGACTTTTCAGACTTTTTCACTTTCCGTGAAGAACTTTACGGAAACTGTTTGTATTATTTTCTCCTATTTCTCGATATCAATATAATAATAGGGTTACCACAAGATAGTAGACCATGTCTCTTCGTCTTTTGTCTTCATGACATTGAAATGTTGTCAATTGTCATACTATAAATAACCGGGCATCAAAAATCAAAATAAATTGATATCCTACGTATACATTAACTTCAGTATCAACCTGTTTAGTATATTCATCACATCAATTCAATTATAAAAACTCCAAAAAATGAAAATATGTTCATTTATCCACTTTGCCAGGAGAAACATCAAACATTCAGTTCTTGAATTCACAGTTAACTCTGATATTCACAATTACAGTACGAGGAGAACTGAAGAACTTTGTTTATTCAAAGTCAAAACAGAATTCGCCAAAAAATCCCTTTTCCATTTTCCCTTCACATTCATAACAATTCATCTTCACATCTGAAGAAGTTGAAAAATCCTGTTGAATTCAAAATGTACCTGAAAAAATAATATTAAAATATTTTTTCCCCACCCTTCATCGGTTGAATCATTGTTCATTGTTGACTACATAAACTGAACTATTTTTTTTCCTTTTTCATGTATACGTACTATCATGTGTTATAAGGAACCACAGTCTGATGTGAGTTGAAACGTCTTAACATTTTCAAGTTCATCTTTTTGAGAAATGATATGATAATCTCAATGTTTTCGGAGAAATCAGTACTGCTAGTGACATCTATTGCACAATAGCTAAACCCTATCGCGAATTCCTCGTTATTTCCAAAGGAGTTCAACAGCACAATGTAGATGGAACCAGGTAACCACTGACAAGATACAAAGCAAGAGGAGCTGTTTCTTTCTGGGGGAAATAGAAGAAAGGACTCTCCCCCTGAAATGGAGCTTCAAATTTTCATATCTGAAAGGTTGTCAAGGGGAAGTACATGCATTTTAACAGTAATATTTCTAATTCAATTAGATTTTGTTTAGATTTTTGTTGCGAAAGAAACAATCGACGCTTTTGAAGGTTTCCCCTATTTTTTCGGTAAAGGGCGTTATGTTCCCATTTTTCAAGTTTGATGACAAGTGTCAAGTTAAATGTCATTGTCATGCCAGTTTGAAATTTTGATGTTTACGATGTTTTTATCATGTTTATTTGTTGATTTCATTGCTTTTAAATATCGAAACGTTGTTACTGGTTTCTCATTGCGTCCACCCATTATCCTTTATGTTGCGATCTCTCCTCGCTAGCCAATCAAATAAAAGTGGAAAAACCCGACTGCACATTTTCACTTAGTGCAAATTTAGCTTCAGACAAGAGTGACAAGAGCGTGTTGGCGACATCTGTACATATTGTACGGAAACCTCCAAAAACTCAATTATCTACCAAAAATCAAGCAATCCAGATTTCGTCACTTTTATCCCAAACTTCTACAGGTATAAGTAAACACACCAGGGTTTTCAGGCATCTTAGAAATAATATTCGATATATTTGATGTTTCACGGAGCGAAAAGCAAAAATTATGAAACCTCCTACGTTGTGGAGTGCTTACTCAGTGATGAAAAATACATAGAATGCTAAGGAAAATATTGATATTGTCAAATATGAAGAACAGTCATTAAATAATTCGAAATCCATTCAAGCAAATATATGAATTGAAAGATGTTTCAACCTCAACTTCAATACTTTAGAACAAAGGTAAGTTTTTAGTGTTTCTTTATATTCTTTCAACTATTTGAGGTTCAAAGTATTTTTCTTATTTTTTTATAATAAACATCCAATTGAGTTTTCAAATGAGTCATTTCGTTATTTTGGATGAATGAAGGTTGGGTGAAACAGCGAAAAATCCTCTCAACGCAAGCCAAGCGTATTGAGTTGCGACATATGGTGGAGGCGCCGGTTCTGAAAATTAGTTTCGCTCATCAAGAACAGAAACGCCCGATACCAAGAAAATAAATCTGATGTTTTATCAAGGGATGATTTTAATACATATATTCAAGAATCTATCAACGAAACAAATTTACTTCATAAGGTACAGATATAAGCATTATTTTGAAGATGAGTAGTAATTTCGATATTTTTTATTTGAAGGTTTTCCTTATTTTGGGTATTAGCGGTACTTGTTGCCGTGGAAAATTATCACATATAGCTATTGATTCCATTGAAGATGATGGATCCATATCGATAGTTAAAATACCTGACACAAAGATCTAATGGGCACTGTTTTGAATTCTGATTATGTTGAGATATATGGCCGCCTCATAGAAGTAATAGATTATTTTTGAAATTTCGAGAGGAAAATGAACTAAACAACATGTGGGGATAAATAAAATAAAAGAGATTTCCAGCTTGATTGCAAAATGGTTCAGAAAAGACAAGTATAAGAGATACACAGATTACTGTTTCAGGAGAAGATCTTTAATTCTTCTGGCCAATGCAGGGGACAAAATTACATCCATAAAACGTCACGGTGGCTGGAAATCTACCTGCGTAGCAGAAGCATATATAGAAGATAGTTTGAATAACAAAACTGAGATTTCTAAGAAAATATTGAATTGACCATCTTGTTTCAAACAAATTAAAATATCTGATGAATTTGTCGAATCTTTTTAATTCTTCAAGGAAAATCTAACGTTTCTGCTCAGCAGCAGCATGGAACATTTTCGGGAATTTATGTTGGAAGAAAATATTCAAACTGTACTATCAAATACTATTTCAATGATTTAAATTGTTTTACGATAAATAATAATTATTTGATTAATTGTTGGAAATAAATCCTTCATAAAATAATAGTTCATGTGCATTTTGTGAATTATTATGACAGTGAAAAAAGTTAATTTACGCATCAGAAAGACTTGTAACTTCGATGAGAATTTTGTTGCCTGGCAACTCAACGAAAAAAACTGCCTCTGAAAAAATCACGAGTCCATAGGACGAGTAACTTTTTCTGGCAGTTTTTTGAGTTGATTTGGCGAAAGGCAACTAAACTCGAATCATAAATGTCAAGTTTCCTTCGACAAAAAAAAATAGGTGTAATTCGGTACGACAATTTGATGAATGAAAAGGGGTGTTTCACGTATCTATAGCAACAAAAATATGTCAACTGTTTTGGACAGTTGTAGCTTCCTACCTCTATAATATGGAACAAAGTTGTCGAACGGTTTCATGCCCAACGGAATCGAATCTCACATTGCAAAGTAGTCGTTTCGTGTGCAGATGGCCTCAAACGTAGACTTCATTATCGCAGATATCAACAAGCAATTTGTGTATCAAAAAAAACCTTCTTTGCCATGTTCGTCGAAAAAAAACTCAAAAAGATCTATTCGATATCGCTTCTTGAAATGAAATGAGTCTCAATTTTGCATCTAGTTTATCCGACAGCTGACAGTCAAAAGTTCGAACATTAGACAGCTGAAAATATCAATATGGTTGGAGAAATTAAACCCGGCAAACAGGCAACCAAACTAGATATTTGTGAAATGCTGTCTGTTGTGTACAATGTTGAAGTTATATTCGTGCGATCGGATTTGTTGTTTGGCTCAGTGTTGTTGTGTCTTTTCTCGATTTTGTATTGGGGATTCACCTTTGTTGTGATCATGGGTGAGTATAACCAATGATCAAGCTACAGTTTGACCGAATACACTTTGTGTTTGATAAGCGCCAACAAGGAACAGGGTCCCTATTTTTTCGATAACTGAGCGTATTCAGTTATGTATCACATTATAAAAGCCACTGATCCGTAGTGGTGGCCAAGGCTGGTTATCAGAATGGATCAGTCAGCTTGTGAATTCATTCACGATTAAATCATTTCATTCATTTCCAAAGAAAGGAAATTCAAATCGTTTTCCTTGCCGAAGTGATATCTGCAATGGTATGAAATGCATTATTTGTTGAAGTGTAGTCATTATTAGGACATATTTTATTTTGGATTCATATAACTTTTCACGTTTTCATAAAAAAAATTAGTGTTGTGAATTTGCACCCAATTTTCCTCAAAACAGAAGAAGTCGATTGAAACTTTTCCTTCTTTTTCAGATGTTTCTCAGATGACTCTATTTGTTTCCTGTCCATAACTCACTAGTGTGTTATTTGATAGCCCACTTGTTCAAAATGGCATCAATGATGACAGGCATAACAGTCATTTGTTGGATAGAACATTATAAGCCACTCGTGTGTTATGTTTCCTGAGTCACTTGATAATTTATTCAAAATATATATAAATCCCACTCGCGTGACTTATTTTCAACATAAAACACTACAACCATAAATAACTATTATTTTCAATGGAACCGTCAAATTATTTATATCTCAATTCATTGCTACCTACAAGTATGCTGTTTCCTATCTGAGGTTGATTTTGTAATCTGTGGTCTTAACCCTTTCGGTCACACTGTATTCAATTGAATACACCGATTTCGCTAATTTTTATTGACTTATTTGAGAGTGTCCCACCTCTATTCTTTAATTCGATGGCTTCTAATACCTACAGATATTCGGAATAATACATATACTGCCATCTACGCGTTACAATCCGAACTTGATAAATATTTAAAGATGGCAGAAAACACGTGGTCGTTATCGTGACAGAACAAGTTATGTTTGTTTATATTATTTTGAAGGTGTGTGTTTTGTTCCGAGTTTTATAGTGTAAATTTTAGTCTACAAAACCAGTATTTTGAACACTATTACGATAATTGATTCGCAAGTTTAGCGATTTCATTATAAACAATTTTGAAAAAGTTTTGTATTCAATTGAATACATCGTGACTCAAAGGACTTAGTGGAGATGGTAAGAATAGCCCCACTTTTATTTTATTTTTTCTCATTTTGTGTTATTTTTACCTATAGGCTACAACAAACAACATGAAAAAGCCTCTGACAGAACAACAGTTGCTAGAGATTATTGAAAGTGGACTTTCAGATATAGAATATTTGAGCGATGATGACGATAACGTGGATGGGTGGGAACGGGGGGACGTTTTCGATGAAGAAAATGAGGATAGAGAGCAGGAAGAAAGAGAAATCGAACAAGAAGACATTTCGGAGGTAATGAGACAAAATAACTATAATAAGGAACAAGATATGGATGTTGTAGAGTTGGACGAAACTGTTGATGTCCCGATTGGTGTTCCAGTAACCATCGACGTTCCAGTAACCACCGACGCTTCTAGATGCAAAAATCCAGGGTGTGAGGGGCAATCCAGAGTGTTGTGTATTAAATGCAATGTACACTTGTGTTTAAATAAACAAAAAAACTGTATTTTAACTTATCATCAACAATAAAATAAATACAGTAAAAATTGAATTCAAATAACTTATTTACCTAGTATACTGCTCAGTCATATTGTATTCAATTGTATTCCTAACTCATATTCCTTCAAGTCACAATGTATTCAATTGAATACATGTTATAACTTAAAAACCAGATAATAAAAAAAATTGTGAATACTACCAAAAATATGTAAAATAATCATTCTGTTATTGTGCCAAAAATTAGATTTTCCTCTTACTGGAAAAAAATGCGTGACCGAAAGGGTTAACATAATCTCCAAACCCATCTCCATTTCAGAAAATAATTCTTTGTGAATATTTAAAACCTTTCCAATTTATTTCATCACTATCCGATGGGGCATGGTAGCTGACCCTTGCCCATTTCGTTGGGCGGTCATTTTATTTGTGATGCAATTCTTAGTTCTCAGAACTAAGTATTATCAGGTTTATCACAGATCTCCCTGGGCGCACTCAAAAGAGCGTTCGAAAGAAGTCGATAATTTTTATAATCCTGGTAGACAATGATCTTCAATAAAATACAAAACACGTCTCCCATCAGAATATTCCTGCAAAATTTAAAGTAGAATGAAACACGTTGTCCCATATAAACTTTGACTCCGTTTTTCACTTCCTTAGGGGTGAAATTTCGAAGATCCCCTGCTTATCGAACTTTCAACCCTATTAGGCGATTAATTTCAATAAAATACAAAACATGTCTTCGATCAATTCTCTAAAAGAAGTTTTATGCAAAATTTGAAGTAGATTGGACAAACGCATCACGTTGTCTCATACAAATTTGGCGCCCTTGTGTTTCACCCTATTAGAGATGAAATTTCCATGAATATATATATATATATATATATATATATATATATATATATATATATATATTATTGTTGAAACTCTCTTTTTCTACAGGTACGGTCTGCATAGGATTGGGTGTGTCCATTTATTTCTACCGGGGCAGACAGAATTTTGCACTAGTATTGCCAACCCTGACTGAGACACAAAAAAGGCGATTGATGGAATACATCAAAAATTCTTTCGAAGGAATAAAACTCAAGGATAGCACCTCCGCTTCTCGATTGCTGGATCCTGCCAAAGAAATCGAGATTCTTCGAGCCATGCAACGATTTGTGATAAAAGAGCTCTGGCCCGCGATAATATACAGGAGAAGTTAACGGAGTTCATCGAATTGTGATATGTATTATTATGAAGTTGAAAATGTTTTTATATCATGAAGGTATTTTGTAGACCAGGAGGTGATGACAGATGACGTTCTTCCATTTACACTGCATGCCTTTTCTAAGGCTTGATAACTCACTCCAAAATATAAAAAATAGACAGATTCCTGGCAGCCAAGCGTGTGCACTCTATAAGGAAAAACGCTTTTTTTGTGGGGAATTTTTCATTTATCATTTTGACTTAAAATAGTATTCACTAATACAATACAAAGCAACGTGCAACGAAAAATCACGAAATTTTCAAAAGTTTGCTTGATTTGAAAAATTATGTTCGTTCAATTTTTTCACAATTTTTGTATGTTGGGTTATTGCTACATGCATGCCATTCACATCAATAAGTGATATATATTAATGGAATCCAAACTGGCATGCAAATGAAAAAAGTGAAAGTTACCTACAAAAAGGAAAGCGTTATTCTTTATGAAGTGCACACGTTCGGCTGCTAGGAACCTGTCTATTTTTTCATATTTTAGGGTTAATTATCAAGCCTTGGAAAAGCATGCAGTGTAAAATGGGACGTCACCTGTCACCACCTCCTGGTCTATTGATAATCCAGTTTATTTCGTAGTATTTGAATAAATCATTTGAGTATCTATCAATGAATTTTCTAGGAAGGCGTGTAAAGAAATCGGTGAATTCGAATTTGAAGTTGGATTTTAACGAAATTCCAGCATCGATTTAAGGATATTATTGTTTGGTATCCAAATTGGGCAAGAAAATAGTCATTTATTTTACTAGGCAGCAAAGTAGTCGATTGACTGCCGCAGCTAATAGTTCATGACAGTCATCGGAAATGAGTGAGCCTCTGAAGAAGCTGGCCACTCGCGCTAGCGAAACGTTAGGAAGAAATTCCAAAGAACGACGGCCTTCAAGCCCGAAGGAAAGTAGTTATACTAATAACCTCGGCCGCGAAAGCCTTAAACATTTTGTCAGCAAAGGTAGTAATACTAGTTTTCTGCCGAGCTGAACATACGATTACTTCTCCGACAGTTTATAATGATATCTGTAGGATTTTTTTTGTTATCATGTAGTTATGAATTGAAACAAAATTTGATCGAAATCGCAACTGTTGGAATGGTTGTTTGCTATAAAAATGTTTATGTTCATAGTAATTATAGTTCGACAACATTATGAACAATGATAGCGACTTAGAAGTACTTATTCTTCCAGACACCCATCAATCAGCAAAGTTTTACTTCTGCTGCCTAGCAGTAAATTCCTTACTTTGCTGCCTAGGCAGGAGAAGTATTGCTTTGCTGATTGATATGTGTCTGCAAAATCAATATTTGCTGGCAATCGGAGAAAAGTTTACTTTTTCGTGATCCAGCCCCTGTTAGGCTTTATAAGCAGAGTAGTAGCTCTTTTCGATGAACTCTTCTTATTTGTGAATGACTGAAACTTCTATGACTGACACATTCATATCAACAACAAAAAAATGTTTGCTGAAAATTTGATGTTACTCCTTTCATGAAAGCTTTTTAATTCATTGCAATGACTACATTTATCTCGACAATCGCCATCTGATTCAATTTCGAAAGCATGTGGTCGAGTTAAACCTCCCTTCAGTTTATGTCACAGCTTCAAAAATGTCAGTAATTTCATTAGAGATTATAAAGAGTTTGTATGAAATTACCAACCAAAAATATCCCCAAGCATGGCAAAATCTACAACTCCAAAAATTATCACAAGTTACATTGAATGGTCTCAGACATACCGAAATAGTATCTGAAAAAAAAGGTTGCTTATTTGCAGGGTTACAGAGGACCAAGAAAAGAGTTGAAGTGGCTATTAAAATGTGTTATTCCAGTTATCTGGCAAATATTGGAAATGATAGCGAGTATTTTGAGAATGACTACACTGCCAATGAAGTTATGATATTGATTTCAACGTAAAAGTGCTATATTGATATCCAGCTTGAAATGAATTAGCCAGAAGTACGTTTTGCGTCAGCTATTAGGCAGTAGACAATACTAACCTAACGTAAATTTTTGCAGATTTGACGTGCGTTTCGCTCACACGGTTAGCATCTTCAGGAGTAAAGAATCAATACTTTATCTTGATACCAAATGCCCGAAGAATAAAGGATCTACATTTGGTATCAATTTTCTTCTGAAGATACTAACTTGTTATCGAAACGTGCATCGAGTACAAAGAATATGCATAAGAATAACTGCACAGTTGTGATCAATATAAAATTCAAATGTTGAACTAATTCACGATATAAATTGACGGAATTCATCGTGAGATATTCAAATACAACTTCAAGAAGTTGATTGGTTGTTACAGGTGACGAAATGTTTCGTTCAAAATCTTCCTACAAAAACTGTTATACGACCCTCCAATTTTACCTTTGGATAAACTGTCACATTCACACTTCTGGGCTGCAATTCTTGAAATGAATCCGTATACGACTTTGTGCTGTGTCGCATTTCAACACAGCTAGTCCATATCGCTCTATGTAACTCTATTCGAATGAAAATAGATCCGCATGACTCAAGAATTGCAGCCCTGAGTTCACGTTACGCCTCTTAGGCCGAGTTTTACCAACGACTTTAATCTCGATTTCAGCCTAACAGATAGTTTTAATCCAGATAACGACCCCAAAACTTTTCACCACAATAGTATCCTGGATTATCACGAGTAATCCAGATTATTTTTAAAAGGTCATTTTTTTGCAATTACCGAGATAATGTCACGTTAACTACGTACATACATTGGAAAACTATATAATAAGTCAGGTCATGATTTTTGCGATGAAACGGAGAAAAATTTATTGGCAGCTCTAAGATGGTTGTACAATCTTGCTCCCCAAGATGAAGGAGTGTTCAGGCAGATGACTACAAAGATGGAACACCAGTGGTTTGAGAGCTACCTTTCAGATCGTCATCAAGCAGTCAAAACAAACAGTGTCTCAAAGTCCTCACATATAAAACATGGTGTCCCACAAGGATCAGTCCTTGGACCTCTCTTGTTCCTACTTTATGTGAACGACATGGCCTTTCTAGATATCAGAGGTGAAATTACATTATTTGCTGATGACACCACTATTCTCTGGCAAGAGAAGAACGAAACTATATCACACTCTAATATAATGCAAGATATTGGAATCATCAAAAACTGGTGTGAATCAAACCTCCTATCTCTTAATATAAAAAAAAAACAATATCCTGACCTTCCATTGCAGCCTCCCAAACTTAGATATCGGCAATGAGTCAATAGAAAATAAGTTATCAACCAGGTTTCTGGGACTATATATAGATAATAAACTACTTTTTAACAATCACGTAACGGCTATATTTAAAAAACTTGCTTCCGGATGCTACGCTATCAGAACCATCGCTACAGAATTAGGATTTGTATCAGCCAGGACAGCATACTTTGCTCTTCTTGAAACCCACCTAAGATATGGTATAGCATTCTGGGGGGCTTGCAGCGACCAGTTGTTCCAGAGTTTTGTTTTGCAGAAAAGGGCCCTGAGATATATGTGTGGGGCAACTGCTAGATCCTCCTGTACCTGTAGGGAATTATTTAAAGAATGCAATATATTAGCGGTGGTTTGTATATACATTTTAGAAACAGTCTCACTGATTCACAAAAACAGAAATACCTTTGAGGTAGTCTCGACAAATTACAATACAAGAAAGAGTGGCCAGGTCAAATTGATAATATCCCATTCCACTCTGATCAAGAAGTCAATTATTCATAATGGAATAAAATAATACAATAATTTGCCAAATGCAATAAAAAATATCTTGTGTATTCATATGTTCCGTACTAAGGTGAAAGCATTACTTATCGCAAATCCTTTATATAATATGGATGAATACTTTTTACACGAATTCTAAAAAAAATATCTTCCTTGTATTGTGTTTTGATGTTGGTTCAATGTTTTTAATCTCTCTCAATTTTGACCTGAACCTATTAGTGTTTTGAATATCTCAACGATGGCTTTACATAAGCTTATTTTTACAATTCTGTTTGTTTTATAGTGAAATTTTGTACTATCAACGATGGCTTTATACAAGCTTATTTTTGCAATTTCTGTTTGTTTTGTAGTAACTATGTTTGTACTATCTGTTTTTATCTCTTACTTATGTATATGGTTTGTATACTTATGTATATGGTTTGTATACTTATGCATATGGTTTGTATTCATACTTATATTATGTTATATTGCAAGCTTTGTCAACAAGTGTGTATGTACCTACGACAATGAAGCATATTTTGAATTGAATTGAATACTCTACTATCTCAGGATGGATATAGACGCCAATAAATCCAATGTTGTGTCATCTGACGTCACGTTTCTACTGATAATGCCGCATTTTTTAAATTTGAATTTCCCTTCCAAATTCTTCAATTTTTGTATAACATTTCTTGAGTTTAAATAATAACTGAATGAAAAAAAATACCTTTCTATTATAATGTGACGATAATAAAGATTGAATAATAATATAGTCGAGACATTTAAATTGTATGCATATTCTTGAAGTATCTCCGCCTATGGTATGCCCCCACCATCAATTTGAGCAATGAAAAGTTGTCGTTCCCTGGAACTGGAATTGACATTACCCAGTCGATTTTATCAATTGGTCTAATAATCGAAAACTGTGTCTTCAAAATTTATTCCACAAGCAAAATGGAACCCGGTTACAAAGTTATAGTGGACACATGCATATTGTTGGCCACAAAATATCAGATGAAAGTAAGGGAGAATGAGAAATACTTCAAGGCAGTCTATTATGCTGGAACAGCTGCTGCCTTGGGTGCTGCTTGGTCTGGAATGCGATATGGAAAGGGAATAGGTGAGTAGAGCTCAGAAACCATTTCTTTGTAATGAAAACTGAGAAATATTATTTCCTATGTATTTAAGTCACCTATATTTGTAACTGCAGTCAATGCAATGTTGTGTTATATGATAATACAATTCGGGGAATATAGTCATTAATGACCATTAGCTATACCGACAAGGTAATAAGGTTGAAGAATATGTTGAAGGGTTTTTTCTATACAACAGACCAGTTCATAATATTTCTTCGATAATGTATGTATAGGATACAACAGCAGTAACGTTGGTTACAGATATAAGTGGAAGCTGTATGTCTCATATTCTTCAATTTCTTTGTGGTGTATGAATGCTTCTTGTAGCTTTTCGATATTTCAGCGTACAACAATCCAATGAAATGAAGAATCAATACTGAATCTACATCAATGTAGATTAGCAGATTCACGTGAAGAAAAATTAACCTATGAGTTCAATTCTTCAAATAGAAAGTTTTTTCAAACAGTCCCCAATAAGACTGATCTGTATCGTTACCGTTTTAGAAGCCAATGCATCCTTTGTTAAAACTATTCTCCAGTGACATATACAGAGTGCCTAAATAGTGCCCATTTGCTGGATATATCGATGATGCAGAAAGATATACAGTTCAATTATTTGCATCAAATCAAATCACTTTATTATCTTCAAGACAGAGTTCACTGTATGAGATTCGTCAAAATATGTCTGAGAAAATATGAATATTTGCAAAAACTTTCTAAAATATTAGAACACATGAAACAATAGCAAAAAAAAGAAAGGAAATATACAGACAAGTAAGGAAAAACACATTAAAAGTATTCATCAAGGGAGTATGGACATTTCTCCACCAATAATTGCTTAAGTTTCATTTTGATTGTGCTCTCATGCCTCGATGCCCTTAGCGAAACCGGGAGATTATTGAAAATCTTCGCACTAACACCATTGTTTAGTATATTAAATGCATCGAGAAGTCTTAGTCAAAACAAATTCTAAACACGAAGATGGTGACTCAACAGAGTTTCATTTTAAATTCAAATGAGCTAACAGTATATCGAATCCAGAGACATCAGGTTTGAAAGGATAATTGAACATAGGGTCTCATATACATAAAATTCCATCATTCGCCCGATTTCGCTACCTACGCTAATCTAAATTGAGTCACACTCAGAAATTATATGAGAAATTTATTTTACCGCCAAAGTTTACATTTCCTGGCCCCATTGTAGGAAGCAAAGCCCTACATTTCCTCTCTAGGGCGGAAAAGTAAAAGTGACGTTTGACGCGTGATCAGTGATATAACTTATACGGCATTGCCGACCTGAACAGTGTAAATTTTACTCTTCATTCATAGACCACCTTGTATTTTGTAAAATGTAACAAATCATTAAAGAAGGTGAGCTATTTTCAAGAAGTAAGTATATTGAAAAAAAAAGTTAAACGCTATATTCATGATTCCGCAAAGAAATTGGGTGCTTTCATAGCGCATAGTGTTGATATTATTCGTGATAAGTAAAACGGGACTTGCAGGTGTTGGTTCGATGACGACGTCAAGATTATTTTTTTATTTTTTGTTTTGTAGGTTCTTCTGATTTTGGGACTTTCAGGAACATGCTATGCTGTATTTTTTTTAGTTTCAGTTCATTATTAAATTTCATACGGTAGTTCCATGATAATTTTTGTAATTGTCTTGTTCCCCCACATTAACCCGCTCATGTCATCTACTCTCTCATTATCAGCAGTGGCTAGTTTTTTCTGTAGTCACAATAGCACGACGTACTTCTTAGCCTAATGATTGATGAATCGAATATTTTGAATTTAGGTCGACTTCAAAATGAATACCAATCTTTCATTTGTAATAATTAAAGTATGTGAAATTTTGGCCGAACGAAATGGCATGAAATTGGGAGGGCATTCATGGTATTTCGAAAAATTTTATTGTGTTGGAGTTTGTGCAGCTGTGATAAGTCTTTTCTCGGGATCACGGACAGGAATAAAATTAGGTGAGTTGACAGGGGGCTATGACGAAAAAGAGGGTTCTAGAGACCAATGAAGGTTTTGATTTATGTTGAATTTGCTAAATAATGTAACGACTTATTGAAAATATTTCAGTACTGAAGCAGACATTGAATTTGAAATGAAAATCGGTTAACAAAGAAATTATTAGATCTTGAAGTTTATATCTACTTGTCGAAAAATGTAGTTTTGTGGGGAGGTTAATTCCATTAAGAAAATTAGACGACATACCCCCTTTGTTTTGTATTGAGTTATCAAATTTCCTTATTTTCAGAGTTATCCCAAGAAGTGACTTTCACTTCTAGGGTGGATTTTTCAATTGACATAATGCAAATTTTCAGAATCTCCATGGTGGTACTGTTTGAATCTGATATTTTCTGCGGTGGATGGATTCCTTCTTCGTAGTTTTTTAGGTTCTCGACTTGCCACAATTTGAAAAAATATATATATAATATGGGAATAATATTCGATAATTATTAGTTCTTGCATTTCTCAGAAGGAAGTGTTATTTGATGAACGCATCAAGTTTTCGAGGTATATTGAAAATTTTTCCTTCTACACTTGTATAGATTCCAATATTAGCTCATTTTTTTTTCAAATTATGGTAGGTTAATAACCTCAAAAAAAAATAGAATAAAGGATTCATCCACCAAGAAAATCCATATGTGAATGTTCTTTCATATCAATTTTCATGGACAGAAAAACCAGAAAATTGCCCTGAGGATGACTTCATAAAAGTCGAAACGTCGGAAACGAAATAATAGTGGTTTCAGTCAAATGACTTTAACCCAACCACCCCCTGCTGAACAAATTTTCTGAGGTCACGAAACGACATCCTATCAATTGTTTTTTTTTTGCAGCTGCCACCATAGCTCTGAGCCTCGTAGTGGCGATGCAACTGGGACTGACGAATGCTGCAGACGTCATAAAAAACCAACTCACGGAAGACGAGCAAATCCAAATGGCGAGTTACGTCAGTGGCTTCTTCACTGATGCTACCCTCACGGATCCACAGACCTGTTTTTCAGCCATTGCCACGGATAGTAAGGCGATTTGTGGCATCTTGAGAGGCATGAAGGCTTACTTTGAATTGGAGAAGGGCTATTGGGTGAACTACCGCCGCTGGAACTTTTGTTAGGAGTCTCGAATGTTTATAGCATGTCGTTTATTGTGGTGTATTTTTTATTGTATTCAGTTTTGTGTATATCCATGAAGTGCTTGAGCTGTTTTTATCCTTGATAGTGTCTTAGTTGAAGGGGTAATGAGATTGTCTGTTTTCCAATTACACGAGTTTACAAAATGTTTTTGGTTTCCATATTGGTTGAAATTCCTAGTTGATGATATCACCTACTATAGAGATATAATGATTTAACTATTGGGATTCCAAGATGAGCGAGACGACCTCTGGTGAAAAGTTGCAAAGAATGTCTAATTGGTGCTTATTAGTTGAAGTCTTGGTCAAAGTGGCGCTGCGATATTTTGTTGGAATTTTGGAATATGATTAAAATTAATACTAATGTTTTTCAATCACAACTTCCATGGTTATAGACAAGAATGGATAAACAGGTGATCCAAAAGAGAAAGGAAATTTTGTAACCCAAATTGGTATTTTTTTATTGTTTTGGCGATGAGTTTCATTTGCTTATTAATATACGATAACCCTTCCAAATATGCTCTATCTAAGTATTTTCTGATTGTTATTCAAAATATTAAATGGAAAAATCATGCCAATCAGTATTTTCAGACGTTCAAATTAAATGGGGTACAAAAATACCCCAGTTCTTGGTCGAATCGAACAGATGGTGTTCTACCTTGACGAATTATACCAACTGTTTCCAATTTCTATAAATATTCCATCGAATGGCCTACTATTCTGGTTTCCCTTATATAGTCACTTCGGATATTACAATTTACAAATAATATGAAATTCATATTTTAGGTTTTTTCACCCCTGAAAATGGGAAAGCTTTTTATGTAACATGAGATCAAACTCCTACTACGAATCATATTTATATGGTTGAGTGGAAGAGCAAATCTTATGGTAGAAATATCACAAGTATTTATCATATTTATATGGTTGAGTGGAAGAGCAAATCTTGTGGTAGAAATATCACAAGTATTGAAATTCGCCATTTCGATGTTATTCCAAATCGATACTAGTGATTGTACCAACTTCAAGAAATGATAAAGACGATATCATTATTATTATTATTTTAGTTTTTATTTCGTACCAAGTTACGGGTGATCGTTTGTAATCTCCCATTTGAGACAAAATGGTTAAGGCTTTCGCGGCCGAGGTTATTAGTATAACTACTCTGGAAGAAATTCCAAAGAACGACGGCCTTCAAGCCCGAAAAAGAGTAGTTATACTATCCCATTTGAGAATTGATTATTATTTCCGCCATCTCCAATAATTCAAACTCATCTCTTGTTTCTTCCTCCTATGTCTTAGTGTTTGTTCACAATGACGCCTGAAAAAGAGAAGATTTCATTTTCAGATAAACTAGTGCGGTTGTGTCCTGGAAATTTCTCAAGTTCTCTAAGAGCAGTCTATTATTCTAGAAGAGAAGAATCCCACACTTCTAGCCTGATTTTTTGTGCTTCTAAATAGCCACGTGAAAGAAACGTGACCAACCAAGACGAACAGTTACACAAGACTACTCGATGCATGTGAAAGTCTAGAAATAGCAAAATGTGAAAACAGCATGAATAGTGACAAGGGACCTATCCCTTTCGACCCGCATTTCAATTTATTGGTGAGAAAGTAATCAGAATAATCAATAATAACAGATGACCGACCAATAAATTTGGCAGGTAGTCACTGCACTAGTTCATTATCGAGAAATTAATTAGAATAATCAGCAGTAATAAACAAAGTCCATATCGGACCAATAAACTTAATATATATAAACAACATATCCCTGCTTTAGATTCAGTATCAATTTTTTTCTCTTGAAGATGCTAACCTTCTGAGCGAAACGCGCGTCGAGTGCAAATATATCAGTGTCGTGTTAGGGTAATTGATCTCTAGAAGAAGGTTCAATAGAAGCTTCTGTTTGGATTGTGAGATTCGTATGATACAACTGTTTCGATCCTTCAAGACCAAATGAATGTACTGAATAAATAATCCTTCACATTATTGAAAATGAAAGATATTCCATTATCTATTTCATCAGATTACTGGATCCTTTTGTTTCAAAACTGATTGGGTAAAGTTATACATTTGAACATCGTCAATTTTGGAAAGTGCCACTTCATATGCCAAATTAGAAAAATATTGTTTTTATAATTTTGAAACGATGCAAGAAAGCTTCAGAATCCATAACCAATAATTGTAATAAACTCTGCAATAGTTTAAATAGATATTGTTATATGTTGAGACACTTGACACGTGTTTTGAATCGATCGGCAATGATATCATTTTACTCTGGTGAAATTCAATCATGATTAATTTATGGCCTCATCATTTGAGAAAAAACCAGTGATGCCCATGAGGTATTTCTGGTACAGAAACGAATTGTGAGAGTACTAGCCGGTGTATCAAAAATGGTTTCTTGTCGCGATTTATTCAGAAGGTTTGAGCTACTGCCTCTTGATACCCTTTATATATCAAAAGTAATATTCTATATGCATAAAAATAAACAAAATTTTGAAAGGAATAACTCGGTTCACAGTTATGACACTCGAATACAAATAAAATACACTTACCAGTTACGTCTTCATCATTGTGGCTCAAATCATTTGGTCATCTTGGTCCGAGACTTTATAACGGTTTGCCTCGATATGTGAAAACCTTGACTCACAGTCTTTTCAGAAAAGAATTAAAAAAATGCTGCTAGAATCATGTCCTCAAACGGTCGGAGAATTCTTCGAATTTCTACGTAGTGTGTAGTAAGTTAGTATATTTATATACTTATATTATAATATTTATGGATTTGTTCATATCTAAAACCATTTTTATATGAATTGTCCGATAGCACTCTATACTCTTTTATGGATCAAATGAAGAAATGAAGAAATGAAATAGTCAATAATAGTGAAGTTTGTTTCAAGTAGTGGGACCTAGGGCCAAAATAGAGATGGTTAAGAAATTTACCCATTTCATCTATTCCCCTTTGAAATCTCTGAGTATGTTGATAAGCGTCTAGAGCTGTGACTAAACCAGTGCGTGCCTTTTCAAGATGTAGGTACACTGTATTACATTATTTTGATTTATCTCGTAGGGTTCAGCCAGCGTTTGCAATGTGAGCACAAAAAGGGGACATTTACATCACACTGGACACCTCTGAAATTATTTAATACAATATGCATGTATTATACATATGAACCTTACTCTTGAATAGTCTTGAATCACTATACCTAGGGACAGACAGACAGCTGGATGCGACTTTGTTTTATACCAAGTTTCGCAAAATTAGATGGCTGTTTGACCCCCTTTCAATCGGCTCAGAATACGCCCATGTTTACTAATCATCAGACCTTCTCAGGTTTAGTTACTATCAGGCCATCTAGATACTGATAATGGTCTGGCTTGAATTTTTCACTTCACAAATACTGACTCACTGATATTTTGAAAAAAATTACAGAATAGGGACTAGAAGAAACGTATTTTTATTAGCACTGAGTAACTTTTTTCACATTCCTAGAGCAAAGATGAATTGCTCATTTGACCAAATGATCGATGATCAAAAAGTTGAAAAAATCAGGTTAATAGAACTACAAAATGATTCCTAAGTTTGTCACGATTTTAATAAAAGTGTTGGTATTGGTGGCCGAAAGAGACCAACTGGAAATGGTACGGTATTTGAAGAAGTATCATGGATATCTTTATCTGGTTGCGAGTCTGTCTCTCTACCTGATGAGCAATCACATAAACTTTCGTAGATGTCTTGGTGAGTTGCAACAGAATTCAGGAATGAGTTGCTGTCTAGTCAATTATTGGAAATTTGATTGTTTCCAATTTATTTCCTTGCCTTTGTGGATACGATATGAGATGTTGTTTCTTTAATAATTTGAAATTTATTTGCACTTAATCAATGCAAATTTAGGTCTTAGACAACTTCATTTTCTAATTGTCCGCAGATCCCATATGAAATGTGATATCGGAAACCTTATTTTGTCAATATTTCGATAATGATCACTGTCATATTCATAAAAAGGGGCGTTGATATTATTCGGAAAAGGTGTGAATACTTATTGTGTTTTAAATATGAGAAAATGAACTGCTTATTAGAAATAATAGAATGTAAAAAATATAAATTGGAAAGAAATCGATTTCAAATGAATAAACAAAGTTTGCATTACATCTGTCATATATGAACTGGATGAGTACAAAATACGAACTATCAATGAAGATATTTCGACTTAAGAATTCAATGTCCTTTTGCCTTACTACAAGCAGATATATATTCCTTCAGGTGCATTACACTGTTACGAAATTATCGAAACACATGAATATTGTTACTGATGGATATTTTTCTTTTCATTACATTTTGTTCACAATTTCATTAGAAATTATGATTCCCATTATAATTGAAAAAAAATCAGAGCAGTAAAATCTGTAAACATATGCAGAAAAATATCTGATTTCATTTTGTCATGGTGGTCACAAATAGAGGTTTTTGAGGCAACAAGTGAATCTTCTACCCTTGATAAATCCATTTTACGATAATTTCTTTTTTGGATCGGATAAAAATGATGAATGCAAAACAACCTTTCATTATCATTACGTTATGTAAATATATCTGATGAATTTCCTATGAACTACATGTTTTTAATTCAAGTTTCATATGCTCAGTTTACAAATTGAACAAGGAGAATATAGTCCTGAGCCTTTATGAACTATATACAATTATCAACAGAGTTTGTTTGCGAATTCAATGGCACTATTTTTTCCTAAAAAGATTACCTTTTCATTAATTTGGAAAAGAGAAAACAGAAAATAAAATCTTCAAACTCCTTTTTGTCTACAAAAATTATCACGTTTCAGATTATCTCATGTTGAATTATTCATCATTTCATATCTTCACAAAAAATGCATATCACAGTTTCCCATACGACAATGGGTCTAACTGACATGGGTCTACATTAAAAAAAGTTGAAGGCTAGGCAACCAAAACACATAATTACAGCAATAATTCGCATCCTCATAGCGGTTATAATGTTGACTTTGACAGGTCTCTGCCATGCAATTACCATATACCTACCTATATAGCCTACAATAATTTTACTTCAAATTAAATGTTCATGTTGGAATTTCTCGTTATTCAGATCTCTATCTCATATCGATGCAGCTGCAAATATTTCAGGAAATAATATTAACGAATACCACTCGACCTACGAATTTTCTCAGGTAGATGTACATTTCTTCAGAATGGAACCCTGTTAGTTTAGAGCAATACTGATCGAGCAACCAGCAATATATAAAACCACTGGTCCTTCTGACTCATGGTTTTATCATGCTGGGTTCTCTTTTGATATTGCTAAATAACAGTTTTCGAAATTTATCGATAAAAATCTGAGGTCATTATTTTCGAAAAATTCCAATAACTGAAATAATGAAGTACTCTGATAAATTCACCAAATCCTAATTTCAAAGCCTGTCTTGAATGATATTTTCTTTTCACATAGGTATGACCATATTAGTGTGTTCGGTGATGTTTTTAAAATATGAGGCATTGGATGCAGCTAGCTTTTTAAGAAATGAACTGACAGAGGACGATCAACTAAAATTGGCTAGTTCTGTCACACCCTTTTTCAATAACATCACCGTCAATGACGCAGAGACAGCTCTGTCAGCGATTGAAAACGATAGGGAGGTGATGTGCGATATACTGCGTACCATAAAGTACTTTCTTGAACATGAAAAAGGACATTTTGTAATTTTTAAAAGAAGAAGCGTTTGCTATCATCCAACAAGGTTATGAATATTAAGAATAAACTGTTTTTATTGATGATGAGAAAATTACTAAATAAAACTTTATATTTTTTGTGTTAGTTTTTCTTTCTTTGCAGAACTCGAATTCAACTGTTTGTGCTGAAATGTTGCGGAAATGTTTCTCACAATACATACTGCTGAGCATGTACTGTGAGAACGAGAACATTGCGTTCACGGCAAACAAACACGGATAACACCCCCGATGTGAAAGTTTACGTTCTTTTATCAAATTTGAATCTGTCATTGACAGAATGAAATCTGTCAATTGGGATATTTTTTATGTTTACAGTGACACTGAGGTGCCTTGAAACCCTAGTATGTTCACTTATAGCTTTGAAAGTTTGGGATGAACTTGGCGAAATCTGGATTGCTTGATTTTTTGTGGAATATTTCCCTCATATATAAAATGTCCCATAAGAGCAATGCAATTATCGAAAACCCACAGCGGTAATTGCATAGTATCAAGTCACCATAACAACACATTTGAAACCGTATCCCTAAACTTCAGTTAACAACACAAATGAATGACAGATAGACTTCAAAAATAGAAAAACATTTCGCGTGTAGGTGAGTGCTCCATACAATCTATGGAGGAAAGTATAAATGAACAAAAAATAGCATTTCCTTGAGAATTTTTTTATTAGTGAAATATTCCAATGAATTACATTCGTGCATAAAAATGACCAGATAATTTTGCACTCAAGCGTGATATCTTATACAAATTGCATTCGGTGATTTTCATATTTCGCCAAAATATGAAAATAAACTCTTGCAATTTTCAGATATCACGCTTTCTTGCAAAATTATCGTTAATTTTTATGCACTCGTGCAATTATAACCGATAATCGTGCATTCGGAGGTTTTCAATTAAATTCAAACAGTCTATAAAAAATCTTCTACTGACAAATGCTTTCTATTCATTGGATGAACTCTACTGTCAGAACTTTCAATGTTGTGGAGTTCGTTCGTGTCTTACAGTCCTAGTAATAGATCAATGCTCAATTTGATGTGTTTCGGTAATATTTATTAATTATTTATATTTTTATCAAATCTGTTTTTTATACTTATAATAATTTTATTACTCTCTATGTGTTTTATATTGTGTTTCATTGTATTCGAATTATGATAATTATTAGTATTTCAACAGACCGCCATATCGACAGATATTTCATGAATATTATTGTTTTCTTGTTTTTCATTGTAAAAGACTTCGTCAATGAGAACCACGTTCTTCAGACAAGTATATTTGATTTGATTTGATTCGTACAATACGTACAGGTATCACCCATAAGCTCTTGTCAGTGTTGTTTGAAGCTATTTTTTTTCATATGCAAATTCATACGAAAGGGAAGCCCTGTAATTTTCAGAAAACACCACGTGAATCAAGGGATAGGAGATACGAATTGAAACTCACTTTGAATTTTTGAATTTTGTAATCCTCAGGAAAAGCCTCATTCACCAAGGAACTCCAGAGTTCAGCTGTTCTATTGAAAGAAGATCCCTGAGCAAGAGAGGTTCGATAAGTCTTCGAGCTCACAACGAAAAAAGGACGGTATATTTTCGAATAACTACCAGTTTTCTGACAGAATATCATAACGGAAGCCAGCTCATTGCAAGGGCTTCGAACAGAGAAGTAAAAGTCACAGAGTATCTCATATGAGGCTACTCTTGTATAACCATCAAGAGAGGAATCCGTATTCAACTCAACACAAGAAGGAAACCCTCTAAAAAATCCATAAGATGAAAAGCAATTGAAAAACACCTATGCTATTTCCACAGTTCATAATGTATAACAAAAATATGACCTTTCGTGTAGATAATGTTCACCGTAAAGGTGAAACACCATCTTCTTGATTATTGAGACTCAGATTCCAAACACGTTCCGAAACTATAAAACCCCGCATATAATACTAGTGAAATTATTTGGTTATTCCTTATAATTCCTTGGTCTCGGTAGTGTAGTGGTTAGCATATCTGCCTATCAAGCGGAAGGCCCAGGTTCGAATCCTCGCCGGGCCACCGTGCTGGGTAATCGCACGTTAAAAGGTAAGGCCTTGTTTATCCATTGCTCGCACAAGTTTCGACTTCTGAGGGTTGACGTTCGTCAGCTGGTTAACGGAACGAACAACACATTTTTCAGAACAACAACAATCTCGCGAATTTTCAGAAATATCGCACATGAAAAAAAACGAAATCAAATCAAGTTCGTGCTGGGATATTCTGTAATAGTAATTTACGTCATAAGTCCGTGAAACGCATTTTTACAGTACGAGTCGAAATGTTTACGGACGAGGCGACGAAGGAGCCGAGTCCGTAATTTTGAGACGAGTTACTGTAAAAGTTTCCCGGTCGTATGTCGTAATGCGTTTTATTTCATACTGCAGACCCGTTTTATTTCATACTGCAGACCCGTTTTATTTCATACTGCAGACAATCTTACATTAATAAAACAAAAATTGAAAATATGATCATCCATGATGGAAACGCTAGTTTCTAAGGTTACTGTTTCTGGTGTTTGTTTTGTTGACTTTTGTGAAACGAAATGTCAACAGACAAAATGTCGACAAACAATAACATTCCTGAAGATGTTTTGCGTGAATATAATGGAGCTGCCGGCTCTCTGATTCCCACAAAATCATCAGAAAGGTACCATAGCGAATATAAATAGTTTTGCGACTGGAAAAGGGTAAACGCAGTCGGTGAAATCAATGAGGAAATTATGCTGGCGTATTTGTTTGATCTGGTAAGTTGCACTTAATATTCTTTTGAAGGAATCATTATTGGTGATTTTTCTAGTCGAAGAAAATGTCCAGTTCTCTACTCTGGTCAAAGTATTCGATGGTTAAAGCCATGCTACAATTTAATGAAAACGTGGATATATCAAGATTCTCTAAACTTCGAGCCCAATAGTAAAATTTCATGTAATGCACAAAAAGTGATTTGTGTCTACAACCCAAGCCAAAAATTATGGAATTTCAATATAATTTCAAAAAACTTGGCGATAATTAAATGAAGGAAGATGGGAAATGGTGCGATATTATGAAAAATGATGTGTGAATGAAAACTATGTGAATTGCAATCGTTTATTGCTGTTAAAAAAAATGTGAAATATGACATCCTACAAACTTTGACAGGCTATATCTCGAAAACTAATCGAGACCGAATAGAAATAAAAACTGTTCTGAATTCCTCGCACCATGTACTATCATCCCAGAAAATCTCGAAAATCCGTGAGTATCCCATAAAGTACAATTTAGCCTCAACCTAAACAAGCCGAAACACTCACCAGAGAAGAAATGGTAAAATTTGTGAAAGAGGCACCAGATCAACAATATCTTTTGGCAAAGGTAATAATTTTAGATGTACATTTCAATATTTACTGATAATTTTGTGTTCTTGTTAGATTGTTGGTTTAATCGCCGTCGCTGGTGGTTGTCGCCGCGAAGAGATATATGAAATGTCTTTGGATGACATCCAGGAAACTTCTACACAATTGGTAATCACAATCCCTTTCTCAAAAACGAATCAAAGAAGAGTATTTACGGTCATTGATGAAATGGACGGCATAAGTGTGTTGGAACTGTTCCGAAGATACGTTGCCTTGCGGCCCAAAGGTTTAGGTCACAACAAATTGTTCGTAGGATACCGTAATGGCAAGTGCATTTCCCAGCGCGTTGGAATTCACACAGTCGGTAGAGTTCCCAAGAAAATAGCGGAATTTCTAGGATTAGCAAATCCCGAGTTGTACACCGGCCATAGTTTTCGCCGCACATCGGCGATTTTACTAGCGAATGCGGGAGCAGAATTTTCCGTTCTCAAAAGACATGGAGGATGGAACAGTTCCTCCTTGGCAGAAAAGTATATTGAGGATTCGTTGGAAGGAAAGAACAAAGTGGCTAAAATGATCCAGGGAGGAGAAAGTTTTGTGCAAGTCTTAACTGAGAAATCTAAAGAAATTATTAGTACAAGTGCTTGCTCGAGTTCCACTCTCCATGATGGTTTACCGAAAGTTGAAATAACTGGGAATACAGATTGCACAATTCATGTTACTTTTAATATTTAGATTGTCTTCAATTACATGTTTATTAATTTTGTATTGTTTTCACAATAAATTGTTGGATTCTTGCCCCATTTCATTAGAGTCCGGTAAAAAGCAGTATGATGCAGTATGAAATAAAAAAAGTTTCAAGAGTAGAACAATAAGTTTTAATGTACCTATCCAAAAACTCATTGTGGTAACCTCTTGACAAGATTTTAAGTTGTCTTTTGTGCTTGCAAGAGATTCTGAGCCCATTTGTGCTTTGAATGAAAGTGGTCATGCATGAATCCTTTCTCAATATCCCAAAGTGTTTATCAAAGTCATAATATGTGAGAAATGAAAAGGCAGACATTTAGAAAAACGCCTTCACCACGTCAGTTCTCAGGAGTTTTCTGTTTCGGTTTTTCATAACTGAATACTGTCGCAAAATTCTTCATGAACCACAGTTTCTTATACTCGATTTATAACCAAAACAAACTCACTGATTCTCTAATTTTGAGGAACAATACAAACCGAACACCAGAAAAAATCATTTTGTTATCAGCAGTGGGCTGTTTTTGCCATAGTTCCAGAGCAAAGTTGAATTCCTCATTTCGCAAAATAATCAGCCGTATTCGGGTTCGCAATAAATACTGTTCTAGGACAGTCAAAAATAGTCACCCACCCAATTAATGTAGATATATTCGCGACAAACCCTTCACGCCTCAACAGTCCAACTATTTCGAACCGTTCCTGAACTGTTTTTGTTGTGAACCCGAATACAACCATCGAGTAGTTCGCACAGCCTTGACTTCAAAATGAATGCCGAGTTGGTACTAATTATAGTGAAAGTATGTGCTTTGATAGCTGCACGAAAAGAAATGTCAATGATGATGCATTACTATGAATTTGAGGGATGTTATTATTTTATACTGATAGTGCCATTTTTCGTATATTGGTCCAAGTCATTTCGTGGAGTATGTTTAGGTGAGTTATTTCAATAATTGGAGTTATTCACTGAATAATAACAATAATAATAATAATATATTTTATTCATTCCATATACATTTTTACATTTACTTTCCTTATACAAGAACAATTGGTGGCGAATAAACAAGGACATATTAACCGTGAGGTTGTACATGGAAACATACAAAACATACTTTCCGAACAAACGATGAGCTTGGAACCTTCGGTATAAAAGTGAAAACTTTTGGTAAATATTACCCCACTATGAATTATTATCATCATCAAATAATAATCATTTTATATTTCGCAAGTATATTATTGCATAAAGGGTAATACTTCGAGTGCCTTGAGCACCTTTTTTCAAATTTTTTCTTGTGGAACTTACGTAATTTGGTCGCCTCTACAAAAAATCTTCATAACATTTTCGGCGGTTCAGTATATTTTTAGAGATAAAGGTCCGTTTTGTTGTTAATTTCACAAATTTTCACATCAAACTTCTGCTGTTTGAACACATAAAATTCATCCTTCTTTTTTTCAAAACATCACACAAGTCCTAATTTACTCGTTTTCAACATTGTTGAGCAGAAAAAACCATTAGTTACTGTCTCAAAAAATTTACTTTCTTCAAATGTCAATTGCCATTGCCAATAAATCAGTATTGAGGTATGACGCTCCAGCAAAATCTTGACGTTTTAAAAAAAAATGTTGAAACAATAATGGTTTTGTCTGCTTGGAAATGTTTAAAACGGGTAAATTAGGACTTGTGTGATGTTTTGATAGAAAGAAAGACAAATTTTTCGTGTCCGAACTGCAGAAATTTGATGTGAAACATTGTAAAGTTTTCCAACCAAATGGACCTGTTTCCGAAAATATACGAGACCGCCGGTAATTTCATTTGGATTTTTTGTAGAAGAGACCAAATCACGTAATTTACACACAAAAAAATCAAAAAAAGGTGCTGATAGCGACCGAAGTATTACCGAAATTTTTTGACGAGCAGAAAATAATATTCTGATTGACATAACATATCGCTTACCCAATTTGAGCAGAAGTGAACAAAATATAAAGTTCAAATTCGGTTCTAGAGCAATTTAGCAGACTAATGAAAATACAATATTGAGCCACATCTCCATTATTCAGTCACATTCAACAGAATGAATTCTCTTCTCCTGAAGATGCCAACCTTGTTGAAGAAACGCTCGTCGAAAGTGGATATTACCATGAATAATCTTCACTCAGAGTTTTCACCCCAACAAAAAAAGAACCAAGACTCTTATAAAAGAACTGAAATCTCTCTGATGTAATATGTCACCTCTCAGGAGATGATTTTCAGTTTATTTCAAATATAATCAAATATATATCTCTCAGGTGGGAAGGTAGTTTGTTTCTAGAGTAACATTTTTTGATGAATATGAATTATCATAGAACATATTCACAGCATTATCAAAATATTTGATAATTTATTTTTAGCTTTCTCTTTCTCCTAATCAGAAAATATAAATTAGACCTTCTAAAAAAGAGGTAAAATGAATAAAAACATACAAGCAATCTGGAGTCTATTGTGAAAGTGATCGCTGATTTATCCATTTTTCCACTTGAAAGCACAAGAGATAATTTCATCTAAAATATTATCCTGGTTAGTGAGACTTTTTCTACAAAAAACTCTCTATTTTGCTTTGTGTGTATATCTCCCATGTATGCTATATTTTTATTCGATTTTCATATGCTGGGTATACAAATTGAGCAAGTAAAAATGATTTCTGAGCAACCCAGTGCCCATCGTGCCATATCGGGGAGTAGCAGTTTTGGATGGACCGTTTTTTTTTGTGAATGATATACGAAGCTATCAACAACGAATGTTTGTGATTTTTTTCATTTCACTACTTTCATAGAAGTTGTAATTCCCTTTTTTCTTCGGAGAAGGTGAGGATTCCTCAAACTTCATTCTACAACAATACCCAGGTTCCTCATTGTCATAAAACATGATATGTATTTTAGGTAGGCACCATATTACATGATATATATTATATGTAGGTACTCAAAAGTGAGAAGTTTTATCACTGCACAAATAACCTATTCTGATAATTAAAATACCTAATAACATCATCAGATTTCCATTGGACTTTTTTCTTTCCATGCAGGTGCTTTGATAACAACATATGCGATGATGTTCATAGTGACATCACAGTCCAAGGCTGCAGACGTCATAAACAATCAACTAACAGAAGACCAACGACTGAAATTGGCCGGTAATGTCAGTCACTACTTCGGAAACATGACCCTCATCGATGCAGAGTCCACTCTGTCAGCGCTTGACAACGACAAAAAGGTCATATGCGGTATCCTGGGAGGTATCAAGGAATTTTTTAAACAGGAAATGGGACATCGGACATTTTATGCTAGTCATGGCGGTTGTTGAGAAATAATTTGAATTGAATATAAAGGTTTGTATTATCGAGAATGAACTGTTTTTATTGTTTGAATAAAGATCAAGAGATTGCCTGTTTTTCAATTCTAACGGCTTGTGCTGATATCTACCGAAAATGAGGGAAACTGCGACAACAACCTTGCTATGACTGAAAGTGGTTGTTTGCCATTCTCATTGCAATTTGTGAGAAGTGCACGAATCTTCTACGGCTATAACAAAAAAATGTCCTTGATAATTCAGTGATGTACATTGTATTTCCTCAATTTCATCTCTTTACCTGATAAAACGATAACTTCATTTTGTTACAGTTGTAGTAATTACTACACGATAAATCAGGTCTCCCCTGGAATGTTGAATTTCCAGCAATGGAAGCTTCAGTTATTTATTCATTTGTACCTGAATGGAAATTTTGAGTAACAATAAATGTGAATTCCATGTTATTTCTTGAACAATTTTACTATTATCTGTTATAGCCGTAGAGAAAGGATAGTGTATAACTCGTATGGAATGGTAATTTTTCACTCGAGTCATTTGTCGCATTCGCCTCCATACTCGTGGGAAATGACTTATAATCGATAATCCAATCTGTAGACTAGCCATAATCGACAATTCTCGATTATCTATTATCAAAATTTCAAACTGTATCTTAGCCATATTCAGTAGACACTGTCGAAAATCTATATTCGATACTTCAAACTGTCAATTACAACAAAAATAATTGGCGTTTATAGATTATAGGTATAGGAAAGCAGCTCGCAATTCCAAACAATTTTTCACATTTTTTTGGTAATTTTCTGGGTTTCAAACCTACCACAATATGAAAATATTGGTATTAATATTGGAATCTATACCAGTGTAAATGGGTAGACTTCTTTTCACACTGCGAAGTTGCTGAGTTATTTGAAAAACAGTTCCTTTGGTTTTTTGATCAACACAGCAACTCGTCGGGGTAGATAGAAGTCTACCCTTCTACACCTGTATAGATTCCAATATTACTTGTCATTTTTTCTGATTGTGCTAGTTCAGAAACCCAAAAAAATATAAAGAAGAAAATTATTCACTACAAAATACTGACTTTCAAAAAGTTATTTATCACAAGTTTTATCATTGTATTTTCAAATAGAGTCATCCTTCTTGAACAATTTGATATGAAAAGAAGTACACTCATGGGTACCTTTCTTTTTTTGAACCATCGTAGGTATGTATGGATGTCCATATCATAGTATAGGCTAACAAACACTGAAGAAAAAATTATAACACAAAGTTTACTGATGCTGAACCTTACAATACCTACGAAGATTACTAATGCAAGGTTGAAAGCATAAATAAAAGATATAAAATTGGTCAAGAATGATTGAAGTCAATCCATCCAAGCAATTAAAACTGTATATTAGCAATTTCGTATCAATGTTTTCTTCGTGTCTATTGAGGAATTCTTCAACTCCATACTTGTTATGCAGTTTGAAAGCTTGTTGAAAAGACGTCAAAAGACGTGCTGCACAATCTATGCCTACAGTAACCCCTTATGATAACCTTGATGTATAAATAAATTTGATTTTTTTTGTGTTATAAATATATTTATCTACTTTATGAAACGTGACTGAAAATTTGACTACAGAATACATATTTTTCAATGCATGTTCATCGCTTCAGGGATGAAAGTAAAAGCGAATGTGACCATATGTACCGTGAGCCGTGGGGTTTTAACATTTTTGACGGTTGTGTGACATTTCTCCACGTTCGCTTGAATATGGCTGACAAAGTTCTTTGTTGAATGGTATTATATTAGTTACTCTATGGAAACCTAAGAAAAAGGGGAGAAAATAAAAATCGAATAAGGTAGTCAAATCCAAACGAAGAGATTAGAAATGGATTCTTGGTCCAAAAGATAAAATTGAAGTTTTTGATTGATCAAAGAAAATAATGTTGATATAATCGAATATAAAACAGAGAGTCAAAAAATTCAAAGGAATATATGAAGTAATATGAACAAGTGTTGAAACCAAGTTTCGACTTGAGTACTCACGACGTTTCGATCGTTGTTATTCGCAATCGTCTTCGAGTGATGACTGTTATCTTGTATCAAACTGACCTATATTTGTATGATCATTAAGGATTGATTAATGAGTTTAGACTTCGACTGTGACTGAACAAAAATACGAGACGCATGGAAGGTTTTCATATCCTCACATAGGTATTCTAAAAATGAACAATTTGTTCAGGCCAGCCTCAACTCACCTACACTGTAGGTTGACGGACTAACACCTATTAGGAAACAACTACTCCCCTGGCTAATACCACGAAGGGCATTGGATTACATCCAACAGGTGTTAGTGCGGGATTCTTCACAGAAGAAATTCCACATATGCTCTTGGCGATACAGCACCAGAATTGATTTTCAATTATTGGGACGGGACACACTTGCAGACCGGTTTCGGGCTATTTGGCCACTCGTCAGTGCAAGGCAGTGCCATCATCAACATAAGTCGATCACTTCCCATAATTAAAAATCATACTCGAGCAGAGTATCTTCCCTAGACCTAGGCTGATACAAACAACTAGCAAAATAGCCGTTGCTGCGCCATCTGCCCGTAGACTAGGTACTAACCAAGAGAATATCCGCATGGCTCCAATTCCTCGTACAAGGAAAATACGAATAACGAAAATATTCATGGGGATGCTTGAAGAGTGGCTTAAAATCAAATATTCTAAAAATGAACAATTTGTTCAGGCCAGCCTCAACTCACCTACACTGTAGGTTGACGGACTAACACCTATTAGAAAACAACTACTCTCCTGGCTAATAATCTACGGGCAGATGGCGCAGCAACGGCTATTTTTCTAGTTGTTTGTATCAGCCTAGGTCTAGGGAAGATACTCTGCTCGAGTATGATTTTTAATTATGGGAAGTCATCGACTTATGTTGATGATGGCACTGCCTTGCACTGACGAGAGGCCAAATAGCCCGAAACCGGTCTGCAAGTGTGTCCCGTCAAAATAATTGAAAATCAATTCTGGTGGTGTATCGCCAAGAGCATATGTGGAATTTCTTATGTGAAGAATCCCGCACTAACACCTGTTGGATGTAATCCAATTCCCCTTCGTGGTATTAGCCAGGGGAGTAGTTGTTTTCTAATAGGTGTTAGTCCGTCAACCTACAGTGTAGGTAAGTTGAGGCTGGCCTGAACAAATTGTTCATTTTTAGAATATTTGATTTTAAGCCAGTCTTCAAGCATCCCCATGAATATTTTCGTTCCTCACACAGGTGCCTATTCCAACATATTTCATCTGGTCGACGAAATATGGGATGCAAGCTATATAAGAGACTTCCTAATGATATCATAGTATCAGGAAATGTACACATTTTCAAAAAGAATTGAGGAACCGCTATTGTCAAAAAATTACTACACTGTAGAGGAGTTCATGTAGTGATTTTGCATTTGTATATGAAATGTATACAGTGTGTAACAACGAAAACTTAACAGAGTTGTTGAATATAAAAAGTGAGTTTTTGAAAAAGAGCTCGGTTACGTCGATTTCTAATTAAAGGGGGACACCTTTCAGACTACTCAATTTTTTGTAGTACGCACCCCCTCAGAGGGGTGGGTCCGACGACCCTTATTTAGATAGGGAAAGTAGGTCGAGTGGCACCTTGTTTTAAAGGTCTTTCGAACACCTTCACAACACTGTTGAAATAAAATTTTTGTAACGATTGGTAACCAACCCCATTCCCCGAAAAAATCGTCTCGTAATAAATAAAAAATGCGAAATCACATGGACACGTATTAGCAGGTTGTCATAAAAAGCAAAAATTGTTTTTTTATGAAAGTTCTAAACGTAAATTGTACTTTAAAAACAATTTGATCTATTTCAAAAAGCATTGAACTCAATACAAATACCTTTAAAACTTCAAATTATCTCGAAAAATTATCTCTGTTAACAGAGTTTCAAAGGTATTCGAAAGACCTTTAAAACAAGGTGCCACTCGACCTACTTTCCCTATCTGAATAAGGGTCGTCGGACGCATTCCTCCGAGGGGGTACGTACTACAAAAAATCTGAGTAGTCTGAAAGGTGTCCCCCTTTAACTAGAAATCGAAATTTTTTTAAAAATCTTACTTTTCATATTCAACAGCGGCTCTGTTGAGTTTTCGTTGTTACACAATGTATACATCTATATTTGATTTTATTTATACATATTTGTGATTTTTCATATTTATATCCCGTTCTATTAATGTATATTCATCATTTTATCTAGTTTTTCCTGTTTCTCTAACGTCTTACACTTTTTTATTTGTAGTACCACGCTGTTGGTGTGCAAACTAATTTGAGAAAATGAAAAGGTTATTGTTATTATTGTTTCTATTTTTGAGCGAATTGGGAGTAGACATGATCGGAAACATAGAAACGGAAAAGACAATGTATACAACAGTGTCATACGATATCTAGGCATTTAACAACTTTTTATGTGAACCGAAAATCAGAAAAAAAGACAATAATATCAGCAAAAAACTTGTCGTCGAAGTCCCAGAACAGAGTCAAATTCTTCACTCGGCCAAATGAACGAAAATCGAGTAGTTGGAATACCCCAACCTCAAAATGTATCCCGTTTTTGTAACGATAATAGTGAAAGTGTGCGAACTGATGGCCGCACGGGAATCAATGACAGTGGTACGAGATTATGAAAAGTATCGAGAAATTCATTATATCACACTATTTGTATCTTTCATGCTGTGGATGACTGGTTCACGGAAATCGAGGGTGATAGGTGAGTTGCTGAAGAAATCACAATAAGGTTATCTGCTTATTGAAAAATATTGTCCGGAAAATCTCAAACTTGTCCCAGAAATATGCATTTTTATTGCTAGTTGAACAAGAAACTATTTGTGTTGAAACCTATTACACGATTAATATTTTGATGCCGAGGTCAATTCCGATATCAAAAACATAATGGAAAATTTAAACAATTCAATTTATATTGAAGGATCGTCAATATATCGGAAAGGCATCAATGATATTTTTCAAGATTACTCCGTGCATATAATTATCTGTATGCATTTCCCATGCTTTCATTTGTTTCTAAAACAATCGGGTTTTCTTCCAACGGAATCTAAAGACGCCATCTTGCTTTGGTAATTAAAATATGATCTTGATATTATCGGAGAGATCCTGCAAATGTGATATTGTTTGACTCTCATGCCATTTAATAAAGCATGTTAAGTAAATATTTTCTGGAAAATGAAATTTTAAGTATGAAAATTTCAAAATTTGACACCATCATTTGAATGGTTTTGGTGATTCCATAGACATTTTTGAATACTTGTACTTGGTCTCAGAGAGGATATTGATCTGCGGAATGAAAAAATGCAATATAGGGGTTGGCAAAAGGACTAATATTCCGGTAAAGTCTCATTTCTGGCTAAAAAAAGAATAGTTTTGACGAATTGGAGTATTTTTCTGGAGAAACGATTATTTGACCATTGAATTCATGTAATATCGAAATCAAATACCTTTTTCGGCAACTGTCCGGGAAAATTTTTCTTTCTCAAAACAAAATCTTCCGGGAAGTGGGTACTTCCCGGACGTTTGCCGACTCGCTCGTCTACGGCTCATCCTAGAATTTTGTCTACTAGTCCAAAAAAAAAACAGTATTTTCCGGACATGTTACGTAAATCACTATTTTTCCACTGATACATTTTTCATATCTCTGAAGTTAGCGGAGCTCTAAACACTTTCTACATTCCAGTGCTCATGGAAATGAGCATAATAATGACTTAATTTGCCAACCAAGAATCTCTCACAGAATCTCTGACTTCAAAGTATTCCGCATTCAGTTAAATGACTCACAAATGGGAAAGTTACGTGACAGCCAGTCCAGGTATCATCACGTCTATGGGTAAAACTTTTTTTTTCGCGCAGGTATTTGCCTTACAATGTTTGTGACTTTTGTCATAAACCTGGGATCAACGAGAGCAGCAGAAATTTTAAGAAATGAGCTGACACAAGACGAACAACTGACGTTGGCCAGTTATGTCAGTCACTACTTCAGAGAAGTGACTCTCATAGATCCAGAGATGACTTTAGCTGCGATTGACACCGATCAGAAGCTGGTATGCAGAATACTGAATGGTATAACGAAGTTTCTTGAGGTAGAAAAGAGTCATCGGACCGACTATAAAAGATGGAGTGTTTGTGAGCGAATTCTAAATTGACAATTGTTTTCATATTGAGAAATTGATCGAAATGTTTTATTGTTGATCAGGTTAGAACTTTATGGATGAATAAATCAGAGATTTCCTTTTTCTCCATTGTTTTTTTTTTTGGAATCATGAATATATTGCAGTGCTTAGGCAAAAGCCATTGATCAGTAGAACCAACTTCCGAGAAAACTGAGTTTATATGAATAATATATATCACCTATTCTTGCTTACCACCTCATTTGGGCTTTTACGTATTTACCGATAAATTTGTATACAGGGTTTTATGTAATAAGTGTCCGATAATTCACAGAACGAATACTCAGTTATTTATTAGGTAAGAAGTTGCTTGGACCCGCAAGGACATCATTTTTGTGAAACAGGGTGTTGGGAATTCATTTTAATTATGATTTTTATGTTTTTTCATGAATAAATTTTAAAATAATGTCGATATTTTGGCAAAGATTAGTATCAGAGGACTTTTCAATATGAGAAATTCAAATTCGATTTCAGTTTTGCATTCGATTGTAGTCTGTAAAATTCAATGACACATATAGTTGAATCTCTAATCAGTGTGATATTCACGTAAGACCATAATAAAAGTAAATTTTCAACACCCTGTATTTCGAAAGGATTTGCGGACCCATGCTTACATAAACTTTTTACCTCATAAATAACAGAGGAATTGTCCTGTAGAATATCGGATACTCATAACATAATACCCTGTATACATTCAATACTCATGTTACTGATATATCAAGCTCACAGATGCATCAAAACACAAAAATATCGGTTTTTACGAAATACGGATTTTTGACACGGTACGCATCATAACGTAGTATGAAATTGAAGGGGAACTCAGAAAACAGTTCCCATTTTTATGAAAATTCCGAGAAAAAGTTTACTTTGTCATGACGATATTGAAAAATGTAGTTTTTTCCCTGTCGCATACTGATCTGACAGTAAGTCTCTCTCAATTCTGGATATTTTGATTGAACATGGTTTGAACAAGCGTCGAACTATTTTCGGGGACAGTTGCTGCAGTTATGAAGCTTGCAAGAATTTGATCAGAATAGCTTTTTATGATATTATGAGTGATAAAAGTAAGGTTTTATTTTGTGGAAGGAAAATTTTGGGAAAGTGTAGCGAGTTGAGCAATTTCTCGAAGAAAATAGAACTTACTCTAATACGAATATTATACAAAGTTTTTCGTACACCTGTTTTGTTTTCATAATAAAATAGATAAATATAATATTTTTTCTATAAAAAGGCATGTTGACATCTCTTGTCAGTTAACTATTTTCATGGTATTGCATTTGCTGTGAAGTGGTTGTGTCAGGTGAAGCCGAATCTCCTGGTAACCAACAAACGGGGTTGTTTACAGCTCACGTGTTTTATTCAAAGTCACATTGAAAGTTCTTGCTAGTTCCTCAAACGGTTCAGTTAAACCTAAAATGTGGAAATCTTACAGGCAACTGTATATTATTTGCTTGATATGGATTCTCATCATTCTCCTCACGGAAATATTCCGTTTCCTGAATATTCTAGGTTCATATTAAACTAGAATTATCTGAAATTTCTAGAAAACATTGTGTATATTGAGTCTTTTCGAACAATGTTTCGCATGTGGTATGTGGCATTCTGAGAAAATCACGAGAAGGGATAATGGGGTTCATGAAACAGTGTTTTCCTGTAATGAATTTCCAAGTGATTTTGATATTTCTGTTTCTACGTATATATTCAAGTTGAAAAAGTTCAAGAAATTTTCACTCGTAATTTCTGGAGATCTTGAATTATCTTCAAGTTACGAATAATTGAAAGAAAAAACAAATGAAAGAAGTTACTGAAAATTCAATTCGATTCTGAGAATTCAATTCGATTTTCCAGAGATTCAGTGCGAAAATTCTGTGTAAAAAAGTTTGAATATTTGTTTTGTAGTTTTCTAGGTTTCTAATCCACTACAATCTGGAAAAACTCAAATCAATATGGGAATGTATATATATATATATATATATATATATATATATATATATATATATTTATATATATATATATATATATATATATATATTTATATATATATATATATAATATATATATGTATATATATATATATATATATATATATATATATATATATATAAAAATTCCAAAGAGTCTGCCCCATTACGCGTCAGTATCTCGATGACACCTTCTTAGAATGGTCGTACCACCCTGTACAAACCCATCAAACTTAAAAAAACATGCCACACCTTCGTCAGCTGATATGCCCCTCCATCATATTCTTCTGACAGTGTTTTTCCATTTCATTGGACTGAAAAAAATTCAGCACCTTCTTAAGTTCCCAAATTGGACAGCAAACCAGAAATCAAAGAGCTGGAGTTCTCTCCAATCACGAAGAAAATGGAGAAAATAATCAACGAAAGGAAGGTTCGAATGTTCGAAACATTGGAATACATCGCCATACAAGCTGACATGAAAGTGAGAACGTTTCAAAAAACTTTCAACGCAATTTTAGTTGCTGGGTGTATTACTGCTGCTGGCCTGGCATTATACCCTAGAGTACAATATGGAAAACACATAGGTGAGTTTTATAGGGATAGGAATATTTGAGAAATAGCTGGGGACAATGAACATCCTAATCGTTGATCCATTTGAATTTCTATAACATTCCATTGAGTTGATTCTTGTGTAAGAAACAAAGGTTGAATTGCAGTTTGTCTTGAATATATCATGTCTGATAAGGATTTTGTTTCAGACGCATTTATTTTTACTGGGTTGGCTATGCTGTTTTTGTATAGTTAGTATCAGTTGTCATTTTCTTTTATTTCTTGTATGATAGCTGTTACCATATTTGTTTTATATAGATAGACAGACTGCTGATCCTCTCTGTGAGATAGAAATGAGCACCATATAAACAAGATTTGCAATTTGACGGGATAACTGACACTCTCGCCAAGTATACACTCGTCAACTGTCAAATTTAACTCGGTTTTCTGGAGTGAATATAGCAACAATTGTGTTTGAATCTAAAATTATTTCTTCTGACATTTCTCTTTCTCTGCATTTCATCTGTGGGATAGATGGCCCTAATCCTTAATTACATGGGATCCACTAGGAAGGTTCAATTCAATTCGAAAACTGTTCTATGACATAAACGTAGTCTATTATGATAAGAACTATTGTTCTCGATCTATGATCAATTTCCACGAGGCGAGTCTACTAGACATTTTATCAATATTGCCAGAAAATATTCTTTGTATATTTTGAAAAAAATGCACTGCACGCAGATCAGAATTACATTCAATACTCTTTTTCAGAGTGTGAATCGTTACCATAAAGAATGAAAATTTGTAAGTCCCCATCAATCCCATGTGTGCTAAGAAAGTTATCCGGGGTCAAAAGTCAAAATTTCAGTTTTTGTGGGTTTTTCTCGAAAACGGTAAGTTTTTTCAATAAATATTTCAGTTCAAAGTTGTAGATCTGAGGGGAAAAAAAACCCGTAATCTTAAGTGGCTGGGAGAGAAAACTCACTCAAATGACAACTTAATCATATAGTTTCTTGTGAGATTTTTACTAATAATCTCAGAGAAAACTGTGAACCCCGTACTACAACAATACACTTATATGCACATAATCTGTAGAATAATGAGATCCATTAGGATACAGATTTTCAATTACGACACAGATTTTCAATGAATAGGAACCCATTATTTTTCATGCTGTGCATTTGACGTTTTTCAAAATCGGTAGGTATTGAATTTTCATAGAATGCAGCTGAACTTCTATAAATATATTATCAAAATGTCCGATATCAGCGCTATACAAGAATAATCATCGACTCCTCTACATATATCGGAGAAAGCAGAAAATGCAGTACAGATTATTTTTCCCCAAAAATCTAAGAAAGTGTACGAAAAACAATATCAACGGTATCTCTTGATTTTCAAAAAATCTCAGTCGACTAGCTCGTGATGAAGCCAGCTAAGGCGCTTGAATCGAACTAGACCACAATAATATGAGACGCGGATTCGAAACCAGTCTCAGGGATCCTTTTTTGTTCATTTCTTATTGTTGAATTTTTTTATCACAATTTTGAGAAATTTTCAAAAGAAATACGATTGATTATTGTGTTCTATACAAATATAATATTTATAGTTCTTCATTTTTATCAGGTGTGAAAATCAGCTTATGCAACTCTCATGTAATGGTTATTGATACACTTGCATAAACTAACCGAAACTTCCCTCTGGTTCGTTTCGTATGCTGGTTAATGCTTGTGTATTGATAACCATCTTTACATGATCGTTGTATAATATACCATTTTATTTGGATTTTCATCAAGTATCGACTACTCATAATAAATAAATGAAAGAATGTAGTTTGGGTGAAATAATGATTTGAAAATGTGTAAAATCGTGATCAGTTGTGGAGGTTCGAACTTGGTGTTGTGATGTGTGTGGAACATATGCGTACTCTGTAGAATAATTATTATTATAGCTCATCGTGCAGCAAAAAATTTTCCGGCACTAGTGCTAGAGTAGCTTATTGTGCAACAAGTGCAGGAAAGTTCCGAGTTTCAATTTGAAAAACGAGTGAGGAAGTGCATTTTTGCTCGGGTTACACACTATACTTCTTCTACAAGACATTTTTCGCTAAAAATAATACTATACTATGAATATCAGTGGCCGATTCTCAGCTTCATGGTGCCCAAGAGAAGCAAATAGTCGATTCAAGTAGAGGCTTTTCTTGATTTGGATAGTTCTCCAAAATATGCCAAAATTATATTTTCAGAAACACTTTTAGTTTTCTATTTCTTGCTCCAATCCATGAAATGTTTTTTTGCAGTTTCATATGCTTCTCTTGGAGTTGAAGGTAGTAAATTCAATGACAATGAATTAACTTGTTCTCATAGTTCTGGCGGAGTATTTTCAACTCCAGAACTATCGCTTCCCACTTCCCATTTCAGTTCAATCTCGTTTGAAAAATCATGAGACTAGAATTTACGGATATTTTATGCTTGACGTTCAAATTCAAATTATTCGATAGATGTTGCTCCGTTGCCTAGCAATGGATAGTTTGTAGCAATTTTGGCACAGAACGCAAAATTATGCAGAAAACCGTGTTTTGGAGTGTGGTTGCAGAAAAACTAATTTATATTCTGTTCTTGTGCAAAGTAGTATTATTTTCCGTATGAAATGTATCAAAAAAGAATGTGTAGCCGATTGTGCGGTAGAAAATTTTTCGGTACTAGTGCGGGAAAGTTGAGTTTTCTGCAAGGGCGTATAATGATTATTCAAAGTGCACTTTTCACGACTGGGAAAAAGAAAAAATACGTCTCCATACGTAACGAACCTCCCATTGATTGTTATTTTTGTGCAGCCGCATCCATATTGCTTGCACTTTCCGTGGCACCAAGAATAGGATTGAAAAAAGCCGAAGTAGTGTTGAGAGAGTTGACAACGGAACAACGGGATCGGTTGCTGTGTTACGTCAGTGGATTCTTCGACGGGTTGGAACTTGCAGATCCGGCTGAGAATGTGCTGACGCTGTGTGACTCTGAGGGGGCCGTGCGTGGAATAGTGCGATGCCTCGGAACGTTTTTTGAACTGGAGTTGGGATACACAGCAATTTGCACAGAAAAAATAGTTTATAGGCTGTCTGTGGTAGGTAGAGAGGTATACCCTCCTCTCTGATGAAATTATTTCTTTCTAATAGAACAGGAAGAGAAATCAGCGACTTATCGTGCTAGCAATTCTTCATAGAGAATTAGAAATTTGCCCTTTTACTTTCAATGACCTTTCCCTCTTTAACCTCAATTTGTATGAGAATAAAATCACTTTGAATAATATACAGTGTGATCTTTGAAGTTTTTAACATTTGGATTCATTTTCACTGATAGATTCTCTTGGTATGAAACCTTCGTTTCACTTTTTGCTTAAAATCGGGCCAGAAAAGATCTGAGAGCGTACTTTCATACGATTTCTCTCGAAACTCGCCTTATTGACAAAATTGGTCAAAATCGTTTCAAGTTTACGTATCTATGAATGACATATCGTTCTGTTTGCCTATTATGATATTATTCATCATTCAAAACGTTCATTCTGAATGGACTAACGTCTATTTGAAAGGGTCAAGCATGAGTTTTGCAAAATTCAGACATTTTTGAAATTTTCCAAGAAGCTACCAAGGTTCAATCTTCAACTCAAAAATACAACTGATCTGAACACTGAAAATCAAATTGTCATGTTTCAAATTATACTGAGAGTCGAAATGCTAAAAGTCAAATACCTATAGTTAAATTTTAACTTTATATATATATATATATATATATATATATATATATATATATATATATATATATAGGGAAATAAAAATGAAAACTCTCTGGAATTTGTTACTACACTCATGCTTCATTTTTTTTCTCAAGTAATGAAGTAATTTTCCAGGTTATGTCAACTACTGTTCCCAAATAGATTGAAAATAACAGACAGACAGAAAAAATTCAGACCTAGCTCAATGAAGTATGATATAGTGTCTTCATGCAGTTGCAAAAAAATTATAAATCTTCTTCCGGAAATCAATGTTTGCCATTTTTTTCATCTATTTCAAATAAAACCATTCAATTCCATGAAGGCCAGATGATAACTATCAAATGTTCTAAACTTCCCTGGCAATACTGTATACGAAATATTTTTCGATTGTTATGATTTTTTTTATGTTCAATCAGGATGTTTTGATAGCTGAGACATTACTCACATATCATCATTTATATAATATTGTTCAGGTTTTTGTAGAAATAAAGATCATAGAAAAAATGTTTTTCATTTCATAAAAAAATTACTTCCTGGCAATAAAATCATTTTCATGAGTAGGATTGGAAGTACACACAGTGCGAATGATTGCTACTATTATTATTATCATTGTAATGTACCCATCAACATATTGGGAAACTGTTTGAATTCCTGGAAAAAATGCATCTTTGAATAATTTCGTACATGAATATCACTACACAGCGAAATAAAAACAAAGGCATCTCTAGGATTTATAGAACTCAACTGTATACGTTATTGAGATAATTTTAATCAACTCAGATCAACATGTATGAGAACCTCTTCAACATGTCAACTCAATTGGGTGTGAAGAATATATCTGATTTTTTTTATTCGAAAAATGGGAGTTGAATTCGATACGTTCATTATTGTTGAGTTTCCTATTCAATAACTCCATAATTATTTCAGTTGCATTCACTTTCACAAGGTATTATTTCATTGACTTAGCCAATCCAACCACCAGAAATATTTCAAGCCAATTTGAGTACCCTACAACCATTCTCAACAGAACTCAACACAAAGCTGTAATCTGAGAAAATAGTTAATCGCACTCACAAAAAATCCCGATTTGTTCCTCGAAAGCAAATTTTCTCAATGGTATTTGTTCGGACTTCTTTGGCTATATAAATTAGCTATTCAAATATGTTGCCAACATTCATGAGATATAAAAATGAAAGTGGAATGATAATTTACGAAAAATATTTATTTTTTCTACTATCGTACGGGAAAGTCCACTTTTCCGCACGAGTGGAGAGTATACTGACATTTGAATATTTAAAATATATATATATATATAAATATATATAAAAATATTTATGGTGTTTTTACAAAATTACCGAAAAATGATAAACTGTATTAGAATTCTGTCTTAATTTTTGATAAAAAAATTGTTTCAATATTTTTTTAATGGCCTCGGTATATGCCTCATCAAATGAATGTCGAATAATAATAAACATCTGACATTTTTGATTTGTCATTTTGAATTAACGTGACAAAAAGAAAAAATAAATCTGTCAGTCAAAACATTTGGAAACATTTTATCCTCTGCAACTAATTTGCAGAATGCGACAAATTGCACGTCCAATATCAATATTACTAATAATTGATTGTTTGATATGTATTCGATGATGAATGTTTCTCTGTGTTAACTTTTAATTTTTCGCACACCAGTAGGAAAAATAGTGTACCTAACACGTGCATAAAGTGACTTTTCCGCACGCGTTTGCTGGCCGAACTTTGCTATCGCGTCGTTCGTTCATCTTCAATTGCGTGCGAAAAAATATCACTTTTCGCACTTGTTAGGTAAAATACTATATCGTAATGTTTTGTTCTTATTTTCTTACAAGTTTTTTGCAGGTTTCAATAGTTTTATTCACATAAACAATGAAATAACTGAGACCACTCAGCAAGGAAGATTGTCAACCACATTAAAGCAAATGTTTGGATTCGCATTCAAAGTAAAGGTTCCAGTCATTTGTTCTTCTTAATGAAAGCCGTCTGACCTATCCTTCACTGCCAGGCCTCCGGAAAGCACTTCATCCTTTAGGGCTTATTGTACTTTGCTTCCCAATACTTTATGACACCCATTCCGATAACTTCGTCCCCTGCACAATTTGATATTTTTATGGATCCAGATTTGGTTCTTCATATATTTAAACATTCGACATAGTCAGTGGGCATACTTGAAGACTGGCGTTAAATCAAATCATCTTTCGAACAATCTGTTCAGGCCAGTCTCAAATTACCTACACAGTCCCTATAATTGAAAATCAATTCCTTCATTTGTATCGACGAAAGCAAATGCAGGATTTACTTCTGTGAAGAAACCTGCACTGGCACCGGTCGGATATAATTCAATGCCCTTCGTGGTATTAGCCAGGGGAGTAGTTGTTTTCTGACAGGTCATCCGAAACCTAGTGTGTAGGTAATTTGAGACTGGCCTGAACAGATTGTTCGAAAGATGATTTGGTCTTCATATATTTGTTGCCTTTTGTGATCCAGAGCCTTACATTCGCAAAGAATGGGTCGTGCCGTCTCTGTTCCTTCATTACATTGTCCGCTGCTAAGGTCGCTGTTGTGCAGACCTTTCTCATTCAGGTGTCTTTTGAAAGGACAAGTGTCCAGTTAGTAGCCCTATTACAACCATTATCTGATTCCTGTATCACTGGATTAGGTCTTCAGTCTTCTTCCTCCACGGTGCTTTTATGAAAGTTCTTCCGTGAGCGCTACTAGGTAGATTGTCCCAGCGGTTGACTGTATCCTAGGTTCTTCCCCTTAGTCATATTTAATAATAATAGTGATACTTATCATTCATATCGATTCATCTTTTATTTGTAGCTGCCTCCATAGGATTGGCATTAACAGTAGGATCGAAACTGGGATTGAAAAACGCCGAAGAAGTGTTGAGAGATGAGCTGACTGAAGAACAACGGGATCGACTCATGCGTTATGTTGGTGGTTTCTTCGATGGAGTGTCCCTTACTGAAGCTCCTGAAAATATGTTGGCTCTGTCCTATTTCAGGGACGCAGTACGTGGTATCCTGCGAGGAATCAGAACTTTCTTCGAACAGGAGTTGGAATATGCGGTGATTTATGATGAAGTAATACGATGATGGATCATCGAGTTTCACTTTTACTCATGAGTCGTTTGAAAAATCAACTTGCAAACTGTAGAAGTGTGAGAGTCACAAATCAGCAGTTCCTATTGATACAAAATCTCCCGAAGTTGACTGGGAGAGTGCCCATAAACAATTTATAGATTCCATGTGGTTTTCTTCAGTTCTTCAGCTTGTTCTGAGAGCATTTTCATGAAGGAAAAACTACATAGATACGTTTTCATTAGATATTTTCAAACTATACTCTTTCTTTTCAACCATAATATTGGGCAAAATGAGAACATCCATTGATTTTGTTTTACAATTTTCATTATTTGAAAATAAAAATTACCAGATGTTCCAATGTAAGTTTTATTTTGGAATAATCATAAAAATATGCTTTTTCCACGTCTACTAATGAGGGCATTCCTTATTTGACTTGATCTCAAGATTATACTGAAAAATGCCAATAAAAACGTTTGTTTTCGAATCACTTTTATTCGTTCATTCAGCTGCAGTTTCATCTCAAACATTATCATATAAATACTATGAACTGATTTGATATACAGTAAATATTCTTTTATAGCATTCCACCATATTCCCCCACTTTCGGTAATGAATACTGGTCATTAATGACCTTATTTCCCGAATCATGATTACGTGTGACAGTGTAGGTACGTTGATTGGAAGATGGCTGATAGATTTAATTCACCTGATCCTTAAGGAGGTTGCATCCACAACGTTTATAATTTCGATATTCAAAGGAATATTAACAAGTGAACAATTATCTTCACACATAAATAGACTACCATGTCTTCCTCTAGCTATATTGGTCTGGGCACTTCTGGTGCAGTGTAGAGAATCAGTATTGAACAATCCAGAGCTGTTTTCGAGAACACTTCTTGATATGTTGTGATTTTTGTATTTCCATTATTAATGGTGAGAGAATCGTTACAAGAGAAGTAATAATTATAACATAATGACTACAGCTCATCCAATCCATCTTGGCACAGAACTAATAACGTATATGGCCAGCAATCTCTGTGAAGATTACTTAGATGAAAAAACACCTATTATATGTGTTCACTGTGTTGAAATTTATTCCTAGGTGTTTTTTATCTCGTCACCGTCCAGACCATCAGTGTGCAACTGTAAAAGTATCTGAGTTTGTGCAAAAATGGATTGGATAAGCTATACATTTATCTTGAAATTCTCTATCCGTTTCTAAATCGATAGTTTATCGCTTATATAAGATCAGTTCATTTGTGAATCTTAGAATCCCATGCTTCAATCCGATTGAAAAAACCTTACTTAGCAGCAATATGTCAACTGTCATTGTTAAATTTCTTGTAGTCTACTATTTGAGTTGAATGAAAAAACTGCTCTGTTCTTTGGACCATACGTATCTTCGATTCAATATCATTCTGTTCTCCACTTTGAGAAAAATAACCCATCATATAACAGGCAATCAACAATTATTCTGACGTTGGCACTTCCACCTGACATTTGTCAATTTCATAGTCGTTTATCTCGTAGTTTAACTTTTCTTCAAGGTGACCAATTGGGTCAAATACTATATGTTATGAAATTGACTTGAGTAGTTCATTCCAATCCCAAGAACTCTATATATCCATTGGGTGGATCGGATTCGATCAAAATGGGTTTGACTTGACTGGATCCGATTCATTTGATCGATATACAAAGTCATTTCTATTGAAAATAGTATTGGATTCACTTATCGCCTTGAAGAGGAATGAAATGACGGGATAGACGGGATTTAAAGATGATTGGTTCACATAGCAGATGAGAGCAGAGGGATGCTGTATTTGTGAATCTCCCTGTTAGAAAGATATACATATGTCAACAGAGAGTGTTACCATTATACTTTCTACAGAGAAAAACATTTCTCTCAATGTTTCCACCATGTTCCGAACAGAAAATATTTTATACCAACATCATGAAGATTTGCAATTTGTGTGGGAAACCTCTACTTTGACTTTTACTATCACCCCTGTATATTGAGTGCTGAACAGAGCCTCGATCGTTGTCAGTCAACTAATATGTCTGGTCCATTGTAGTGTGGGTTTTTATTACACGTTATTTCCAAAGACAACAGTTCGGTTGCTCATTTGAGAAAATCAACCTGAATTGGATGGTGATTTTCCTTGCATCATTCAAAAATGGATAGAAGGGGAAAAATCATAGTGGAAGCCCTCGGGCTATTAGCACGGAAAGCTAAAATGACAGTTATCGTTATCGGTGGTTGGAAACTGGTATCACTAATCGTTTCTCTGATTGCCGTAGTAGCAGCTGTTATCGTCCTGGAACCATATGGAAAAATCCTAGGTGAGTTTTGTGGGGCAGTGTTCTTAGATTTGCCATAAACAAGAGTGAGGTTACAAGTATATTAGGCATTTCAGAGAGTTGTAGAAATTTTCGTTTGTTTTTTTAGAAAAGACCCGGTGATTTGAATAATGGAAGATAAAGATACACGAATTTCACATTGGTTCTACCAATGAATCGTTGAAAAACCAGCAGAAAAAAAAAACTAACCGGTTTGTTTATTGTTTGCCCCCCAGACATCACGTGATCTGGAATGCCTAATTGAAAGTGAACTAACAAATAATGTCATTTGTCATAAAAGGCATGTATGACAAAGTGTTATAGTTCCCAACGAGACGGCCCAAAAACTAGGTGCCATTTTATTACTCTAGAGACCGTGTAAAAAGTATGGGGAACGACGTAACTAAGACTTTTGGACCACTGCCGTCAATTTCTGGTGGCCCGATTTTCCGCCATAATTAAATAAACATTGCATCTCGAAACGTCATTTTGTATAAAATTATTACTGACGGCATACTGTTTATATTAACAGTAGTAGTTAAAAATTAAATTTAAACTTATTGCCGTCAAAAAAAAATGGCACCGGAAGTCAGGAAAAATTTTGAAAATTTGAAAGTTGAGTATCCATTTTAGTATCAAATCATTATTGACGGCAATAGCATAATTTATTATACTTTTTGATGTTATTTCGTGTTTTATTAATGCCGTCAAAATTTACTGGCACCGGGGTTGAAAAAAAGGGTGGTCACCCCAACCTCGGGCACCCTGGGTGCGGAATTTTTGCATAGTGTTTGGCACTTGCAAAAAAATTATATTTCACATCAAAATCAATAAAAAAACGATTTAAAGTTGGTGCCGTCAAAAAAAAAGTAAACGAAGTCAGAAAAATTGTTTATTTACGTCTAGTAGAGGTACTATTTTTGTATCAAATTATTATTGACGGCAGTTGTAAAATTTATTTTATTTTATCATGTTATTTGATTTTTTATCATCGCCGTCAAAATTTGGTGGCCCGGGGGTTGAGAAAAGGGGGTGGACGGCCGCCTTTGATGCTTGCAGCCTAAAATATTAAACTAAAAATTCGGAAAAAACGAAAAAGTCAGGAAGACGGCCTTTTTCTAAGTAAATTAGTTAAAGAAATTGCGTGGATTAAGAATCTAGGAATCTGAACACCTACCGAGGGGTGCTATTATTTATAAATAAACTAATTTTAACAAAATATTAAATATGAAAGACAGACAATCGAAAATGACAAAGTTAGATTGATTATTCTGTTTCAGCTTTGCTCTTATCACAATTGAGATCACAGCAAGGCCATATCGAATGCAAGTGATGATATATGATGATAGTTCGGGCAGATATTTCATCATTCCCCCTTTTATTTGAGACCCTAGCACTCTCAACATCTTTTTCAAATCTCTACATGGAGAGAAGAATTTTTTTTCAGCACCTACAAAACTTTTTCTACACATAAATCCATTTATAGGTTTCTTTTTTTTTCAAAAACATCAAAAATTTTTTTTTTAACGATACTGTTAATTATTGAAAAATAGTTTAATTTCTGTCCTAAACATGTGGTTTCTGTTTTTTATAACTTTTCTTTTAAATATTTCAAGTGCCATAAAAATATTTTTGACGGCGTATCACGTCTTGTACGCTATAAACTTTTTTTAATTTTAATAGCCGTCGGTGCCATTAAAAATTGACGGCACAATAATTTATAATATTGTATTCTCAAGTAGTTTAATAATATTAAAAAATGTTTTGTAATGAAATAATACTAAAACCCTATTCAACGTAAGGGGTTACCACCCCCTTTTTTCAACCCCGGTGCCAGTAAATTTTGACGGCATTAATAAAACACGAAAAAACATCACAAAGTATAATAAATTATGCTATTGCCGTCAATAATGATTTGATACTGAAATGGATACTCAACTTTCAAATTTTCAAAATTTTTCCTGACTTCCGGTGCCATTTTTTTTTGACGGCAATAAGTTCAAATTTAATTTTTAACTACTACTGTTAATATAAACAGTATGCCGTCAGTAATAATTTTATACAAAATGACGTTTCGAGATGCAATGTTTATTTAATTATGGCGGAAAATCGGGCCACCAGAAATTGACGGCAGTGGTCCAAAAGTCTTAGTTACGTCGTTCCCCATACTTTTTACACGGTCTCTAGAGTAATAAAATGGCACCTAGTTTTTGGGCCGTCTCGTTGGGAACTATTAAGGTGTTAGCACTGGATTGTTCTTGTTGATTTTTGCAAAATTCTTTATTTCTATATTTTCATGGAGAAATGTAATACAGGTCAGAAGTGAGTTGTGATAGAGGTTTTACCTAGTTTTCAGATACGAGTTGTTTTTCAACAACGGCTTATTCAGCAGCAGTAATTTTCCCTATGAGCGTATTAAAAAACGTTTCCCAATATTTTTCTGTTCTACATGCCAGTGATTCAAATTTTGATGTATCTACTTATTCATTTCAACCTACTTAAACTTACCCGATTTGAATTCATCATAAAACAGAAATATTCCTTTCCAATTACACACAAACATAAGTTATAATGGAATTACCAGAATCAAAGATAGCTTAAGCTTTTCCCAATTGGAATATTTTCGCTTAAAAGCTAATGACATGAAAAAATTTCAATTTCGAATTTTATATTATCATAAATTTGAACAGAAATGTTGCTTAGCAAAGACTTTGAGCTTGAATGTGTATTGTTTTCCTATATGATCACCAAGAAAACCCATTGTTTCAATCCTAATGACAACACATTTTGCTTCAATGGGTGAAGTGAATAAAATTGAGAATGTTCTCCGAGTATTTGCTCAGTGCGTGGAGCATTTGCTTAAAACGACGTGAATAAAAATGAGTCCGACCTGCCGAGTAAATTCTCCAACTATCGGACAAACTTGAGAATTTACTCGGATGCAAAAAGTGAAAATTTGCTCGCGTGAGAATATTCTTCATTTGTTTTTCTGTTATACATGTTTTTATGTTGGAACTTCCACATACAGCTGCCGACACTGGGTCTTTTCGCAGTTTAGGTTGATGTATTGAGTCGTCAGGCATATAACATGTCGTCGAGTGATGATGATAGTGTACACGAAGTGGAAAAAAAGTTTGATAAGGCTTTGTTTGTGAAAATTGTTGCCAAGAATAAAGTTGTGCTTGACAAATCGAAAGTCCCGTCGGTGATTACAGCAAAAAAAGAAGCGTGGCGGTCAATAAGTATAACATAACGCCGCCAGTGGTCCTGAACTGTCTACTTCGCAACTGTCAAAAATGTTAAATAACATGAAGCTCAGGATCAAGAGGAAAACTGATTTGAAAGCTACTGGAAATGAGCCAATAAAGCTAAGAGATTGGGGGAAGCAATTTTTGGAAATGTTAAATATCAAGGACAGTCCTGTATTTTGTAAGGTGCCAGGTAGTGTTGTTGCCAGAATAAGCAGAACAACCACTGCAATGGATGTATGTGATGACGAGGCGAGACCATCTCACGAAGACATTAGCCAAACATCGTCCAAACAACGAATGGATATATCGGAAAAAATAAGAAAAAGTTCAAAGAAAGTATCAGAATATGAAAGCGAAAGTACCAAGGACTCGTCTACTCCACAACTCCAACGTATAGTTTTGCTACAACAAATGAAGATAAACGCAATGAGAATGGAACGAGAGAAAATTGAATTAGACGAGGTGAAAAAAACCTTCAGTGATCAATCAACTCAAACTTGTGTTGCAGATTGTGGTTATAGTACTATATTTGAAAAATTATGAGAATCAAATAACAGAAATTGGATTTTGGGATTTTGTTATTTCCTTTTTAACATACATAGATTTGATAAGTATATGTATTGCATGTTAGTATTACATATTAAGGTGTTATAACATACGTTGTCGCTTTTCTTCTCCACGCAACTTTGTACTTGGATTCTCATCTTGAGCAGTAATGAGTTCATCTTCATTGTTTTCCTCATTATTTGCAATGTCTACATCATATACCTCATTCAAGTGCTTACCTACATTATGTAAAATAGCATATGCAAGAATGGTCTCAGGCACTTTGTCCAAGGAAACTCTTACACAGTTTCCTAGAATAGGAAATCGGATTTTCAACCGCCCGAACACTTTCTCTATAACCACTCTTTCCCTTGCATGATGTAAGTTAAAATTGACTTGTTGTGCGGTGTGAGGAGGTTTGAACGGTGTTATCAGCCAAGGTGCAATACCGTATCCCGAGTCCCCTAGCAAACAAACAGAGCCATCAAATTGAGATATTACTTCTCGCACAGCAGATCGCCGCCATATCCTGGCATCATGAACGCTGCCTGGCCACTCCGCACTCACGCTGGTGAATTTCTCATCGGCATCACAAGTGGCCTGGACATTTAAACTTGCATAACCTTTGCGATTGATATATTCATCACCGAACAAGCTTGGTTTCTTTATTTCAATGTGAGTGCAGTCAAGCGCCCCTATGACCGTGGGGAGATTAAATCGGGTTTGCCACAAAAGTTTTGCTTCATTCACTTCTTGTACCGTACTTGGAAACTTGATCCAGTTTGGTACCTTATTCACTATTCTATCCAAAACCTCATAAATAGTTTTACATACCGTTGTACGGTGTACCCCGAAGTCCTCAGCAATGCCGCTTTGAAAGCCTGGATCAGCAACATACCGCAGAAAAATCTCCATCTTAGTCAGAGATGACAGAGCACCGCCACGAGTCTCATAACTTTCTGGCATAAATACTCGTGTAAGGAATTCAACACTGTTGGTCTCAAACTTCAAGAGCTGTTTACTATCGCTTATTTTCCTTCTCTCCTTATACACTTTTTCCTTACGTACGTTCATAAACATCGCCATGATTCAAACTGACCGAAAGTGAGCTTGGGTTGGACTAGACTCCAAATACTTTGAGAATATACTTTGACAAAGAGTTGTTACTCCTTTTTATTCACATATATTTGGAGCAAAAACTCTGGTGCCCGGAAAAATGAAGCAAATACTCACCATAGTAAATTCTCCGATTTTATTCAACTAACACTGAGTAAATTCTCAAAATAATTTGAGTTTTAGCATTTACTCAGATTTATTCACTTCACCCAATGTGTACTGATGTTTTCGTCTTTGGAATGTAGTGACAAAGATTATTATTATCATTTGAGAGATTTTATTGCTTTCACGCCATAAAATAATGGTATCATAGGCCGATGAATCCAGCGTTGTCAGATCGTTCACATATATAAAATGAAGAAGAGGGACAAGGACGAATCCTTGTGGAACTCCACAGTTCATAGGTATCCGGATTAATGAAAGTTTCTCAAGTTTTTACTGCCTTGGTCCTTCCTGATGAGTTGAATTAACTATTTTTTTTGACTTGAAGAAGAATAATATCCTATATTAGAAGTATTTGCTTCCTCTCGTCAGTTTAATGAAGCACGTAATAAAGTCAAGTGTGCTGAATGACTCACCAATACTAGAGTATTTGGTGAGATATGTTTTGAGAGTGAAAACAATGATCTTTGATAAAATTTTAAAGTTATTGATATTCGAAACTTTTTGTAGAGATCAATTACCCTAACAGCAAGCTGAATTGTTGCTCTATTCTATCGTTTTCATTTCTATGACCAATACATTCAAAATTGGCAATTTTTTTTTGTTCTACTTCGTACCTGAATTTTGTACTCTCATTGTGTATTCATTGATCTTTATTTTGTTTTTAGGAATCGTCTCATTAATTTTATTGTACCACTATTACTGTGTATATACAGTGGAATGTGCCCAAAAAATAATCTCCAATATGACGATAGATCAACAGAGACGTTTGCTTACTAATGTCAAAATCGTATTCGACGAATATCGAATAGAGCGTGGTGTAGTAGATGCGATGATGGTTTTGAAAAATCCGTGGGCGAAACGGAAAGCTTTAGCTGGTATGAGACGATTTTTTATTGAGGAGATGAAATATTATTCTGACACCATTTACTATCCATTCATAGAGCGGTGGAATTGAATATTGCAAGGAAAATGTTGTTGTTGTGATGTATTTTATTTATTCATTCATTTTTTATCCGGAAAATCAGACGAATGTTACAATCGAATGACTTGTTCGACACTCGATCGAATTTAACAAATCATGACAGGTCAAACGATCTTCAGTAGATTTAGTATAAAACAGTTTCTGGGGTTCTTTTCTTGATAACTCTAAAATGGATATTTAGCATACATGGTCACATTCGTGTACGAAAGGTCAATAATAGAACCCCTGAAACTTTGGCTCCATCGAAACTTTCGAAACAATGAAACATTGTAGTTGAATAGTACAAATTGAGACATTTTTAGTCCTATTTATACAGTTCTTTTTTCTGTACCTGATGTGTTTTATTTAGCAATTATTCAAGTTCCATTTCGATAATTCCATAACGTTACTTCAGTAAATGATAATTTATTGAAGCTCATTTTATATATTTGAAGATTTGGAATTTGTTTTTCAATAAAAATTGAAATTATTCTTTTCTTTCATTTCTCAATATATCCCAACTCTGGGTAATATGTAATAGTGATATGCATACACAGATTGTTCCAGAATGTCGTTATCAGGTGATATCTCGGTTATCTGAAAGAAATTTAGAATTTGAACTATAAATAGGTTGGGAAAAGTCGTGGATGCTCGTTTGAAAACAATTTGGGAAACTTCTATAGAAGAAGTATCATAAAAAAATTACAAACACTTTATGTTTATAATATGTGTATCATTCATAGTCGCTCAATATACACTATAGTTGTTTGGATCTTGCTCTGTTTTTGAGGAAAAAAATTAAAATCAATTCAATGCATGTCAACAAAATTAAAATTGTTTCATAATGTTTCAAAAACAGATATAGATGAAAAAGTTGTAGTTTCGGTAGTTCGATGCGAAGTGGCCCACATTTCTTTGTTCAAAAATATTGGTTAAGGTACTTTCGGGACGTTACCGGATTTCAATCTGGTTACGGCCAAATCAGCCCATCAATACCTCAAATACTACTGCCAAATTAGAAAAAAATAGGTTGAAGGACTATTGAGATACCCTGTATCATGAAAACAAAACATTGTCGGACCAAGTTTTGTCCTTGACTTCTTCGAAGAATTATCCCTTTGTGTTTGGATACGTACCTTAATAGCACCCTGTATAGCTAGTGTTGATCGTGCTTTAGGTCTTTTCAGCTTCCCGATTAGACTGGTTCTGAATTGTTCCGAAGTAGTCACCAAAGTTTGCATTGATGGTGAACTCGTCTGAAATATTTGGCACTACAACTACTGTCCCTCTGCATTGAACTGTTCCTGCTTGTTTCGCTTGGTATTCGAAAAAGCCTATTGACATGATTTGACTTCCAATCCGTGTGAGTTGTAGAATACATCGTAGATAATCAAAAATATCACTTATTTCATCAGAGAAATGTTGAACAGACAGGAATTAATAATTGAAGTAAGTGCCCTTGTAGTAGGAAGCGTCGGAATGAAAGTGAGAACCCTTTCCAGGTTGTATCAACTAATTGTTCTCGTTGGGGTATTCGGAAGGGTGGGGTATCACTTTGGCGGACTAACTGGATTGTTTTTAGGTAAGTGAAAGACGGGGTAATCCGAAACAGTTTCCTTCCAGATCAGTAAATGAGACACAGGTAATTAGATTAATGAGGTTAGGTAGAGGTTCTCGATGTCAATGAAGGGATCTCATAAAAAATATACCAAAACAGATCAAAGTCATATACCGGTTGGTTGGAACTAAGTGCCCATCATTAAATAGTATCGAATTCATCATTGAATCAACTGTAAAATAAAACTTCCCATAGCGAACAAGTAACGTTTTCAATGAAAAAAATGGTATAAAAAACAAAAGAGAGGTTGAGTATCGCCCCTGAGGCTTTATAAATGGCATGCCTTAAGTTTAGATATTATCAGGTAGAATGTCATGTTCAAAATTCGAGAAGGTGTGTAATGATTTTTTTCTGTGGAGTGACATATGACATTTCTGAAGGATTGATGACATCTAAGTTTCACGTTACGTGGTTACTGTATTTTTTAAATGACACATGAAAAAGTCAAGGTCGCTAAAGTTACGAGATCTGAGAGGCCATTATGGATTACTAGAGAAACGTATCACCATAGAATTGGATCATAAACGAATAGAAATGAATGTCAACATATTTATTGTTATTTCAGTTTACTGCCTTCACATCTCGATACTTTTTCGGGAAAATTTCTGAAAATAATATTTTTCATCTGACAAGGCGGAAAGTGGTACTTGCCTGCACAACAACATTTACAACATTTATATTTATGTGTGAAAATATATTGCACTTGATTTTCCTGAACACAACAGAACTTCTTCCAATTTGCATGAAAATCCAATGAATGATATCAAAACACCAGACTCTTCCATATGCACAACGCAGGTTAACGATGACTAGTTATCAACAGTAGAACATTTACACTTTTAGTGTCTCGAAATGATGAAAAAGTACTTTATTTATATTTATTGAGTGAATTTTTCATGATCTTGATATATTCTTCCGTTCAGGAGTTATGAGAGGTTGAGGGATCTTCATTTTACAGTTACTCCACTAGCAGTGGTCCTCTATAACTTCAAAGATATAGGACTGCGAAATGCTGACAATGTCATTAGAAAGGAACTCAACCCAGAACATATGGAACGTTTGGTCCAGTACGTCGATCCTTATTTTCCCAGGAAGGAATTTGACGATGCAAATGCTGCTTACAGTGAGATCAAGGAAAGCACGGATAAATGCGTGATAATACAGTGCGTAGGAACTTTCTTTCATGAAACTATGGATTACGAAGTTTTTATTACTACTACTGATAAATGGAAATGTGACACGTGTTCAGTAATTGACTGATTGCTTTGTGTAATTTTCATGAAAGAGTTGTTGAATGTACTTAGATAATACTGACGTTTGATCATTAATGTCTATATTGGGTTCATTAAAGGTAGTTGATTTTATAATGATCTTTATAAAAATGAAACTATCGAAACAACTCTTTCACAAAAACGGTTCTGAATCGAATTCAGTGTTGTTGACCATATTTTTTATTTCATTGGTACGAACTTCCCCATTTTTTATAATATTTACTCTACTGAAATCTGCCCAGAAAACTTGTTTATAACGAAAGACAAATGAAACAATCAATTCAGATAATTGAATAAAGAATTTCATTTAAATTTCGTGTGTTTGTCATTCAAATTGAACAAGAAATTGATCACATGTAATTCAGCGCCCGTCGCGAATGCATCAAACGTATATGAATGTATCACTACTTTTATTCGGGTTTGAAGGTCGTCGTTTTTTGGAATTTCTTCCTGACGTTTCGCTGGCTCGAGTGGCTAGCTTCTTCAGAGGTTCATTCATCTTGGAAATCACTCCGATGACTGGAGATTGTTTCTTCGCAAGTTGTATTTATGCCGATTCAGGTAGTTTGCGGTGCTAATTATTCCATTCGTATTCGGGGAATTGTCATTAATATTGTTATGACAATTCCCCGAATCCGAATGGAATAATTAGCACCGCAACCTACCTGAATCGGCATAAATACAACTTGCGAAGAAACAATCTCCAGTCATCGTAGTGAATTCCAAGATGAATGAACCTCTGAAGAAGCTAGCCACTCGAGCCAGCGAAACGTCAGGAAGAAATTCCAAAAAACGGCGGCCTTCAAACCCGAATAAAGGTAGTGATACTGAAAACCTCGGCCGCGAAAGCCTCAACTATTTTGTATATGAATGTAGTTACATATCAATAGAGAGAGTTCGCATAAAACTTCTTTCACACAAAATTTTTATTCAACCAATAAGACAGGGCATGGCCCAGCTTTTCAGGTTTACTGACAGTCATTTGATATCTGAAGTTAAGCAACGCAGAGAGCGGTTAGTACTTGAATGGGTGACCATACCGTGTCGAAAGCCCGTACAGCTGCAGCAAAATAGCACATCATAGCTCGCAGGCAATATATCAATGGGCACAAGATATATTGAGGATATGCCGTCCTTCGGAGGAGAGTTAAAGCCGGCGGTCCCGAGTCCATGGATGTTTGGAATGTGTGCTCACCGGCGTCGGTGATTGGCCTCGGTAGCGGAAATAGGCCGAAGTTAAATAAAGAATTAAAAAATGATAATAAGACCACTGAATGGATATTTTGCCATACTCAGAAGACATGAATCTGAATAATACCCTAATTTTTGAATGAATCGTTGCAAAAATCCTAGATATTGATTTATTGATTATGGTAACCCAGTCAGCAGTTTTTTCTTGTGAGAACAGTTACTAAAAATGCTTTTCGAATTCTTTTTCTGTCTCTTGCTAAGAAATATTTTACACTCACGATGCTAGCCCGTGATGATTTATGATTTATATTGCAGCACTATCCTTATTCTAAATTGGAGCCTGTCTGTTGGAATTTTTTGGTTCTACAAGGACTTAGTTCTCTAATCATCGTCATCCATTTTGTTATATTGGACTGAAAAGCGGTCTGGCAATTTTTATAGTATTACTTTTTATAGCTATTTCTAGACTTTCAAATGCATCCAAAAAGCTTCCCATCATGTGCATCTTTAGCCAATCTCAAATTACTTTCACTTATTTTGTGATTATCATCCAGAACATACCGGGCGAAAATGAATTTTTCAGTGATTTTTTGTAGCTCGTTGATTTTGACCAATGTACTTTTTGTAGAAAATTTGACAACTGACTTCGTATTTTTACAACTTTTCTGTATTTTTTAATTAATCATTCCATCAACCAAGGAATTGGGTTTTTTTTTCAAGTATCATATAAAACTTCCACATTTACTTTTCCAAAAAGATTTTAAGAGTTCTATGGCTCGAAGATTCACGAAGTGATTATCTGAATTTACCCTTCCTAATAAGCTTGCCTACTTTTGCGGGTTTTAACTGTTCCTTTCAAACCTACCTAATCAAGCTTTCTCATTGCCGTATTCGTCTTTCTATGAAGCATATCGAATAAGAGTATAGTAAATTATTAGTATGGTGTTGCCTCAGTACCTTAGATTGTGAGACATATAAATCCCTAATATATAGATTCAGTATCATTTTTTTCTCCTGAAGATGCGATCAGGCAACTTTTCTATTTTACTGTCCCCTGTATACATCACAAAAACCACATCGTCAATGTCAACAGTAGACCAATAAACTCCTCCATAGGCGCATGGACTTCATCCGCTGTTAGTGACCGAGTGTTATTCTTCAACGGACAGGAGAAAAATCACCCCATCAACTAAGTTGTCAGAATGGATGCTACGCAAAATATTATACTAGAAGTTTGCGTGGGCTTAACCAAAAATGCCGATATGTTTTTACGCAACTACTTAACCAAATGCGAAATGTTATGTTTGAATATTGTTGTTATGATTGGTGGTGGTCACTATGGAGCCATTCTGGGAGGAATCTTTTGTGAGTGAAATTCGTTCTGAATGAAATAATGATAATAATAGTATCCGAGCCTGGGACAAAAACCCGCCTTGTAACTAATTATTCATATTACAATAGATTGTGTGAAGGAAAATAACTTTTTCTACCAGTTCCTGAATATTTTCAGGATACTTATCGGTTGTTATGGTTATTGTAGCGAAATTCCCTGATACAAAAATAAAATGGCTATTCAACCACGGAAGAAAAATATCTGCTTTAAGGCAATATTCGGTATCTTCAATAACTCTTTCCTCAAAGTCATATCAATTCTAATTCAAAATATCCACAAACAGTTCATCCACACTATCTGCAAATTCTTGATAATGAACTGAACTTGATTTATTCATATGTTAATATCCCGTTAACGTAAGGTTGGTCACTCCAGTGATCTGTCACAAGAATTTGACATCATGAAAATTTGAAATGAAATTCATTTGATTGATAAATATTGATCACCACTTGAAGTCTCCAGCAGAATTTTCAGAATGACTAATTGACAAAAAAGTAGATACTGATGGCATTCTTCTTTCAACAAAATGATATGTACACCTCCTAATGACAGAGAATCTGCGAATAATGCTCACATAGAACTGCTATTTACCTGTTTTCAGAGTCGAAACAATTTTCAACGAATCTCGAAAGAAATGTGTTCAACTAGTACTAAATAACGATAACTAAAAACATAGCATTCATTTTAAGCTCTAAGTTGAAACTCTTTGAATGGTTATTGAAATGCTGAAAGACTAGCAGCGAATCAGTGTCCATTGAAAACTTGTATTTTCATATTACCGTTCCTATCAAATATTTTTGACCATTCTTGGTTTTACAAAATAGTGACTGAGAGTTGTACTCGAACGAAATGTTTTTTGACAGAAGCTCCATCTTCCTTTTTCCACTTTCTTCTTCGAATGATGTTAATTCAATCGAACCATCGATGATTTTGATTCAGATTTACTAATTCAGCAGAGTTATGAATAATCTCAGCGGATTTTTTTGTTCTAATTCCTGGAAATAGTTCCGAAGTTACTTTCTGGGAACCATTTCGATTATAAGTAGAACCTTCTTTCTTAACTTCATACAATGTGGTAATATCATTGCTACGAATGAGTTGCTAATATTGAAACACCTTGCTGCAATAAAATGATGGAGAGCACACAACATCAATCTTGTTCACAGAAGTTATCTCGGCTTGTAAAAAAAATTTCGGGGACCATTTATTCCCCTGAAGATGACAACTCTGTTGGTAGCTCGAGTCGATAAATAATATTTCTAGTTCGGTTTCCGAGCCATTCCCTCCTTTGAAAGTTTCAATTCAGCATCACTAATGGTTCCAATTGAATTTCTGCGATACAGAGTGTTAACTTAGTTTTTTGTTTTTACACAATTCGAAAATGATATTTTTTCTCATTGCAGTGGGACTATCTCGTATTGGTATGGCCTGGGGAGCATTGGTAGGTGAGTGTTATTCTTTCATAATATAAACTCAAACTGATATAAACTTATTTCTAGACTCAGTCGAATGACTCGGGATAGAGTTCTGGAAGTAGGTATCAGAATTTTTTCTGTTTGATATTGGGTGTCTTTTCAACACATATGTCGTTCTCGACGCGTGGGTTGCTAACTTGGTTAGCATCTTCAGAAAAAATACTCGATACTGAATATCAAACGTCTAATGGATTGTCACCACACACACCACTACTACAGTTTGCTTTCATTGCAGGACTCTCAAATGCATTGATTAACATTCCAGGTAGCAACAGATATTCCTGAAATATTTTTTATGGATATTGTGTTAGTCCATCAATATACCAGAAATATTTACATCCTTCATAGAATGTTTCTTGAAAATGCTCCTGGAGTTTCTTTGAGGTAATCTGAAAGTATTTCTAAAAGATCATTCAATGAATAGCCTGATTATTCTTAAAATATTCGTGGCATATTAGATTCAGGATAATTCAGGAATATGCAAAAAGAATATTCGAGGAACATTCTTATTGTTTCCATTTATAGAACTAAGAATAGAATACAAAATGTATATTTTCAAAATGTATTCTTGCCATGATTCAATAGTCTTCGTTCATAACTTCTAAATAGTAACTTTGAGCACTAACCACCACACTGAGCTGTTGAAATACTGAAGGAAGATGATGGAATTATGTTGAAACCATCTCCATAGTTTGGCAATATCCATTTAGACAACGAAGCCGAGCTCTTGTAAATCATTGTTGATTTCTCCCTTTCCCAACCTTCGAAACAAAAGTAGACGACCCACCCGATGAATACTGTCGGGATGAGCAGTTTCCCTAACGAAGTTTCATGATAATTCACTTGTTTTCCCCTCAATTCACTCAACACATAACATAACATAAACAAATACATAGTGTTTGTTCAAACAGTTCAAACACCTTGTCTCCTTCAACCCTAACTTTATCTCTACAGTAATATTAGCGATACCAACTGAAAAATGCCAAACTGAATTTCTTCAAGTTTCAGCAATATACCAAAGAGAATATCTTATGAATATAACAAGAATAATATTTTGAAAATATGTTATAAGAATATTCTAAAATAATACCATGAAGAATATTCTGATAATATGCTGAAGACAATATTCTGAAAATAAACCGTATGGAATATCTAATAGATAATATTTCAAGAATATTTAAGAAGAAAAATTCAAAAATGGAATAATCTATGCATATTCTTTCGAAAACACCTCAGAGAATATTCTATAAATATACCGAGGAGAATATTTTGAGAATATGTTATGGAAAATATTCCGAAAATATACCATAAATGATATTATGAAAATGGGCCGTAGACAATGTTCTGAAAATGAACGTTATGGAATATTCATAAGGTAATATTTCAAAAATATTTAAGAAGGAAAATTCATAAATGAAATATTGTATGCATATTCTTTAGAAAAATTCCGTATGAATATCCATAATAAAATATTCCTGAATATTTCAAAGGTTTTTGAATATTGTATGAATATCTTGTGCTGTCTGGGATACTCACATGCACATTTCTGATCAGTCCAAAATTGCTTTCATTTGTTATAATACCTTCTTCCAGATAATACCAGAACTACCTTTTTTTTTCTTCCTCATCAGAGGTGAATACATTGATGTGAAACAAGCTTTCATATCTCACCGACTTTAACGAATGAATTGTTTTTTGTAGATTCCTGACTTTCCTGTTTTTCTCGAATGAAAAAATTGTTGCATTATCTTTGCAATGAAATCATCATATTTGTGAACAAGGGATCATTTTTTGTAAATATCGAAATTTTCAACTAGGCAACGACATCTGTAAATGCATATTATGTTAAGATTAGTGATTAGAGTCATCTACACGAAAATAATATATGTTTCTTCAGTGAATGCTACCCCTAGTATCAACCCTAACATATTCTACTAGCTAACTTCATTGGAATTTGAGAGAGTATTAGGTGATCCTTTATCCTTTATCCTGTATAAATCCAAAGAACAGCCGAACAGAAAACTTTCAAATAGCAGAAAAATATGAGTCTAGTTTATATTCGCAAACGAATTGCACATTTATTGTTGATACTCGATACAAAAAATAACTGAACTGGGTTATGAATCAGGCGCAAAGTTTGATGAAAGATTTCCTGGGATTTCAATTTGCAATCAGCTGTAGACAAAATTGAGGTCGATCAATAATAGTATATCATTTACTAGGTAGAAAAATCCTTACTTTCCTGGAAGACTGTGAAGATTCCAGGAATGTTGCTTTTCCTACGAGGTAAACATACTATTTTTGCGTAAATTGTTTTAACTCTAACAGATATTGAATAATTTTGAAAAAATCACGAATAATTTTATTCACAAATAATTGGTGCTTTGAATTCCTCAATAAAACTATTTGGGTTACTATGGAAAATATTTTTAATCGTTCATGTAGTAACAACTACCTTATAGTAAAGAAATCTTGACTTTTCTTCAAGAAATTCTGTTTTTAATACAAAATTCTCTATTGATTCGCGGAAAACAACCTAGTTATTTCCAGAGGTATTCAAAAAAGTTCTACAGTGATTCATGAACAGTTTTTTGAAGTTTGCAAACGCCAATCAATTGAAAATTTCTATACGGTTTTATAGAAAGTTGAGAACATGTATAATATGATGTATTGCAATGAGAAATATAAAAAAGTACAGATGACGTCACAGTTGAAAAAATGATGATGAATGATGTGTGTAACAAACTGAGAGTTGAAAAGAATGAAAATTTGAAATTGGATTCCGTTTCTAAACTAACTGAGAAACGAAATAATCAATGTTTTCTTCCCATTTGCACCCATACTTGATAACTATTCAATAAATACACCCTTTATTCACAAATAGTATTTCTTACTTCTCCTGATACATGAATTTATTTTTTGCATGTAAGTTCCATTTTGGGACTGGTTATGGTGTATTCCATGGATCTAGATCTGAAACGTGCCTATGAGGTAATGGAGGAAGAACTGACGCCTGGAGAAAGAAGACTGTTGCTAGTATACGTCATGGAGTTTTTCGATAGAAGGAGGCTACTCGACTCCCAAACTACACTAAGGGAGCTCAAGAAAAAACCGAACCACAGATATCAAATTTTACACCGCATCGCACTGTTTTTGACATTGGAGAGGCGATATAATGTTTATTTTACTCATGAAAGACGTGAAGTGACAATTTGATTTTTTTTTGGGACTGTTATAGATGAACTATGTGTTAGTGTCTCTTTTTTTACTCTGATGCAAATTTTGTCAGGTTTTATGGAATGTAATATTCAGATATCATTTCCATAAACACAGCAAATTCTGTGAAATAATCTTCCGAATATTTTTTTATCAAAAAAATCTTTAACATCCATCAGAATTGTATAATGGATATAAATTTAGATATGTAAACTAATTGTTCTGAAAACTTTTAACGGAGATCGATTACCCTGACATCAAGCTATTATAGATATTTCATGAATATTTCTGAAATATTTTTTGGGTATTGTATTATTTCATGAATGTCAGAAATATGTACTTCCTTTACAGAAATTTCCTGACTAGGCTCTTGAAGAATCTCTGGATTGAAACTAAGAATATTTCTTGAAGAATATTCGTAGAATATTCAATAAAAATATGAAAATGGGACAAGCTTGAAGTGAAGAAGTACATTCTGTGAATATGATTTCATATATTTCGATGTGATATTATCATTCACATTCCCAGGACTAGTAAAATTCAATATTCGTTTTCAAAATTTAACTTTGGCACGATTCAGAAGTCTTCGATCCCAACTTCGATTTGGTACCTTTGAGCAATAATAATAAATACTAAGTTGCGATATTCATCTAGATAATGAAGTCAAGCCCATATCGGTTTCCTTGATTTGTCCCATTTCAAACCACCGATGAAAGGAGGCAAACCCCCTAATGAAACCGTAGGTATTAGCCGATTCTCAAATGGAGTCTTGTGAAGAGTAAGGAGTCACTTGTTTTCACTTTCATTTACTGATCATATAAAGAAGGAAACGAATGCATAAAGTGCAGATCAACAATCATGCCTTCAACCCTAACTTCACTAACAGTGATATCTGCGACATCAACCGAGACCTATATTAACCTATAATAATCATCAATATACCATAGAGACTATTTTAAAAATGCACCTAAGATGTTATCATGAAGATATACTGAGAAGACTGAAAATATTCCGTATTTTTCTGAATATACCGCATGGAAAATTCAGTTGTCAAATTTCTGGAATATTCGAGGAGAAAAATGATATATTCTATGTATAACTCTTAGGGAACATCATGAGAATATCCATAATGAAATGCTCCATGAATATTATGAATTTATGTATATGATTCATAAATATTCTATGATCATCTGGTGCTGTCTGAGAAACTGATATCAGTTGCACATGTCGCATGTCTCTTCAACCAAGTTGGCATCTTCAGAAATGGATCTATTATTTTCTGGAGATTCCAACTTCCTTTGGAAAATGCACATCGTTTGATTGATCTTTGTTGAATATTTTTAGTCTAACACCAAAGATTCCAATCTCATCAATCATATTATTTGCACTGAAATAAATCATGGAACGATTTCGAAATTAAAAAAAAATTCAAAGGAACGTTCACAATGGAATCTCCGATGAATTTCATAATCCAGAAGTTCTTCTCAATTCTGCGTGATTTATTCTCGACTACAAATTATATCTAACATAATTTTTATATACTATATAATATTATAAATAATATTATTATATTGTAAACAAAGAAGTGTTGCTACTCAAAATAGGGTTAAATACTAGTTTAATATTTTGACTGTTATGATTTCATGAAATTTTAAGTGTGTGAATGTTTTATTATAAAAATTGTAATCTAGGTGATGGGTTTTCATTTATTGACCTTGGTTAGTTGACACTACAACAGTTCCATATCCAGTGACGTCTGATTCTCCAGGTTCACGAAGAAACAAAGTTCTGACATTTCCAAAAAAATTTCTATGATTATACCGAGACAAAAAATTCTTTCAATTTTGAATTTCCGTTCGTGAAAAGCATTACAGAACATTTGTGAATTTTAACCAATCATGAGAATATTTTAATAGATTCGAGCATTGCCTGAGTTTTTCCTAATACCGTACTCCACAAACAAAAATTATTAATGATTCATCATTCGTTCGACCTGATTAGCTGGAAACGAAAATTTCACAGTTGACAGAATCTTTAAAAGAGACTGTCTCCGTGCACCCAAGTCGAAAAAACAATGTATTGAATTGCTCTAATCACGACATTACTACTATATTTTTTCTAAACTCCCAAGATGGAAGTTTTCAGAATTTTGTAATTTCAGTTTCCATTGAAAAATGTAACTTTTCATCACTAGTTGTTAACTTAATAAAATTTGATAGCTTGTATTTCGATTTCAATGATAGCAAAAATCATTTTCATTTTTCAATAGGAATGTAAATTCCGAAATCTGGTAATGTACAGACATTCCGTTCAAGATGGCTGGGGGTCCAACAATTTCTCCAATTCTTAGTAATATTTATATGGAGTATTTTGATGATTCCCTCAAGGACAGTTATCAAAATAGTTCAAAAGTATGGTGGAGTTATGTTGATGATGGTTTTTCTATATGGAGTTATGGTCAAAATGAACCTGACACAATTTTGGAACATATCAACAAACAAGAACCAACAATAAAGTTCACATTAGAAACAAAATAACAATAAATTACTATTTCTAGATGGTATGATAAAAAATTGCAACGGCATGTAGACACAAGTGTTTATCGAAAGAAAACACATACCAACAGATATCTCCACTACACCTCAAACCAACACACAAGTGTCAAAAAAAGGATAATGAAATGCCTTTATGATAGAACAAAAAGCAAGTCATCGGACAAAATCGATGAAGAGATCAACTTCATAAAATCAGTACTGAAAGAAAATGGATATCCAGAAAAATTTATAGAAAAAACAGAAATTGAAAATCCGAACACTCCCACAATGAAGACATACAACCTACATAAAATACACAACTTGTATCAAATATTATACCTTATGTCCCCCAATTGTCTGAATAAATGAAGAGGAGCGGCAACAAGTATAATGTTAGAACAACAGTCAGAACGAAAAATACTCTACGTTCAATACTGACACATACTACATCAAATAACACAATAGAAAACACAAACAATTGTATTTATCAAATTCCTTGTTCGTGCGGTCAAATACATATCGTTGAAACGTCACGACATTTGGAAGTGCGAAAGAGTGAACACAATTTGTACATCAGGAACAGACAGATAGGTGGTTCTAAATTATCAGAACACATTCTTACTGCTGATGGAGATCACACAGTAAAATGGAATGACACTAAAATGATGACAAAAGGGAGTAATGGCAGAAAAAGGAAATTGAAGGATTCTTTCATCATGCTGTCTGGGGACGATTGCATCTCTATCTAAGTTCGCTTACTTTGGATTGCGGCTGGCTGTCACTACTGAATCTCAAATTCTTTGACTAATGACAATGGCGAAAATTGTCAATAATAAATATTCGATTTGAGAAGGAATTTGCAGACGTCAACGGATTGGGTTTCCGATGAAGGATATATATATATATATATATATATATATATATATATATATGTACATCTCCGCCTGGAATTGTTCTTCTGTCGACGTTTCGGCTCCCACTTTGGAGCCATTCTCAAGACTTCTTCTTGACTTGGTGGCGAGGCCTAAGTCTCCTTAACCCCCAGCTCTCCTCTTGAAGAAGTGAAGATTGTGATTTTGTGGATAGAGGGATAGTATTCAGAATCCGACATTGTTGAAACTGTCGGACCATATACAGGTCTGGTTTGAAAAGGATGAATTGATGGAGTTGTTCGATAACGTAGTAATGGTTTCCAGGAATCAGGAAGCGTTTGTGAGTCATCTCGTTTGTTGAGGCATTGGGGCGTTTTTCAATTTCTATTGCTTCGCGAATTATTCTGGAGTGGAGTGTTTTTGCTGTGGCAATGATCTTCGTGTTGTTGAAGTCAATTTTGTGTCCGGTTTCGTGGTGATGTTTGAAGAGAGTCGGGGTCATGTCTAAATTACGTACTGCTAGTTCTACGAGCACGAACTATATCTATATATATATATATATATATATATATATATATATATATATATATATATATATATATATATATATATATATATATATATATATTATTATTTCGATTTTTCGATAGGCAAAATTCAGATATACGAGAAGTTGTTCACACACTTGTATAGATTCCAAACCAAAATTAATACTAATTTTCTCAGATTGTAGTAGAAAAAATAATTCATAGATATTTTTCGTCATTCAATTACTGGAGGAACTGTTTGAGGTAGATAAATTCAAATATATCGATTTCACGGCATTTTCAGGTTGATTTCAATGACTCATTTCTTTTTTTTTTCAATTTTAACTGAAATTTCGAAATCTGATTCTTTCTTGAAGTCGACTATGAATTCCGCCAATGAAATACACCAGTAGTAACGTGATTAGTCGAATAAGGATACCTTATTTTCACGACTTTAGTGCACCAATATATTCTCTCTCTCAACAGATCAAAAAACTTTATTTAAAAAAAAACATCCACCGCGGAATAATGAACTTAGAACATTCACATCATTTCGACAGAAAAAGAAATTCCCATATTAAAAAGTATCACTGACTAGTGTATTTTCGATTGAATCTTGAAAATTCCTATTTTAATTCTTTTCGGTATTATTGTCGTATGACTACCATCGATGAAATAGTTCCCTGTATAAACTATAAAACACAGTCAACGTTTTGCAGTAAACTGATAATCCCCTCCACATCTGTAGTATACTGTGGCATATCATTTCCATTCATCTTACTGAAATCAGTTTGCTACAGAAACAAAGCACTAAAAAAAACTTATCAACCAAAGACATGGACGACGAAAGTGAAAACATATTCGAAATTTGTGTGGATTTAACCGAAGAATCGCGTATGCTAGTAATCAACTATTTTTCCAAGTATGAAAAATATTTCCTGCATATTATTTCTTTGATTTATGGATGCAGTTATGGAATTCTAGCTGTATCACTCGTTGGTGAGTAGAACTCGTTGTTTTATGATTGCATTGTCTCCACAGTAGAATTCAGTGAAGAGTGAAAAGAGTGAAGTGAAGAGTGAAAAAAATTTTTTCAGAACAATTTTTAGTTTATCCAGATTTAAATTCCAGCAAACCATTGCAATTAAAGATAGGGATATTTTATTCGATATGCACGGTTTAGCTCGGGAAATGATGAGAAATCAAAGTTCCTCATTAGATCACTTCATATGCAAGCGGTGATTCGAGCAGATATTTGCAGGAGAACAAGTGCTATCCTGGCTATGAACCAGGCGGGTCTCTAAATATCCCTTTTGAATGTTATTTTATTTCACTTCATTGTTATTTTTTGTATGATGTGTTGTAAGGTTATTGACATTCACTTCATTGATGCCATTGTTCCTTCAAAGTCACGCTCATATTCAAAATGTTTTGTCACTTTTCAATCTTCTGAGTGAACACCTTATCATTATTATCTTGGAATCCATCGTATGATTTAGGATTTTTAAAAATCATAATTATAATCGGACCAACCTATTTCGCAGCTCTCTTCTCTCTTCTAAATTCTGGATTTCGACACGTGAAAAAATTGGTCTGTGGCCTAAAATCAAATCTTGGTCTATAACAAACGAAGTTTAAGAAAAAGATTCATGCAACAGTTATGAATATTGAAATATAATTAAAGAACAACTTTTGAAACAAAAGAAAAGATCAGGTGTTGTTATTTTGCAAGTATTCGAAACATTTAAAAACTGCACGAAATTAGATGTGTTGCATTCTTGAAATAACATTAATTTCTGAAATTTTTTATATCTTCCATAAAAGAGGATAATTTTGCATGTCCATAAGTAACCGAATTCTGCTTAGACGAGGCCGTTTGATAGAAAGCTTGTCCTTTTCAGAAAAGTTTTACTTTTCGATTTAATATTGAAAATTTTAATGCCTTCTTGAATTCCGATAATATTCAAATTGATATTTGATATTTTTGTGTCTGTTCCATTTCATGTTTCCATTATTTTTCTCCTTTTGATACTTTCCACTTCTCTTCCTGCTGTTGAGTTCAAAACTCTACTTCTAGTGAGCTTTATGTATTATAAGTATTTTTGTATTATATGTGGTGTATAAATGAACGATTGACTTGGTGAATTGAGAAATTACGTAAGTCTTCGAATTTCTTGGAAATGTGGTGATAAATTCATGTACATAACCTATATATGGTCTCGGTAGTGTAGTGGTTAGCATATCTGCCTATCAAGCGGAAGGCCGGGGTTCGAATCCTCGCCGGGCCACCGTGCTGGGTAATCGCACGTTAAAAGGTAAGGCCTCGTTGATCCATTGCTCGCACAAGTTTCGACTTCTGAGGGTTGACGTTCGTCAGCTGGTTAACGGAAACGAACAATTTTAGAACAATTTTAGAACAATTTATAGGTTCATTAAGTTCGTCTCTGTCGGTAATCTTTTGAGGTGGTTCTCCCGGTTACATTTGTTAGCAATAAAGAATGCAAGATATCGAAATTGTTCTTGCGAAAATAATTGTTTTTTTATATTTCAGAGATTATTATGACACCAAACTTATATGAGCTCGATTCGCAACCCCAGACGTAAAAAGTTTTTTCAATTGCATTTTTTCTGAATACTTCAATTTTACATAGTCTAAAAAGGATCAAGAATTCATTTGAAGCCTATAAATGCAAATGTAGAATGGCAATCTCAATTGATATGGGGTTGCTGACAAATTTCTTGTCCTCATTCGGGGTGGACTAGAAGTAAAAATATAATAATAATCCCTTACTTCCTTCATTCATATTATATGTTATAATACCCAGAAATACAAAAAGAATACCGTTTTTGTTTCTTGAATAATGGATTTTTGATTCAATAAAGGTGATAAATTATTATTATTTCCCTTACAGGTGGGGTATCGTATATTTCTGTACTTTGGGGACCAGTCATAGGTGAGTATTATTATAAAACCGTGATCTTTTTTTCTTGATACACCATAAGAGAAGCAAAGACAGAGTATTCAGCGTCCTGCGAAACCGAAAAACCTAGAAACTTCTGGAAAATTGAAAATTTGTAAAATGTCAAGAAATTTTGTTCCAATTACCCGGGAGTCAGGGTACTTTTACATCTCCACCTTGCTTTATTCCTATGGAGGAATGACTCCGAGTGTAAGTTGATCCCACTGTAGATTGTTGAATATTGTGAAGTTGATAACGAGTAATTTAAATATTACAACACCATTATTCAATATTGACTCGAATTACGTTATAGATTCAAAACAATTGAAAATAATGCCCTGTGCGAATCCAGTTATCTCCAGTTCTAATGAATTTTTTTATTATCATAATCAATCGAATGATCATTTTCAATAGAATGTTATGTTAAAGCACGCATGAATATTGTCTAGTATTTTTACAATCATTTTCGTGTATCAATTCGTGTTTTGAAATAATGTCCTATGACCAATTTTTTCCTACAGTCATAACAAGAAATTTCATATCATAAGATGATGTATACAAAAAAAAGCAAACTAAGGACTTTTCTGCCTAGGCAGCAAAAGTAATACTTTGCTGATTGATATGTGTCTGTAGAAGTAAGTACTTCTGAATCGCTGTCACTATCATTCAACACTTGCGATTTTTATCAATTTTTTTTCAATTCATCACTACAAGAAAGGTAAAAAGATCGTGAGAATTGAAATGAATTGCAAATACAATATCCTACATATTATCATATTCACTCTCTCTAAACATGAATTTATATTTTGCCTTCAGGTTGCACTGTCATACTACCTGTAGTACATTACATGAATCTAGATGTGAAACGAGCTCACGAGGTGCTAAAGAAAGAACTGACGCCTGAACAAAGAAGAAGATTCCTAACATACGTCATGGAATATTTCGATCCAAGAATTCTAGACGATTCCCAAGTTATGGAAGATGCGCTGGAGAATACTCCTGAGGAAAAATATAAAGTTTTGTGCCGCATCGCGATGTTTATGAAATTAGAAAAGGAGTATATGGTTGCGTTCATCCATGATAATCGTGTGATAAGAACTTGATTTTTTTATTTTTATAGTGGTTCATGGATTGTTTGCAGGCTCGTCTCGAATGTTAGTTGTCCAGCAAACTATTTCAAACTACTTGTTCGGAGATAATTTTCCTAATCTTGGAATAAATCTCGATTTCACTGAATGAGTGCCTGGGAAAATCTCGAAAACACATTCACAATGAAATTTCATTGTTTTTTTTATCCGACCACAAACAATGACGAACCATAAGTGTCCTCACATTGAACAAGAAAAGGTTTGATACACAAAATGAGGACGAATCTAGTTATGTATTTCGATTGATATGATTTTATGAAATTCAAAATGTACCTATGTTCGTGTTCATGTTTTTTATGAATATATGCTTTCAGATGATGAGTTTCCGATTATTTAGGGCCCATTGCACCGCTCCATTTACTGAAGGTTCGAACTAAGCTAGGCTCAATCACTAAGAAATAAGAAATCTGATTGGCACATCCATAGCAATAAAACCTAGTGTAACTACTTTCCTTCGGGCTTGAAGGCCGTCGTTCTTTGTAATTTCTTCCTAACGTTTCGCTAGCGCAAGTGGCCAGCTTCTTCAGAGGCTTACTCATTTCCGATAACTGACTCATCATCGGAAATGAGTAAGTGTCTGAAGAAGCTGGCCACTCGCGCTAGCGAAACGTTAGGAAGAAATTCCAGAGAACGACGGCCTTCAAGCCCGAAGAAAAGTAGTTATACTAATAACCTCGGCCGCGAAAGCCTTAACCATTTTGTCAATAAAACCTAGTTTAGACAAAAGACAATTAAATCCAAGCCGTGCAATCGGCCCTTACCTATTAATTACTGCTACTACGTTTCTTCTAGTGATGTGAAATATTGCAACCTAGCGAGAGAAGAGAGATACTTCCATTGATATGAAATTTGTAGTCGTTGTAACTATCACGAACCACTTTGAGTTGCAGTAATGGCCTTCTCTCGAAAAAAATCCTCTATAAAGTTCGGTAGGTCTCTAAGCTCACTACAAAGAGATAGGATCAGCAGTCTCTTTCGATCAATCTTACTGGATCTTATGATGGTGAAAAAATATATATTCCGGAATAATGATAACCAATAGATATATAGGAATTTTCACCTAGAATTATTTTTCCGAGCGAGCTCATAAATTCATAATGAAATTTATCATATTTTGCCTCGTGACTTCAATCACGACAAAAAATCGTCAATTAGTATAAAAAAACTAACTATTCTGGAGGCTGAAATTTAAATCTAATAATTATTTGAATTCAATGGAAAAGTAAATTGTACATTCCTTTGCTAGGGAAGAGGCGCACCTCCCCTCCTCCTGCCCATGGGTATGAGCGCCCATGGTATCTAACCCAATAAAATACAGAATCTCGAAATGACTATAATAAATTGAAATTAGCTGAAAAAAATTCTATTGGCCCATATCTCAAAATTTTCGTATTTTCCGAATCCGATTCTGAAGTTGAATTTCAATTATTTAGAATATTGAAAAAGACTTCCTTGCTACAGTCTCTATGTTTGTCACTGTATAATGAAGTCGAACAATTATGTAATCTAATGCATCTTCAGCAACCTACATACCTTTACAGGGGGCTGAAATATTTCATTTTGATGTTCTTAGTAGGAGCTTTATAATTAATATGTAATAAGCGAAAAATAAAGGGAATACCACATATTTTTAGGCAGAGAGACAGTAAAGAGTTCTAAGTACAACGGTACTGTTATTAGAGGAAGAATTAGATTTGAAAGGAACCGATAGCATAAAAGCAGGTGATCTGATCAGAACACAAAATAATATATTCGGTATGTTGATAATTTCATTTCAATAAACAAATAAAAGAATGTGGAGGAGTTTTCAATCTTTCAATATTCAGAAATAACGAAAGGGAACTGTCTTAAAGTAATTATTTTGTGGTGGAATAATATTGGAATCTATACGAGTGTAGAAGGGATGATTTCTGAAAAAAAAGCTGCTACGTCTATTGAAAAACAGTTCTTTCTTTTCAATAGAAGCAGCAACTTTTGGGGTAGATTAAAAATCTGCTTATCCACACTTGCACATATTCCAATATTAATTCAATTTTTTTCAGATTGTGGTAGGTTAGAAACCCATAAAATAACGGAACAAATATTTATCCACCATTAAACAATGACATTCAAACAGTGGTAATTCCTTTCACACCTGAAAGTCAAATTTGCATGAAATATTTTTTTCTCGAATCTTTGTTATCGTCATATTATCACTGAAACATATCTTTTTCCATTCAGTTATCATATGGGTATGAAGGCATAGAAAATCATGTAAAAATCAGAGAATTTGGAAGAGAAATTCAAACTTACAAAAAAATTCACCATTGGTTGAACCGAAATGTGGCAACAGTGGATTCATTAGCAACGATATTCATACTGTGTTAGTGGTGAAATATTGCAAATCTGTATTTCTGTGGCGATTTCTATTCAATCTAGAACGATGACTGAGGTGGTGCTATCCAAGCAAAATCTGAAAATTCATCGAAAATCAATAAATTTATGATGACAGCATATTTTGCATTAAATCTCGATTTTATGAACGCAGAGAAGAAAGGAGTGAAAGCTGCGTGTTGAACATAATGTTATATGATGTATTTGAATCTATAATATAGGTTGGTATTCATACATGTCCACAGCAGAGATGTTTTTTATAAATCTCTATTCCAAACTAGGTTAGGTTCGTGTAAAACCAAATATCCCACTGCTAACGCCAAACTCACTTCTGACTAATTCACACTAAGCCGTATATAAATATAGCACATTTACGTTAAAATGATCTACACAACAATATAGATGGAATTTGGGAGGTAGGTACATTATGTTATTATGTTATGTTTTTGCATTTCGATACTATACTCAGGTGAGAAGTTGTTTAGCTTCCTCCATCATCTGTATAGCAATTAAAACTGAAACGATCAGAGTGAAAAAAGACGAGACATGTCACTTGACATCATCTAAAGCATGCGCAAAATAGTCAACGTTTGAATGGCTCAAATTAATTTAATGTTTTGAATTTCACTTTGAAAAATAATTTGAATATTTCGAAGTCTATTGATATTTATATCTACATCATGAAGGGTAAATGATGAATTCAAGACAACAAAAAAATCATGTATATTCCCTATTCTCTTGAAACTTTTCCCTTATTCCCTGAACAACCCAACCCATATACCCGCCTATGCGTCCACCATAGACATATCCACTGACCACTCCATTTTTACGACAAGTTGAACTATTATCAGTTCGTCTCAGTAGCTCCATACGAAATAGAAAACGACAAATTGAAAAAACAAAATGCCTCATGTTACCAAACTGAGTAAAACACAAGAATTCATGGTACAAGTAGTATTATTGTTGGCGAAAAAATATAATTTGAGAACCTCCAACAAAGACTGTGGACTAGACCTGTTGGTAGGTGAGTTTCAGAATCAGATGAATGAGGGAATTTTGAATTGAAATCATTTTTTGCTGACAACTCGATTACATGGAAAAATAACAATTTTTACAATTTTTTCGAATTTTTTTCGTAGCTGTTAATTAGGCTTTGCTAACGTTTGACTAAATCGTTTCTGATTCATTGGATACTTCACTGTGAGAATTTCTAACCTCACATATATATCATTACTGGTCTTTTCTCATTTAAATCGATTCCATATATGTTATTTCTTGAATTCCTGTATCTCCTACTTACTCTCAATGTACAATCATCATCATTTTTTGTTCCGTTCCAGGGGATGGCTTCAGGTTAGAGCAGGAAGTGCTGGAAGAAATGAATGTCAGATCAGTTATAGACATCATCAAAGATAAGATGAGCCACGACAGGAAAGTGCTGTTAGTGGATGCAATTGACCATCATTTCGAAACCATTCAAACCACAGATCCAGATGAGGCATTTGCTGCTCTTATGTCAGATGAAAACAAAGATCTGAAACAAGACCTAATAGAGAGTATCGCTAGATTTTTCAAGAAAAAAATGGGTCTTTATGTATTCTAAACAGTTAGTCAAAAATTAATAAGAGCTGCTTCAAAGATACTCATTAGTTTGCCTGTGTTCTTATGAAATGTTTGTCCGAATGAAAAAAAGGCATGGCTTTTTTATTTATACTGAGTTTATGTTCAAATAGCATGTTGTGTCCTGAATTTCAAGTGTTTTTATTAGAATCAATAAATAAATTAATTGATCTCTTTATTTTTCATTTCATGAAATGGAACTTATTTAGTTTTCTGTTATATTTTCACAGCAGTGAAGTGTACGAAACAGCGGCATGTGTTTGGCTATACAATAGCTTCTTCAAGAAGAAAATGCGTTTCTAACTCAACCTTTCTCCGGATATTAGCCAGACGAGTAATTATTTTTTGACAAGTGTCAGTCCATTACCAAATATTTGTGAAAATCCCAATTCAAAATCAATTACGTATTACTGAGAGAGTATGAGAGAAACAAGTCTCCTACCTTCCCACGATGCTTCAACGAAGTGAGCGAGTCTGTAAGCGAAGGATCACCAACAAAACAGATAACCCTTCTCTGAATAGAATAAAGGAGCATCAATTAATATTTTGGTGCCGAGCCCCATGCATGAAAACTATATTCCAAAACAGGCCGTGCCTCGTAGATAATCAGAAGCTGACGAGAAGTGAAGTATTTCTTCGCACGATATAGAAATCCAAGCTCCTGGGAAACACCCTTAGCGATCGATCTGACCTGATTTCTCCATGAGAAATCATTACCGAAAATATCCACGGATGGTAAATTGTTTGATGATGCTTTCACGCATCCGTCTGAAGTCATTTCATTATTACTCCAGTCTATGACGGTAAAAAAAGTGTAAACTGTGTATTTATCCCATACAGCACCGATTCGTATGAAAATTTGGATATAGGTTCTACTTAACCTCTATTTCAAAATCTATCCTGTGCCGAGGGTTGCTTTTTTGGAGGGGGGTAAAAACCACCCCTATTCCGAAAAAAAATATCGAAATTTTAGATTGGAGCATGTAATAAACTGAAATCATATTTATATCAGTAAAATCAATCAATTGATAATTTTTAATATAATTTATGGTTCAGTGATCAGTGTCAGCCCTCAACACCCACCCCCTTACGATAGAATATCATCAGAGAATAATAATTTACATGTTATGCAGTTATTTAACTTATTCAGTACCTATCTATTTGCATTTAATTTGAGATTCAGCTTCTATCTACCATCTACCTCAAAGTTGAGGTTGTGTCTGGGGTTAATTTTTATTCATCAGAGGTGAAAACTACCCCTATTCAAAGAAAATTACAAAATACTAGTTTTGTGAGAGCAGTCATCTGTAAATACGTTGAATCAACCTTGATAGACAATTTCTGACCTATTAAACAGTTTCGACCCCTAAAAACCACCCTTATGATAGTTTTCATTGAAAAATTATATCGAAATTGTTATTAAGTAACCGGAAAACCCAACTGTATGAATATTCAGATTGAGACTCTACTTTGAAGTTACCTCTGTACTCGGGGTTGCTTTTGATTTTTTAAGGAAGAAAACTTCCCCATTAAAAAAAGGTGTGTGATCGATTGAAATCATCTTCAATTGTATTTGAAATATTTTTCAACAACTTTTTATTTACTCCACTTCAAAATACAAGTACCGACTGGCTAATATAACATTTAGACTTTTCAATTGTCTCATCGAATTTTCTCGGCACTCCGAACAAACAAATTTATTTATATATGTATATATATATATATATATATATATATATATATATATATATATATATATATATATATATATATATATATATATATTATATATATATATATATATATATATATGATGAGGTGTTTTTTCGGGTTTCATTCCGTGTTCTGTGGTTTTGATCCTCTGAAGGATAATTGTCACAACGTTTCGGCAAAGTCTCATCTGCCATCTTCTAGGTGATGATTAAGTTTCGTCCTCCGAACTCGGCTAATTACTTCGAGTTCTACTTCTCAATATATAGGGGTGGTCATTGATAGTATCGGTTTGTTTTCATACTTTTGCCAAATAAAAAAGTTTTTGTGGAAAATGAAAATTTATCGATTAAATTTGAAGGACTCGTGGTATTACCTTTGAATAAACTTGGTGCACTCGGGATATAGCCCCCGAAAACCGACAATTTCCCTCGCGAATAAGTCGAAAAGTATTGCTTTTCAGAAAAAACTTCATTGAACAAACAGTGCTTAGAATTAGTCAATCTATTGATTTCCGCACTTATTTCCAATAAAAAAATTTTCACCCCCAAGAAGGGGTGGCATCCACCCCCAGGGGAAAAGCAACCCTCGGCACAGGGTAGATTTTGAAAAAGAGGGTATGTAGATCTTGAATCCAAATTTTCATGCGAATCGGTGCTGTATGGGACAGATACACGGGAAAATGGTCATAGACTGGACTATATGGCAAAATACAAATGCAGAAAATATATTCTGATTAAATCGAGAAAACAAGTCCAACTATATTAAAAGACACGCTTCACATGTGAATAAACTGATATAGGGTTTATTTCTAACATCACTGTGCGTTCCGACTTCTATTTGAATTCATCAATTTTAACGTTCTTTCATTTCCATATGATACAAAAAAAATGAACAAAATTGTTGCTTAACAATGAGTTTAGGCATGAATGTTTATATTTCACTATATGAACACAAATAAATTCTGTTGTTTGATACTGACAACACCGAATCGTCTATTTTATATATTTTTTCTTAGAAAAAAAAATTGTTAAATTCATTGTATTGATACTTTTTTGCAAAATTATTGTAATCGAGTTATGATCTCATTCAATATCGGAACTTTCTATAGCAGAAGTTTTGAAATTGAGTGATAAAAAACAAAATTTCCTTTCACTATTAATTCAGAAATAATCAAACAATGCACCACTGACAAATAAAGAATGGTTTCTTTTCTGTAAAAATGTTTCGACTTGAAAACCAGAATGAAAAAAACATCCCACAATCTGCACAAAATACTCATTTTTTGAACACTGTTTCATCATCCTCAGTGCAACCCAATATTATTCCAGATACTTCAAATTCACTAGTGCTAGATAGCTCAGAAACTTTCCAAGATACGAGTATGGTTGAATCAAGGCAGAGTTGAATACTTCTTGGAGAGTTTCAGTAGTTCAAAAACAATAGTTCGAAAACTTTTTTCATTAAACTGTCATATTGAATGGTTTTATTTAGCATCGTTATTTCTTTTTATTGAGCCAAATTCAGTAATCGATCTATGACCCCCTTCTTCTTGACAAATTTATCTGAAATTGCAGGTACTTAGGACCTACCAAATCATTTTTAGCCTTCAGTACAAATCATTATTATTTTCATTTTCGATGAAACCGTCCAAGAAGATTTTTTCGATTTATTTTCCTTTGCCTTCATTTGAAAAACATTCCAAAACATAATACACATTTTCCTTAATTTTTCTTCATCTTCAACTCTGGGGGAGCTGGCCCATGGCCTGATTCACTGCGACCTTTTCAGATCTATTGTGATGCTCCTTGGCTGCTTGATCTCTTTGATGATACTCCAAAGCCTTGACACTTACTCCTTCATATAGCTAGCAGCCTCTGGTTTCTCCTTCCCGCATCTTGCATGTCTCAGCCTTGCTATCGCTTCGCATTCACAGAGCACATGCAGTGCGGTTTCTTCCTCTTCTTGACAGAACATGCATTGGGTTTCTTCTGTCAGACCAATATTGCTCATCTGTTTTCTGAGCCGGCTATTCCCCGTTAGTAGACCCACCACTACCCTTACAACCTCACGGTTGTGGTTCGGCAGGTCTTCCGTGAATCTGGGCGCCGGTTCCTTTATGAACTCTTTCGCCTGTCTTATTCCAGGAAGCTTATTTCACCAATCTTCCGATTCGTTTTGCATCCATAAATTTATGGATGTCTTTATGCTTGCTTTCGCTACCCCGCAGAAGGCTTCTGGGCCGATCATAGCCTTAGATGCGCCTTCACGGGCTAAAGCATCGTCTTTGTGACCCTCATGTCCAGGTACCCATGCTAGAGTAACTCTATTTTCGGTACTTAGCTCCTTGAGTGCGCTCAGACAGCTTCCCACCAATCTGGAGTAGGTTTGAAATGAGCTGAGCGCCATTTTGTCATACAGCCGCAAATAGTTTCTAAACTTTCTGCAGTTGTTTTCATAAATATACAGTAATATACACGTATTATAGTTTCGTGAACATTATCGAAATGAAGACCATGAAGGTGATAGAGAAAACTAAATACATACTTCATCAAACTATCCGCGGGAGAAAAATCATAACCCATCATTATTCAAATACTTGTGCTTGGCTTCAAATTCACAAAATAAATTCTCTACTCGGGCCCATAATTTCATATATTCAACCCAGCTGAATTTGAAACACTCGTTACACGCCTATGTACTAACCACACATATAATAAATACATCCTAACCTCTTCACTTCTCATAGTGGCAGAACAATTTCCAGTGTGACGGAAGGAGACATCGGGCCGAAAATAAAAAAAAATACATTCAAAATACAAAATGCCCCACGTTTCGGAATTGAGCCACAGGGATGAGTTCATGGTGCAAGTAGTAATTCTGTTTGCTAGAGAATTGGATCTGAAAGGGTCAGAAATAGATTGTAGGCTAGAAATGTTGTCGGGTGAGTTACAAACTTCTATTATTCATTATCTGGTGCCACTTTATATATTTTCAATCCTTGTTTGCCACAAACATATTTGTCTAAGATGCATTACAGAGTTGATTTTCAAATCATGTATATTTACTGTTTGAAAGTCATTATGTATATATATATATATATATATATATATATATATATATATGCTGGCTGGAACTTCCGGTTGATCCGCGGATCAACCGGAAGTTCCAGCCAGCACATTTCTGACCGCGGAAGCCTAGCCGATCAAATATATATATATATATATATATATATATATATATATATATATATATATATATACAGGGTGAGTCAACAAGATTCCCGTGGTCGATTGCTCCGTTGTGAATCACTATTTCGATTTCTTATATTTGTTTTGCCAAACGGACCATTAAAGACTATCTTCCAAAATTATTCTTATTCATACAGGGTGCATCATTGAAGCGTGGCTGACCAAAGTTGGTCTTTTTCAAATGAAACACCCAGTATATTTTCATATATTCCGATCCGCTGTTTCATTGGCTGGTCAACGATTTTTTCTATTTTGGATTCCGTTGCGGCGTTGCCGAGTTATCTAAAAAATATCTATTTTGCAGACTTCTTTTTGAAAAATCAAATATTTCACGTTTCGAAATATTAAGTGGAGATAATTCGGGAATCGATAGTCGAAACATTGAAGTTAATTGTGAATATGGTGAATATTGTATAAATTATACAGGATGTTCGGTACAACAATACAAACTTGACCATTTTCAAACATCAATATTTTGATTTTTTCAAATGGAACACCCTGTATGTTATCATTCATATCAACTCCTTTTTAATGACTCTTCAATTTCTATTCTCAATGTCATGTGCCTAAAACAACCCGTTTCCGAGATATTGTGGTTTTTAAAGGAATTGTTCAATGGCAAATCAACAATCCTGCAAAATTTTCACCTATACGTTTCTTTACAGAAAATACTGACACTGAATGCCACTTTAATTATTTTATCCTTTTTCGAGAGCATTCTTGAAAAATTATAAATAACTAGCATGGCAAAAGAAATTTTGAAAAGTAACTATTTTTTCTAGTTTAGTTATCCATGACTACCGCTGAAAAAAATGACTATCGGCATTTGTAAATAGAGGTAACTGTCAAACTACAATCCAGTTGTGTCGACAAATGTGGCATTATGAATTATTGTTCAGAGGATATGGTTCAAATGGTTTATGCTTTGGGGGAAAGTGACGGTAACTGCTTACTGGCATCTAGATTATACCAACAAAAGTTTCCTGAGAAAAGACATCCAGACATGCGAGCATTTCAAGCCCTCAAAACAAGATTTGAGGAAACCGGAACAGTATTTTACAAAAAGTTTGAACGTGCCCGTCCTGTTACGAATGATAAAAATACTCTTGATATAGCATTACATATTACCGACAATCCCCATGTAAGTACACGTATTCTGAGTAGGGAGTTGGGAATATCACAAAGTAGTGTTTCTCGGATGGTGAGAAAATGCAATTTCCATCCATATCATATGCAGTTGATGCAGGAGCTAACTGAAAGAGATTTTCCAAAGCGAATGCGGTTTTGCCAATGGGGTGTAAATAAAATCAGAGATGAACATGATTTTTTTGAGTATGTTCTATTATCGGACGAAGCCACGTTTCACAACAATGGCCATGTGAATCGGCATAATATGCACTATTATGCAACTGAAAATCCCCATTTCGTTAGATTTGTCAATCACCAACAACGTTGGTCACTGAATGTTTGGGGAGGTGTCATTGGACGGCGAGTGATAGGGCCATTTTTTTTCAATGGTCATCTTAATGGAAGAGAATATCTTAGGTTTTTGCGACAGCTATACAATTTATTAGATGATCTGCCATTGGCAACAAGGCAGAAAATGTGGCTCCAACAAGATGGTGCGCCTGCACATTACCATACTGATGTACGGGAATACCTCAACAATACATTTCGTGGAAAATGGATAGGTAGAGGAGGGCCAGTTCAGTGGCCTCCCAGGTCACCGGACCTCACAAAAATGAATTTCTTTCTATGGGGATACATTAAATGGGTTGTTTATCGAACTCTGCCTACAACATCTGAAAATATGAAAGCAAGAATTCGGACTGCTTTCAGGGAAATTTCAGAAGACATGCTGGAACGTGTGGAGAATAGTTTCCAGAATAGATTGAGACTGTGTATTAGTGAAAATGGCAGGCACATTGAACATTTGCTGCATTAATTATTTTGTTTTCTTTCTTCTGATTTGAATGTATATAATAATTTGTTTTATTATTGGGTTAATATGATTTATAGAGTTTACTTTCAAATATGATACAAAATACGAATATTGTCAATATTTTCTGTGGAAAGGCCCCTGTTACAGTTTTTCTGTACCCTATATATATTTACAAATGAATGTTGTTGTTAATGTTGAATGTCAAGTGTGACAAGTAATATAGGATTGTTTTGCCTTCATTCTATATTATTTCATTAATATTGCCTAAAGTAACGGTCCTTCGAATAAATAGTCAAGGATTATTTGCCAATCCAGCCAAAACCCCAAACATTTTGGTCCTTCTTGAGCCGGTTTACGAACCATGTCCACTAACAGTATGCAGCCTCCAAGGAGCAGCCACAAAACAAATCCTACTAAAATATCGAGCCAAAAATCGTCGACGGATTCAAATATCTATAAAGAAAATACCAGATCAATCAAGAAATCCTCTAGCCGAATAAGTCAAGATTCAAGGGAAACACAAAAAAGACTTCTGGAACTGGAAAAAATGGAATTGACGAAAAAATATGAGTATGATTTAAAACTCATAGAACTTGAAAAACAGCACCTGAGAAATGAAAGTATCAGAGACTCAGGCAGTATTAGAACCCATACTTCAAACAGAACAGAGCCACGAAAGGTTGAAGAATGGTTAGAAAAGACAAGTATTATACCAGATGAACCTGTGCCGTCACATAAAGAGCCCATAGATATAAATAATTTTTTGATGAGACAATCGACTTCAAAAGATCTACCTATTTTCGCTGGGGACCCGATGGACTGGCCCAATTTCATTAGTCAATTCAAGGAATCGACTGAACTATGTAAATATTCGAAACGCGAAAATATGTGCAGACTACAAAGATGTTTACGCGGAAAAGCCAGAGACAGTGTAGAATATCTTTTGAAATTTCCGGAACAACTGGATAAAGTATTAACCGTTCTGGAGAGACGATTCGGCAGATCGGAATACATCATTGAAGAAATCGTCAGAAAAATTAGCCACATACCCTATATAAAGGAATATCAATTTGAAGCCCTTATTGATTTCTCGAATAAAGTTTTGAATTTGGTAGCTACTATCCAGAGTTTAGGCCATCACGGACAGTTTTATAATACGCAGGTGTTGAATGAAATGGTCAATAAACTTCCACCAATCCTCAAATTACAATGGGGTGCCTATTTGAACGGTGGAGAAGATGCGAACTTGATGACATTTTCTAAATGGATTGAAAACGTTTCTGAAAGTGTGGGCCATGTATCCAGACCAAAATTCAATGACGACAGAAGACCAAAACATCATGAACCATTGCCGAGAAGAACAGAAATGAATTTTTCAACACGAAATGGAAACGTCCGATCATGTTCCTACTGTGAAAATAGCGATCATTCAATAAATAAATGCCAATCTTTTGAAAATTTAAACACATCTGAGAGATGGAAATGGGTGAAAACTAAGAAAATTTGTTTTTCATGCCTGAAACAGAATCACCAGATCCAGCAGTGTCGCTTCAAGAAAATGTGTGGTCGGAATGATTGTAAAAAGTTTCACAATCCTATGCTACATGAAAACCAACCACAGCCAGATGGAATGCATAATAGTGGTGAAACCAGTACTTCTTCTGCAACATGTGAAACTAATTTGAACATTTTAAATACAAGAAACAAAAATGTGCTTTTGAGAGTTGTTCCCGTCATCTTGACAAGTTCTACAGGTTTTCAAGTAGAGACTTATGCACTTTTCGATGAAGCCTCTACAATTACAATGATTGACGAGGCTATCTCTGATAAACTAGGTTTGCAAGGAGAAATCCAGCCACTTTCTCTTCAATGGACCAATGATTTATCTAATTATATAGAAAATTCCAAAGTAGTTACACTAAAAATATCAGGAGTCGCCCAGGGAAGTAAGACTTTCACACTATATCAAGTACGAACTGTGAAAAACTTATCATTGCCAATTCAAAATGTTGATATAGAAGAAATCTGTAAACGTTGGCCGTATATACAGAATGTTCCAGTGTATTCACTTCAAAATGCACAACCAATGATACTGATTGGACAAGACAACTGGCCTCTAACAATACCACGAAATCGCATTCAAAAATATTGGAATGATCCTGTTCTGACAAAAACTTGGTTAGGATGGGTTATTCACGGAAATTTACCAGATGAATCGAATAAAAATGAGTTTTGTTACTTGACAAAAACTACGCACAACAACGATGATGAGTTACATCATTTAGTGAAAAATTCTTTCAAAATAGAGGATATCGGTGTCAGATTTTCTGAAAAGTCAAATGAAGAAATCCGTGCAGAAGAAATTTTGGAGAGAACCACAAGAAGAGTTAGCGATTTGAAATGGGAGACTGGATTGCTATGGAAGTACGAAGAATTCAGTTTACCTGAAAGTAAAAATAATGCATTTCTGAGGCTCAAATACATTGAAAAGAAAATGAGACAAAATGTTACATTTGCCGAAGCCTATAAGAATAAAATTCATGATTATTTAAATAAAGGGTATGCCAGAAAATTGAGTAGCGAAGAATTATGGACCAGAAAGAAGAATGAGTGGTATTTACCACACTTCGCAGTTGTCAATCCACACAAACCGGATAAGATACGAGTTGTATTTGATGCAGCAGCAAAATCAAACAATATCAGCCTGAACGACATGCTTTTGACGGGTCCAGATTTATACAACTCAATCATAAGTGTTATATGGAAATTCCGAATTGAGAGGATTGCGTTCAGCGGAGATGTTAAAGAAATGTTCTTGCAGATTAACATCCGACATGAAGATTTACCTGCACAAAGATTCCTGTGGAGAGAAAATGAAAATGAAGATCCCGGAGTCTATGAAATGTCCGTCATGTTATTCGGTACAGTATGTTCTCCAAGTCTCGCTCAATCTGTGAGAAATAAAAACGCCGACGAATTCAAAGATGTTTATCCTGAAGCAGCCAACGCAATAAAAAAATTTCATTACATGGATGATTATTTGGACAGTTGCGTCGATGAAAAGGAAGCTATTGAACTGATCAAGCAAGTAATTGATATACACAAACATGCAGGATTTTCCATCTGCAATTGGAATTGCAATTCTGTAGATGTTCTCAAACTCATTCCCGAAGAATTACGAGCAAGCGGCAACAAAAATATGAAATTAAACGATGGTGATATGCCTTGTGAGAGAGTACTTGGTTTGCAATGGAACCCAAATGCAGATGAATTCTATTTCGAATTGAAATTCCAAAACATGAATGCCGAAATCATTGCTGGGACTTGTATACCAACAAAAAGAGAGTTATTGCGAATAACAATGTCTATTTTCGATCCTCTTGGTTTCATAGCCAATGTTGTCATACATTTGAAAATAATTTTGCAGAAATTATGGAAACTCAAAGTGGGCTGGGATGAAAAATTACCCAAAGATATCAATGTTCAGTGGCAGAAATCCAGAAAAGTTTTATTAAACATAGCTTCTCTGAAAATAAGAAGACAACTTTTCACCTGTTCTATGAAAAAAAACCCAGTAGGATTGCATATTTTTGCAGATGCTAGTGAAAAAGCATATTCAGCTTGTGCCTATTTGAGAATGGAGAAAGAAAAAATTGAGACAGCCTTTTTGATGTGCAAAACAAGGGTTGTGCCATTGAAAGGAGTACCTTCGATTCCCAGACTTGAATTACAAGCGGCTCTTCTAGCTAGTAATTTATACAAGTTCATAAAGAATAATTTTCCAATATATTTTTCCGAAGTGTATTTGTGGTCAGATTCTCAAACCGTTATATTCTGGATAAAGAATGATAATCAGAAATTCAAACAATATGTGGCCAATAGAATCAGCCAAATACAAGAAATTACCAAAATAAACTGGTGGCACTGGATCAATACTGCAGTAAATGTTGCAGACGAAGGAACAAAGTGGACAAAAACACCAGTAATTTGTCCAGAAAGCAGATGGTTACAAGGACCAGAGTTTTTGAAACTTCCGAAATATAAATGGCCTGAAGAAAATAAAAAAGAAATATATTCAGAAGATAATTTGGAAATCCATCACAAAATTCTCATCGTTGCACCTTTTCAGAAGAATATGGCTCTTCCAGATTTAGAACGATTTTCGAAATGGTTGAAACTCATACGAACTACAGGATGGATCGTGAAATACAGAGATAAATTTCTACACAAGCCAACAGATAGCGACGATTTATCTCCGAAATATTTGAATGAGGCTGAAACCCTCTGGTGGATGGAAGTTCAGAAGGAAACTTTTTCAGAGGAAATAATGATGCTGGAGAGAGGCAAAGAAGTAAACAAAAACAGTAAACTATACGCTCTATCACCATTTATCGATGAAAAGCAGGTGATGAGAATGAAAGGAAGAATAAGCCTTGCATGTGTAGCAGATGAAAATATGAAAAACCCAGTTATTATTCCACCTAAACATCGTTTTACCGAATTACTGGTGGAACATTTTCATAAAGAATATGGACATGCAGGTCAAGACTACATAGTAAACCAGTTGAGACAAAAATATTGGATACCCAATATTCGACAGGTTGTGAAAAAGATTGCGAGAAGTTGCCTGATATGTAAGAAAAGAAATTGTCGAACTGAAGAACCGATGATGGGTGATTTACCTGAAGGAAGACTTGCCGCTTATGTTTTACCGTTCACACATACAGGAATGGACTATTTTGGCCCACTAGACGTAACAGTAGGGAGAAGACGAGAGAAAAGATATGGAGTCATCTTCACCTGTTTGACGATACGAGCCGTACATGTAGAACTGGCTGGTTCACTAGACACCAATTCAGCCATAATGGCCATTCGGCGATTTATTTCAAGAAGAGGAAAACCAGTCCATATCTATTCTGATAATGGGACCAACCTGAGAGGAGCCGAAAGAGAATTGAAACGAGCCATTGCAGAGATTGATGAACCAAAGATGACCCAAGAATTATCCAATAGAAACATAAATTGGCATTTCATACCTGCAGCAGCTCCTCACATGGGAGGCTCGTGGGAGAGGTTAGTTCGATCAATAGAAACAACATTATATGTTATCCTCAAGGAAAGAGCACCAAAAGAAGAAGTTTTGAGTACTCTCATAGCCGAAGCAGAGAACATTGTGAATGGAAGACCATTAACACATATTTCCATCGACCCAAAAGATATGGAAAGCATGACACCTAATCATTTTCTGATTGGGACAAATAATAGAACAGACGCACCTGGAAACTTTTCAGAAAATGACTTGTGCTCAAAACGACAATGGAGGATTGCCCAAGCCTTATCAAATATGTTTTGGAAACGATGGTTGAAGGAGTATCTCCCAACTTTGAGAAAACGAACGAAATGGCATGCCAAATCGGAGCCCTTGAAAATTGGAGATTTAGTTCTTGTGGTAGATGACAAAAACCCTAGAAATTTATGGCCATTGGGAATGATAACTAATGTATTTCCGGGAAAAGACGGTCAAGTGAGAGTGGTTGATGTGAAAATAAAAGCGACTATATACAGAAGGCCTACCACAAAAATCTGTAAACTCAATATAGAAACTACAGAAGATTCAAATACAGATCCAGAAGATTGAGACCAACAAAGCAATGTGAATCAAGTATAATGAATCAAATCATTATACGGGGGGAGAAATGTTACAGTTTTTCTGTACCCTATATATATTTACAAATGAATGTTGTTGTTAATGTTGAATGTCAAGTGTGACAAGTAATATAGGATTGTTTTGCCTTCATTCTATATTATTTCATTAATATTGCCTGAAGTAACGGTCCTTCGAATAAATAGTCAAGGATTATTTGCCAATCCAGCCAAAACCCCAAACAGCCCCCATCTTTAGGATGTCAAATATCTCGGAAACGGGTTATTTTAGGCATATGACATTGAGAATAGAAATTGAAGAGTCATTAAAAAGGAGTTGATATGAATGATAACATACAGGGTGTTCCATTTGAAAAAATTAAAATATTGATGTTTGAAAATGACCAAGTTTGTATTGTTGTACCGAACATCCTGTATAATTTATACAATATTCACCATATTCACAATTAGCTTCAATGTTTCGACTATCGATTCCCGAATTATCTCCACTTAATATTTCGAAACGTGAAATATTTGATTTTTCAAAAAGAAGTCTGCAAAATAGATATTTTTTAGATAACTCGGCAACGCCGCAACGGAATCCAAAATAGAAAAAATCGTTGACCAGCCAATGAAACAGCGGATTGGAATATATAAAAATATGCTGGGTGTTTCATTTGAAAAAGACCAACTTTGGTCAGCCACGCTTCAATGATGCACCCTGTATGAATAAGAATAATTTTGGAAGATAGTCTTTAATGGTCCGTTTGGCAAAAAAAATATAAGAAATCGAAATAGTGATTCACAACGTAGCAATCGACCACGGGAATCTTGTTGACTCACCCTGTATATTGCAGAACAGTCCTCGTCATATGTACGAAATTCTTTCCACTTCATTGAAATCCTCAAAAACCTCAATATCCAAACAGACCGACATCCTTGTGAGTTTCGACGTAGTGTCCTTATTCACAAATATCCCTTTATCAGATATATTGAACATTCTCGAAACCAAACACCAAATTTCCAAAGGCCCCCTCAACCTCATCAGTCACTGTATGTCCAGTACATACTTCCTATTCCAAGGTACCTTTCACAAACAAGTGAAAGGCGCCCCCATGGGTTCTCCCCTCTCACCAGTCCTTGCAAACCTTTTCATGGAAGACTTCGAAACTAAAGCCATCGACACGTTCGACCACAAACCCTCTTGCTGGTTCAGATACGTAGATGACGTTTTCGTCATATGGCCTCACGGCTCCGAAACTCTCCATAATTTCCTTGATCACCTTAACGACCTCCACCCAAATATAAAGTTTACAATGGAAATCGAAAGCAATAACTCCCTTCCATTCTTAGATGTCCTCATCACAAAAGCAATGACTCCTTCACCCACACGGTCTACAGGAAACCAACACACACAAACCGATACCTTAACGCAAACTCCCACCATCATCCAGCACAAACCAATTCCGTTGTGAATTCCCTCATCCACAGATCCATCAACCTCACAGACCTCCATAACAAACCACAGGAACTAGCCCAACTCAAATCAGCCCTTCTTCAAAATGGATTCACAGACCATCAAATTGACAGATCCATCCGCCGCCATCAAACTTCTCATTCCATTCCCAGAGACCCAACAGACAACAACGTTCCCCACAAAGCTTTTCTTCCCTACATTAAAGGTGTTACTGACAAAATCAGCCGAGTTCTCAAAAAACAGGACATAAAAACGATATTTACAGCCAGCAACAAAATCTCCACATTCCTCCGCTCCCCCAAGGACAAAATTGTCAACGAATCACAGGGTATATATGAAATACCATGTTCCGATTGCCACAGAACATATGTAGGCCAGACCAACAGACGTGTGACAAGTAGAGTATACGAACATCAACTTGCTGTCCGAAAATCAGACCCATCTTCAGCTCTGTCCAAACATCATCAAGAGACAGGACACAATATAGACTTTGCGAACACTAAGACCATCGCCACAGCAAAAACACTACAAGCTCGTATAATTCGCGAGGCCATCGAAATCGAGAAGCGACCTTCCTGCTTAAATAAACGTGACGACGGCCAGAGACTTCCATCTGCATGGAAACCCCTAATTTCCAGATGCCCAGTCCCCACCAAGACATCCGACGGTCCTTTAGTAGCACCCGCTGCTATAAATCCTACCCAACATCCCTCGATACCTCAGTTCGATCTAAGGAGTAGGCAGATTGAGACCTTAGAAAGAACTCGTGACGAGACCTGGGGAGTAGGCAGATTGAGGCCCCGGCGTCAAGTCACAAACCCTTGCCCCCCTGTGACAACACTTGAGGAGTAGGCAGATTGAGACCTCAGCGTGAAGTCACATTCACCTCTTGAAAATGGCTCCAAAATCGGAGCCGAAACGTCGAGAACAAAACTCCAGACGCGGTTCAACCCGAACTCAACAACAACACACAACTGACCGCGGAAACCTATCCGAACATATATATATATATATATATATATATATATATATATATATATATATATATATATATATATATATATATATATATATATATATATATATATATATATATATGGGGAGGTAGCTTAGAACCAAGAGATGGACATCGATTTATTTTAACCCGTTTTACCGTGTTTTTGGAAATTAATTATAAACGGGCGCCAAATTCGTATGGGACAACGTGATGCCTTGGTCCTATCTACCAATTTTAAATACAAATTCTCTGACCGAATTGATGGAAGACGTGTTTCGTTTTTTCTTGAAACTAATCGCCTAACGTGGTTGAATAGGGGTAGAAAGTTATTTTAGGGTTTAATCAACGCACACCCTAAAGCACTTATCGTAAAGATCTGATTTCAGGAATAACAGTAGCACTTTGAATCCCTATGGATGAATGATTCATTTTCAATCTGTAAGAATTGAAATTAACTTCAAATCCATGGAGATTCGAACTGGAACATGTTTTAAACAAGCGTAATTTTTTTTCTGTCGCCACAGAACTTCTTGCTGCAAAGCTTGACACAGTTGTTGCAGTTGAGATGCTTCCCGACATCTTCTCAGAAAAGATTTTTTTCTGATATAATTTCAGCATATCATTTTTTTTCCAATTTTTTTTAATACAATAGGTTGAAATTGATTAGAATTAGTTAATACGCGATATAATTTATATCAAAGAATATTAATATTTATAAAGTATCTCTTTCAAGCGAAATAGTATGAATTCTTTGCTTGAAAAAGCTATTGTATAGTGAAACACGTGTCGTGGTTTCTTCGTAAGTTCGATACTGAGGTAATATAGTATTAGGGCTTATTCTTTCGTGGAAGTAGAAATAACTTCATCAATTCCGATGTACAAAATGACAATCAAGATGAAGAATAATGGGAGGATGGAAGAGTACTAACCAAATGTCAGAGTGAATTTTTCCAATTTATTTTTCAATACAATAGGTTGAAATTGATTAAAATTAGTTAATATGCGATGTAATTTATATCGAAGAATACTAATATTTATAAAGTAGGTCTTTCAAGCGAATCAGTATGGATTATTTGCTTGAAAAAGCTATTGTATAGTGGAACACGTCTCTTGGTTTTGTAAACCTAATAGTGAACATTTTATAGAAAAGTGCATCAGTATTTCATCACACTCCAATCTGGAGAAAGGTTATAAATAAGACTATTTTCGAATGATTACAAATAAAAGAATAAAAGTTGGTTTCCTTCAATAATATCCCATATATTTCTGAAAGAAAAAGAGATATCTATATTGTCCAGTTTTCGTAAAAAGTTGACTGCACAAATACATCTTTGTATGCCCCATATTAAGATTTCGATTCACCGTCTGGTATCCTGGGGATGACTTCATTATTGCCGAAACGTTAGCAACGGAACATCATTTTTTCAGTTATATGAACTACGCTTGACTAAACCTTTCATCATCATATTTTTCTGTCGCAGGAAACGGATGTGAAAAATCATCCTCATCGATAAAGAATCCCCAATCTGTCGTTGACATCATCAAGGATAAGATGAGATGACGGTCGAGCAAAAACAAAGAATGTCCGAAAAAATCTTTCGTATCTTCCGTGGTCTCGATTTCACGAATTCAGACAATCTAGTTTCATTGATCATGGAAGAAGATGCAGAAGAAATCAGGCAAACGCTATTGAGCCGGATCGTGAATTTCTTCAGTGAAGAAATGAAATTATTTGTTTTTTGAATGTTATTTTTTTTCAAGCCGGTTTTAATGTGTACAAGGTTTTGATGAAAACTGTGAAATGTGTATGAAAATATTTTTGATTATAGTCAGTTTATATGTGAGACCACTGTTCTGTACTTTATTTCATCTTTTTTTTTTTCATTACGAATATATCAAAATTTTCATTTCCTATTTGCTCATACCCTCTTCTCAAGGTATTCTCGAGAACTAATATCTTATGTGAATCTTATCAATCAAAAAAACAAATGAATGTCGATCTTAATAATAAGACTAGTTCATTCAGTCCGATAATTTACACTATGAAACCATTGTCATTTCTGGTTCAACATAATGTGGATTCAAAAATTTGTAGATGTATGTTTTTCAGGCCATACAATAGAAAATGAAATTATCGGATTCACAATTCATCATGAGTGAAATTCCTCACACTCCAATGTAAATGATTTTTTGTCTATTTTTGGACTTGTCACCAAGGCAGGTTAGTCTTTGGTTCCGATGAAGTTACACTTGTCTGCTTGTAAACTGAAGGAAATTGGAAATTTATACAGGTGACGCAGATGGCCTAGATGATTGAAATGATGTAATGAAATTACTCAAACCTGTTTCTGATGTTATCCAAGTTGAACTGTGCATAAAATTTTTCGTGATACTGAGCCAACAAGTATACTGAGCTTTACGTTTGAGGTTCTTGAGATATCCGATTTGAAATCTGCCTTGATAGAAGCAATAAGATTTTTTTTGAAAAATCTTAGATACTCCACGCAGTTGAATATATTTTTTCTGGATATTCTCGAAGATTACTTTTTAAATATTTTTTATATGTTTCTGTCGGATTGGCAATACAATTAATATTGTTTATTAAGAATATTATATTACAGGAAATTTGAAATTTCACTGTTTTTTCTGTTTTCTAATGTTCCTCAAAAGTTTATGAAAAAGAAAGGGGTGAATGAAATGGTGTCAAATAACTATATTAATTTGATAAGAAACTATTACTGAAATGAACAATATTCATGACTTTGCAATTTTCCGTCAACCATCTTATAAGCACAAATTTATCTCATAGCCGATCTCTTATCATCTAATATTCAGATGTCAGTGGTAAATATTCCTACAAAGTCAAATATCTCGATGCTAGGAATTACGATCACTGATAATCTCTCATGGGAAAACCATGTGAGATCGATCGCTAAAGGTGCTTCCCAGAAACTTGGATTTCCATTTCGTGCGAAGAAACACTTCACTTCTCGTCAGCTTCTAATGATCTACAAGGGTCAGATAAGACCTCCCTTGGAATACAATGCTCATATGTGAAGTTCAGCACCAAAACATTAATTGAGGCTTCTCGATTCTATTCAGAGAAAGGCAATCCGTCTTGTTGGTGATTCTTCGCTCACAGACTCGCTCACTTCATTGGAACATCGTAGAAGGGTCGGAGACTTGTCTCTCCTATAGATATTTTCACGGTCGGTGCTCTTCTGAATTGTTATCAATCGTTCCACCCTTGGCAATATCTACACGGATGACTCGACGAGTACAGAATTCCTTCCCCTTTGTTGTGAATTTGGAGACCTGTCGTACCTCTCTTGCTCAGGGATCTTTTTTCAATAGAACAGCTGAGCTTTGGAACTCCTTGCCGAGAGAGGTTGTTCCTGGGGCTTGAAAACTTCAAAAATTCAAAGTGAATGTCAATTCGTATCTCCTGTCCCTTGATTCATGCGGTGTTCTTTGAACATTACAGGGCTTCCTTTTCGTGTGAACCTGCATATAAAAAAAAAATTATCAACACATCCATTCAAGCACAAAGTAGTCTCCTTCAATGAGAGAACTGAAGTTTGTTGCGCAGTTTGCGGTCAACGACGGTTACGATGTGAACATCGTTCGCTCCATTGTAACGAAAAAAAAAACACAGAAACGAGACATACCTCAGGTTCAACCAATAATAACAAAATATAGTTGACGCCATAAGACAACAACTCACGTACACGAACCCACGAGTGATATTGCTCGTTTTTTGTAAAATTAAGAATTGGATATAATCTACAGAACTGATAATAATTTGAGCAAATTCATTGAGAACACTAACGACAGTGTCAAAAAGATTAGGGGTAAACGTTGACTTGGTTCTTGTCCAAAACTTAAAACTGATCAAACAGGGAGACCTTCCACCAAATGGCTAAAAGAGAATCACTGGTTTAGTTTTCTGAATGGAAAGCCAAATCACCTTCTGACAGAAGGACATGAGTTCAATAATGACTATGACGTCTTGGATTATGAAAATTCACGTTTTACTTGAAGTTGCTGGCTATCTGGTGATGAAAACCATTTATAATCTGCCACATGAAAGTTTCGTCTGTTCCTGTTCCATATTTTTCGAAACCAGAGTGGATAAACTCGCACGAAATCATATCTCGTCCTGCTCTGACTGGTTTGGAATAGGCCGGCTAGCGAGTCAGAACGGATCTGGTACTAATCCATGATACAAACTAACTATTTTTCTGCGCAAGAATCTGAACACACTCTTTCCTTTCCTAACTATGCTTGATATTTCAATCTTCCAGTGCACCAAGTCAGTTCGCAGACAGGAGGAAAGAAAAATGGACAGGAGGAGCGCAATCATATTGAAGGTGTGTGAACTGTTAGTGAGAGAGGAGAGTTGGCATGTGCTCAAAATCAACGAAACTTCAGAGTATATACTTTCAATCGGCATCTTGGAATGTATGTTTGGTGAGTTTCATAAGTGGACGTTCACCACAATATTCTGCCAAAGTTTATAAATTGGCTCCATCCTTACATTCATTTCCAGGTAAACATAGCAAATCTCTTAGTGACTCTTATATTTGAGGTTAGGAAATACCTGGGAATTCACCTTCATCACTTCCCAGTGATGATATTCCTCTCAGATTTTTATCAAGAAAAAGTCAAGATTTCCTTACTGTTGTTAGTGTTATACCTAAATGATTGAAAACAGTTTCCATAGTTACCTAAGAAACTTTATTATGAATGTCGGAGTACCATTTATTTATGTATACGATTATTTTTGTTTTTAATATCCGTCGAATTTCAAACGTTTAGCGAAAAAATAGTATGTTGACTTCGTAGGAAATAATCTCAAACGATATGCGAAGAATATATTTGTTCATCTCCAGGTTCACGTGGAATGAAATTCCTGTCATGTTCTGAGAATATCAGGTGAACCAAAAAGAGAATGAACCTATATGATTCGTTGATTATTCAAAATGATAATCAGTGATATTTTCCTTCGATTGTTTGAAGACGATTACGGATAATGCCAGTCAAAATGTCTGACTACATAAAATTCGAAAACAAATGTCTCCCATTTTTTTTTTAATTTCCACTGATCTCTAGATTTTTCCGTTCATTTTACACTCAATTCTATCCAAATTACTAGTCGATTTTTCTCTATCGAAAAGTACCCCAATATTTCATTTCATTTGATTTCAAGCATTAGTTTTTCATCACTGCTCAATTCAGATTTATTGATCTCTCTGACATGAGAGATTTGTGATTTGAAATTAAATTCCGCTCATCAGAATAACATTCAGTTCCCAAACCAAGACAAGCCTTTTTGGTACTGAAAGTATGTTTCTTGTGAGGGTAGATATACCTACATTGTAGAGTTCATTTCTTTCATTAAATTGGAAAAATTCAAACTTCTATGATGAGCAATTATGAACACAGAGCAAATTTTTTGATATATCACGTGTTCAAAAGAGAAAGTCACACAAAAATTCCCCAAAATTTTCTTCTTCTGAATTTGTACCGAATGAAATGGGTATCAATTACTGTTAGAACTAAGGGAAGAAATCAGTCCGTTCCCTTTGAGGTCTCGATGATAACTCCTGTCTTATATGAAATCAGGAAGTGAAAGATTTTGTGGAGGCATTGAAGTTCAAAGAACTTCGTTCTGAGGATTTCATTCCCGAATAAAAGAAGGGAAATACATGCACATCATGAATTGAATAATATCAAAATTTCTTACAATCACCATGTTGATGATTACGTATATATCATTCATAGACATTTTACTCTTTCACAAAAAAATGGAGAAAGGGTCTACCAAAAACAGCTACTTCCTATATGGTGCGATGAGCACTGTATCACTTTTTTCTCAATTTGTATCAGAGAAATTTCAATGAAATAGATATAGATTTATAGAAAATTTATTTATTCATTTATTTATTTAACGAGAGTCCTTTTTTCAACACAGACTTCGTTGGTGCAGGAATGGGAGGAAATACCATAACTCTTATGTTTGCTGAGGAGTTCATCAGAAGTGTCATGTCGCAAGAGAAGAAAAATACGTTAGTTGCGGCTGTCGGTATTTTTTTACGTGATATTGCTGTCACCGATGCCAAAATTGTTGTACAATATCTATCTTCCAACGTCGTCCTGAGATCTGCGATATTGAGGAGGATGGAAATGTTTTTTGATACAGATAGTTAAGATTTTTTATTTATATCATATTTATACTTGTGTTCGACTGTAACGACCATTTTTATGAGATGTTGATGTTTTTTTGACTGACGACATGAATAAATTGTGAATGTTTTTTGTTCTTCAAGTTGTTTGACTTTGAATTCCTTATAACTTATATATGAAAAACCTGGATAATAGTGGTATCAGCCACTTCTTTGTTTCATTATGCAGAAGGTAGGATTCCTAGACCAATATTTGCTGGAAAACACATCCTGACCAGACTAAAAGCTACACATTGAATAAATTTCAACACACACCTGTGTTGGAGGATCGGATAGTGAGTCAAAAAAAACGAAATGACTCGTTTCGTCGTCTTTCGTCCTTGTCAGTTTGATTGTATTCCTCACAACAATTGGGATATCAAATCAAGATTGCAGCGCTACGTTTATTCAAACCCCTTCTGATTTGCATCACTCTGACAGAACACAGATCCGCCATTTCTCATAAATTTGAGATTATAGCGAAAGGGGAACTTACTGTGTTTTGCCTCGCATTTATGTATTTGATAAATAATAATTGATTCATGAATAGCAAGTTATCACCTGACTCTACACAGTAACTGCCCTGACTTCGATGGAGAACCCATAACAAAACACAGTTTATACAACTTCTTCCGGAAAAACACAGTAAGAGTATAGCATTTACTGTGTTATACGATGAATAATGTAAGTACTGTATTAGTGAATGGTCAAACAGAATTATTTTTCCTCACTCCAATCAAATTACTGCAACTTACTCCGTGATTTCTATCATAAATATATCAGTCTTTGTTGATAAAGAAGAAGAAGTATCGCACATGTGTTAAACAAGTTCAAAAACATTACGATTAACGATCGATTGGGGTTTGTAAATAATCCTTCATGGAGAAGCAAAGGAATCAGTATTTATTTGTTCAGTTTTGTATATATTCTTCAATATGAATTTTCAGTTCATTTGTCAGAATACTAATTTTACTACGGCATGGCAATGACATTTGAATGAGAACTTAATCTTGAATTTTCTCATTCCGTATTCGAAGACATAATGATGATTTTTTTCCGAATGCTACACGAATTATAACTATTGGAAATACAATAACAAAGTGAAAGCAGTAACTGAGTTCTTTCATGGATTCGTCATAAAAAGTATTTGGAAGTACCATATGAAACCATAAAGTATTTACGCAGTATCGACTCTTATTCAATTATTGAATTTGTTCAAATATCATAAAAATAACTGAAGTCTTACTGACCAAGTATTGTGAGTGATTCTCAATAAATAGAGTGAGGCTTTGAAATTATATTGTTACGAAATCTCCTAGCGCCGGCCCTGTCGCTCGTAAACACAAAATAATATGGGGGGGGGGTCGAAGGAAGATTATTTACCTGCGATATCTCGTCTCGTGTGTAGAATTCGATCATCGAGATTTGATTGGAAGATTCTCCATAGGTGTGAGCAAGTATATATACGGAAGCGATTCATCGCTACGGCAGAATTTCTAGTACAGAGAGTTTTAGTACAGAGCGTTGGATAGTTTGCAGAGTACTTCGAGTGATTGTATTGTGTTGTGATAAAGAGTTGTAATAAAAGTAGTTTAGTGTTGTTTGGAGTTTTAATAAACGAAATATCGTAACAGTATTAAAAATGCATTCTTCTCAATGTTTACAATAATGCAAAACTGTGTTTTCGTTTTGGACAGCCGAAATTATCGATTGTGTTTCAATAATAGTTCAGTAATACTGTATGTAGTCAAATATGAATGCAGGGAAGTACAATACTTTCCGATAATTCGAAATGGCATCCAAAAACTTTTTGTTCCGCGCAGAAAAATGCAAACCAATTCATTTGTTCAGAACAGTTCATTTCCGAAAAACAAATGGAAATGCACAATTTCCACCCAGAATATGAGAGAGCAAAATAAAAAAGAATGTTTGCAACAAAAAATTGTCGAAATTGTTAAGTTTCATGAAAGCTTACCCTAGTTCTTAGATTCGGTATCAATTTTCTCCTCTTGAAGATGATAACCTTGTTGGCGAAATGTTATTATGATTTTTTCATTTGTTTCGGATTTTTAGAATGGGTGTTACCTGCTGGCGCGCCCTTCAGAAGGCGAAACTTGTGCAAGCAGTGGATTAACGAGGTCTCACCTTTTAACGTGTGAATTCCAGCACGGTGATTCCGTGGCAGGGATTGGAATTCCAGGTACTACACTACCAAGGACATTCCTTGATTTTCGAATAGATATTCGCTGAAGATAGTTCATGTTGAAATCTATTTGATTGTAAAAAAATACCATGTATTCACACAAAAACCAATGCATTGATCAAGAACTTCGATGGATTATTTCTTGGGTGATTTATTTTTTACCCACACGTTATCAGCTAATAGTTCCTTCTTACGATAGAGAAATTCAAAGGGAGGCTAATGCAAATAATCACCATCAATTGAGTGTATCATTATCAATCATTTATTGATATGACCTATCACAAACTACATATTTTCTTGGTAACAATTGAATCCAATTTGAGTGTTTAATGTTCGTGACTATTTTTTCACCATTCTTCAGTTATTTTTTCACAGATAATTTCACTCATGTATAAAGTATCTCATAAGCCGCCGTGATTTTGTCATTATGACAGCGAAAAAACTTGCCCTAAGTGTTTCAGCTACAAAACGGAACCTAACTCTTGAAAACATGGCAACCAGAATTGTAAACAAATCTTTGACTGCGTCTGTCAATTTTTCACTTGCGTTGTCAAAGAAGTATATCTGATCTGTGAAAATCAAATATAAGAATTGTGTTTTTAACAATTGTACTTTTCCGTTGAATTGAATGAACTAAACTGTATTCATTGAATTGTCGTACCGAATTACACTCGAACTTTTTCTTGTTGAAGAAAACTGGATATTTGTGATTCGAGATTAGTTGCCTTCCGGCAAATTAACTCAAAAAACTGCCAGAAAAAAATTCTCGTCCTACGGACTCGTCATTTCATCAGAGGCAGTTTTTTTCGTTGAGTCGCCAGGCAACAAAATTCTCATCGAAATTTACTTTTAGGTAGGAAAAGTTTCTACTTTCAGGTACTTTGAAGTTTATTTCGACAAAAAAAAGCTCTCGTGTAATTATAAGTGAATATTGATTGATTTCATTTCTCTATTATCAGTTAGATTCGCAAATCATTTCAACTTTTCAATAATTTCAATCACCATTCGCAGCAGAACGATATAGCTTCATCAGAGACAATAGTCACACCCTGTATAAATTCAATAAAACATTTCATTCGACAAACTTTGATGGTTTTTATGCGACAACTTAACCTGGCAGTAGTAGAAAGTGTTGAGGTAGAAGAGTTCCGATTCCATCATCTGTAAAATGAACAAAAAAGAAATCATACTTGAGACATGTCAATTGTTGTCGAAGGAAAGAAGATGGACTCTCTCGAAGAAGATTGATGATATAACAATATATACACCAGCACAGGTTCAGTATTCCAGAGGTGAGTATCATACAGGGGTCTATCAAACAATTAGCCATTCATTTAATGGTGTTAAATATAAGGCACAAGATAAAATATCAGATGAAATATGTAATAAATGAGTTTACATTAAATGGTTTGCTTGAAAGTGGTTGACAATGCTAATATGAAATATTCATATTCGATATCTCGATTTTTTGTAAAAACTGTAATTTTCTCATTGTATTGGTATTAATAATCAAGTAATGGATTCAGCCAATACATGAGGAATATCCATGAAAACGTAATATAAAAATACTTCATCATGATTTTTACTTTTTACTCTCAGAAGACAATTTTGACTTTGTTGACCAATATGAATGAAGAATCAGACATAACCTGAATAATAGGTTGAGTAATTATATTCAAAACGATTGGGATAAAATGTATATTGGTCAAACAGGGAGATCTTTCGCCAAAAGGATAATAGAAGTTGCTTTCGAATGCGAAGATGCGGTAGTTCAAGTGAAATAGATAACTCGCTAAGCATTAGCCAATCGAATCTTTGGTTGCCTGATTACTGAACTGGGTTCTCTTGAACCCCAGTTCACCAAATTATCTATAACTTAACTCAAGTTTCTTTCCAGCTTTTTCTTTCTACAGGAAACGGATCATTGAAAACCTGGAAGTTATTGGTCTCATAACTCTAGAACCACACAGATAATAATTCTGTTCCATGGAGATTTCATACTTAATGATACTGAAGACTTGGTTTCCCCAAAGTTCTCAGCCAATTCTACAGATGACAAACTTTCATGAATTTTTGCGATGTTCTTTAGTACTTACCAAGTTCTAAAAATTGTTCTAAAATTGTTCGTTTCTGTTAACCAACTGACGAACGTCAACCCTCAGAAGTCGAAACTTGTGCGAGCAATGGATCAACGAGGCCTTACATTTTAACGTGCGATTACCCAGGACGGTGGCCCGGAGATGAATCGAACCCGGGTTTTGAAAGGCGAATGTGCTAACCTCTACACTACCGAGTGTTCTGCAGAATAAGCAAACTTTATACTGTTTCATATTTGTTATATTCTGATTCGATATATTGCGATGTTTCGTTCATTAGTTTTCATCATCAACTTAACTTTTTCAAATACATACTCTTTTCAACGACTTTTGTAGCCACAAAAAGCAAATTGAGTCATGTATAAGTTATCAGTTATCAACCAAGTTGAGCTAACTTTGTCTGATACAATTAATACCATTTTTTCATATATAGAGAGCAATTTGAAAGTAGTTGCAACATTTTTGCCCAATATCCGAATTATTTCACTTTTATTTAACAGAAAAATGAGAACATTTCCGAAGTTTTTGGTAAGTATACGCGTTTTGTCGTGAAGTCTTTATAAGGCACAATGCATAAAAGTCCCCCAAAAGTTACAAAAGTAGATGGCGCTGTCGTCGCGCACGGTCCCAATAGAGAAGTGTTACGAATTTTCAATCTCTCATAACCTCTATTCATTACGTCTTTTGAATTGGCATACTAGACCGTGAACACCACGTATTGATTTTTTCCAGAACGAGGAGGCAAGGAACACCTGATGATTATGAGTGCAGAGGAAGTCATCAGGTCCGACCTGTCAACCGAAAAGAGAGAAGAATTGGTTGCGTCTGTGGTTACACTTCTTGTGGGAATCAATACCACTGACGTCACGACTATAATTGATGCCCTCAGAGAAAACGTCTTCTTGAAATGTGACATTCTGAACAAGATCAGGAATTTTTTGACAGAAAATGGCTACCGTTACGTCAGAACAATGAACGAATGATTTACTGTGTGTTTGTGTGAGTGTCCTATTGGAAATTTTATTTTACTGTGGATATGAAATTTATACATTAACCAAAGAAATTTTACATTTTTGATAAATCTTTCGTTTCATTTCGTCTCTAGTTGTTTCGCTGGAACATTTGGAAAGCATATCAATTTTACTTGAATCAGGTTTTGACTGACAGTTTTAATTCTCAGTTGATGGGCACATACATTTTTTTCGATGGTTGTCTCTGGGGTGATTGAAATGTGATGGAATATGTATCTCTTCCTTCAATCATACGTTTTTCAATGTAGAAAGTTACCATTTGATGAACATAGCGGTTTTGAAAAAAAATTTAATCGTAATGAAAAAAATTCCATCATCTTCTGGGGTGAGATATCAATTTTCGAAGACTGAATACCACCAAACGTGATATCTAATTTGAGACCTAGATGCTAAGAAACTTCATTAATGTGGAAAGAAGGAAGTTTAAGTTTTCATTTACCGAAATGACTTCTTTGAATTCTTAGTGCTGTTTTCTATGTATAGATAATGACAGGTATATTTTGAATATTGAAGTTTATAACTTTCTTCCCAAATAATTATATTCGAATTTTTCAAAGTCGAAAAAATGTTGTAGGTATATATATATATATATATATATATATATATATATATATATATATATATATATATATATATATATATATATATATATATATATATATTTTTCACACTTGCTCTATTTTCATTATGTGACCAGAGTACAAAATGATTCGATCAAAACCTTGGATCAAATTTTTGTTAATTTTTCTTCTAGAGGTACGTATTGTGTTCTTGATAATAATATTTCAAACCACAGGTCAATATTCTATGAATTTGGCTCGGAATCTGTGGTGGAGAACACTGGTAATATAAATAATTAAAGTTTCTTTGATGACGATGCCATGCAACGTTTTGAAATGAATCTTTGTAATGAGAATTGGCTACAATTATTTTCATTACCTGACATAGATTCTGCATTTGAATATTTCCATAACATATTCATGTGGCATTTCAATGATAACTTTCCGAAAATCAGAAAAGTTACCAGAAACAAACGCAAATTTTGGGTTACAAATGAAGTAAAATGTAGTAGTAGGCAACTTAAAAATTTGTGGATTTTGAAACGAGACTTTCCGGAGTTGGATATTACGTATAAGGATGCCAAAAAACAACATATGAGTTTGGTTAGTGAGACAAAAAAGCAATTTTATCAGAGACAAATATCTTCTTCTCATAACGTGGGGAAGTCTTCCTGGAAAGTTGTTTCAGAACTTTCAGGAAAGCGCCATAAATTCAATAATTTGAGTATCGATATCAACAATGAGGGAATATCTGATCACGGGAACATTGCCATGCATTTCAATAAATTTTTCAAATCAGCTCCATTAGATATTATTGAAAACATACCGGAGAATATAATCGAAACGAACCCCATATTGCAAAAACCTGTACAAGATGGAACACTTGCACTATGTCCATTTACAGAACAAGAGCTCTATGATTTGTTAATTGCCATAATGAAAAACAAAAGATCGGCTGGTTTTGATGAGGTACCTATGTATGTACTGAAGAGGGTTTTGTTCGTGATCATAAAGCCTATCACACATCTTGTTAATCTATCATTTTGCGTCGGTAAATTTCCGAATGTGCTTAAGTTGGGTAAGGTGATTCCTATATTTAAAAATAGGGATCCACACCTTATGTCTAACTATCGTCCTGTCACATTGACCTCAGCCTTCTCGAGAATATTTGAATATCCATTCATGGACAGACTGCTTTCGTTCCTGAATAAAGAAAATATATTGTCGATATCACAGCATGGATTTCGAGAGAACAAATCCACATTCACAGCGATCAATTCTTTTCTAAATTACTTAATAGAATAATATGTGGAAAGGGGAGAGTGTCCTGTTGGGATCTTTTGCGATCTCAGCAGGGCATTCGACTGCATAAATCATGACAATTTGGTAGCGAAATTGAACCAGTATGGCATTAGAGGGGCTGCGAATAATTGGTTGAAGTCTTCCATCACCAATCGTGAGCAGTATGTGAGCATTCAATATGAAGAAAATGGAATAATGTCCACCACAAAATCTAATTCGGTAACTGTGAATGTCGGTGTGCCACAGGGTTTTGCATTGGGCCCGATTTTGTTCATTATGTATATCAATGAAATAGAATATGCATCAGAGAGCGGAGCTTGTGTAGTATTTGCAGACGACACAACCATAGCTGTATCAGACATTGATGAAAATATCTTCTCCAGAAGAAGTGTACGATGATACTATCGGACATAAAATTCTGGTTCAATCAAAATTCCTTATTTTTCAATCCGGAAAAACTAAACTCATTCGCTTTCACAACTACCAAAAAGTATGTACCCAACCCACTATATTTCTAGATAACCAGGTTCTTCATTACAGTGAACAAACAAAGTTTTTGGGACTTTTTATAGATAAGTGCCTAACTTTCAAAGAGCACTGTGAGCACATAGTTTCTAAGTTGAATTCATCTAGTTATTCATTTCGAAATTTGAGAACTATTTTAAATGTATCTCAGTTAATGAGTGTATACTATGCGTATGTTGAATCCCGATTGAAGTATGGAATTTGTTTTTGGGGGTGGTCCACTTTATCTTCGAAAGTGTTCATTGCGCAGAAGCGAGTTATCAGATCCATTTTTGGAAAACCTCTAACCTACTCATGTAAAGATTTGTTTCGGAAATATGAGATACTAACATTACCAAGTCTATACATATATGAACTCTGTGTATATATTTTCAAAAATAGAAATGACTTTGTCAAAGAGAGGGAACATACTATGCAAACAAGACAAAATCATTGTTTGTACAATGATTTTCATAAGAGCAAGTTGGGTTATAGGTTTGCCTGATAGCATCGGTACAAGAATATTCAATTCTCTACCATCCTATATGAAAAAGTCGAGTTTTAAATCTAGTTTAAGAAAATTTTTGATTGAAAAATGTTATTATGAAATCAGAGATTTTTTTATTGACAAAAACGCATGAAATGTATTTATTACATATGTGTACATATAGATATTTTAATCATTTTCCTTTTTTTTAGACGTACATCAGTATGTACTACTTATAGTAAGTCAATAGTAACTCTGACTACTCCTATACATGTATCATGTCCGTGAGGAGAATAAATTTATTTATTTATTTATTTATGGAAGTGAATACCTTACAAAAAAGTAACGCATTCACACTTGCCCCAAAACTATGGGAAAGTGTGGTCCAACATTCTGATTTTCAAAAATCAATTCGTACTAAATTCTAGTTCTCACATCGAAATAATGATAAATATGTAACTTTCTAGGCAGACATTAGCAGGTGAAGAATACTTTTTTGAATTTTTTGCAACAGCTGGAAATGACAGAGAATTCCTTTCATGTTTCACTCATGAAAAAACGTTCACACTGGCCCGATCTTACCATAATTACATGTGCGACCGATTTTTTTTTTAATGCATTTCACTAACCTAGTGAGCATCTTCAGGAGAAAAAAATTGATTATGATTCTAGACACTAGGGTGCGAGTGACATCAGTTTGGTGTTAGGGTAATTGATTTCTGTTGAAATTTGAATACAACTGTTCAATACTTGATAAAAATTCCATATTGACAATACTCATTCAATTACCTATGAGATTTTCTTTATGGAGTTTACGAAACCTTGACACTTGTTATACACTAGCAGCTTCTCAGAGCAAAAAATGCCAGAATTTGCTTGTAGAAGCTATTGTGTGGCGAAACACGTTTTGCTATTTATTTGTTTTTTTCAAATTCAGTTTTCGGGTTTCACCTCTGCTGATAATGAAAAGAAGAAGCTTTGAATTCCTGTATCATCTGAATATGAGGACAATATCAGGAGACGAGAAATAGATAAGTTGAAATTATCTCAACACATATTTATCTACCAATGATACATACACACATCCTTGAATTAAATAATAATAATTTACTCATGACACAACAGAATGGAACAAAAAGAAAACTCAAAGATGCTACTTGCACTTTTTCTGAGCGGAAATGAGGAGAGTGCTACTAGTTCATTGAATATAAATCAGTGTCGAATGCCCCTTTTGAAGAGAGAAGTTGGACTGGGAAGATTCATTTCGAAGTATATTGTGTCAAAATCAACACTTGACGAATTAGTTACGCCAGTATCACATTCTGACACTACTCACAATATATTGGAATCCAATGATGAATTTCCAATAGGTTTCTGAAACGTGGCAATTTTTCAGTACTGTTTGAAACACATTATTTTCTAGCGGATGGATTCTTTTTTTTTCAGGTTGTAGTAGGTTAAGAACACAAAAAAAGTTGAAGAAAGTGTCAATTTTCCATTAACAATTCCAATTGAATCCTCGAATTCATGAAGAATAATAGTAAGTCACTTCTGCTGTTTTATGATTTTGCAATTATACGTTCCCTGTCAAATATAACAATTTCCTCTTCGAACAGATGATATAAGAATTTAAACTATTCTTTCACATTTTCAAGGGAAAGAAAACAAAAATGGATATCATGACAAATTCACCACAAAACCTTCAAACGATATCAACTGTGTAAGTATCTGTTGATATTTTTCACTTCAATACCGAAGGTGATAGTTTCACCGATCATTAACAATACTTCTGAAGCATGGATTGTAAATTGCTTGTGATAATTATGTGACTGTATGCAAGAAAAATTTAATTTTGCACCTGAAGATGGGACATTAGCACGAAATGTTCCTATACGGTTTCAAGGTGACAGATCCTGGAAAAAGAATCTTGCCATACAGAACAATGGAACCAAATCATGATTTTTCATTTAGAAAATTTCTGTACCATTATATCAAACGTGATACTGAAACACAAATTGAGAGGGTGCCTAGAATCAGTTCCCTACCATTTTTCCTCTCAAAAGCCGCGTGAACTTGTGACTGCACGTTATTTTTTTGGCGAATATATTTTTTGCAGATTATGGAAGTTTTGAACTCATGAAATAACAAATAGGAAATTAATTCACCACAAAAAATTATTTTCAAGCAGTAGTTATTATGTTTCTCATTCTGCATTTTCACACATTCCTTCGATACAAATCAACAATTGTATTTCTTGCTTGTCACACCCTGTATAAACTCGACAAAACATTCACCATGATAAGGTGTCCCAAGCGTACTTTTAACGCTTTGGATTTGCTGATTCGTTGCTATTGATTTGGTGTTGGTAAAGACTGAGAAAGATGGATGGAAAGGACAAAATCATATTGGAAATATGCGAATTGTTAGTCGAACAGGATAATTTAAGAGTGAGAAGAGATGTGGATGAGTACCCATGCATATCTGCTGCCATCAAGTATTTGCCAGGTTAGTGTGTTACTTGAGATTTTTGGGTTGAATCATAAATAATAATTTTTTATCCAACTTTTTCTGGCAATTCTGTTTGAGTGTGTGGAATTGGTTTCAACTTCCATTGTCTATATCAGTGGTTCCCAACCAGTGGTCCGTGGACCACCAGTGGTCCGCAGAAGTCAAAATATGGTCCGCGAATGATTTCAAATTTAGCGGGCGTCATTTTTCATGAACTCAATATCGGAATATTTTGAGAAACATAATCTCATGGAATAAAATCGTTGCCCTCTGTACTGATGGTGCTCCTGCAATGTTGAGATTTCGTTCCGGTCTGGCGATGTTAGTAAAATAGAAAAATCATAAGGTAATAACAACGCACTGTATCATACATTGCTAGGCGTCAGCTTCTATTACTCTTCCTGAATGCCTTACTGATACACTGAAAATGACCATAAAAGTTGTTAATGGTATCAAAAGCAGATCCCTGAATACACGCCTTTTTTAAAAATTATTCACTGAAATGGACTCAGACCATGAAGCACTTCTCTTTCACACAGAATTTCGATGGCTCTCGAAAGGTAATATGTTGGGAAGATTATATGAACTGAGAGCAGAGGTTGAGATTTTTCTCGTTGACAAAAATGAATGATTTGATAAAACAGTTTACTAATCCGGAATGTCAAATTAATTTGACTTATCCTGTGGATATTTTCACACACTCAAATCGAATATACAACTGCAAGGTTCCGGAAATAAACAATTAGAAAACGTATATTTTATATTTTTGAAGATAAACTTTGCGCTTTTATTTGCAAACTTCAGTTGTAGTTAGGTAAAAGTGAGGAAAATAATTATTCTGCGTTTGCGACTTTAAAAGCACTTGTGGAGGAAAAACAGTATGACACTATTAAAGCAAATATACAAGAAAATATCAGGACTCATTTACAAATGTTGATGAATGAATTCAATCGTTACTGCCCAGAATATACCAAAGAAACTCAAGTTGATCAAAAACTGATTCGTTACCCTTTTAGTAAGGACGCTGGAGGAGTTACTGAAGAAAGCCAGGAAGAACTCATTGAATTCCAAAATGACAGAAACTGCAAGGATGCTTTTGAATTGAATTCACTTGAGTCGTTTTGGTGTAAAAAGGCAATTTCTTATACTAAACTTCGAAAAATCGCCTTGCGATATTTTATGATTTTTCCAACTTATTTATGTGAACAAGGATTTTCTGCTTTATTGGTAATTGAGAACAAGGCGAGGAATCGTTTGAAAATGAGTGATGATTTGCGTGTAGCTTTGAGCAACTCGCGAAGAATATGCAAACTCAGAAGTCACTTTGATACAAAATCACAGAAGTTTATCCTAAACATATTATTATTATTATTTCTTGTTTTGTAATATCCTATTGAGTTGCTAATTGAAGTTACGGTTTGATTATTACAGTTTATCTTCATTACCTACAATGTACGTATGTATATACCACTATGTAAGTCATTCATAGTGAATAATATAAAAGTGGCCCCGGACTAAGAAAAGGTTGGGAACCCCTGGTCTATATAATTCACTATAATGAAACCTGTTACAAAATATGAGAGCGAGAGAAACTAAACTGAAACAGTAAAATTCGAATAGTTGTGAAATAATTTGGTCAAACTGAATCGAAAGAAGTCACTCAAATCTAAACGAAAAATTTCAAAATGTCGTGAGTATACTTAACTTGAAACTGAGTTTCTGTAATTTTCTCATATTTCTTCATGAAGGAACTCTGTTTGAATTCATTATTTATAGTAATCTATTTCAATACTATTTTGAAGTACTTTTTTGCATTTCATATTTTATTAAAAATAGTAATTAACAGTTACATTAGAACAATTTTGTACAGTGATTCCTGGTAGGTTGTTTTGTTTCAACATGTTTTCGGTAATTGAAATTTTAGCTGCGGTCGAAGTTGAAGTTGATGTGGAAACGTACTGAGCTTCCACAGCATTGTTGTGTTCAGGTTCTAATGACGCAGGAGGCTAAATGGATTCTACTATACTTTTTGAAATTTTCATTTTGTTAGCTATGGAGCTGTGCATATAAGATTCAGCATCATTGCTGGATTTCCAACCCCCATAGCGTTTTAAAGTTGAGAGATCTGCCCCTGCATTAACTAAAATAGTGGCAGATGACTTTCGGAAACGGTGGCCAGTATATAATTTAGGGTTCGGTAATTGAAAAAATTTTGCTATTTCTTTCGCCATGGTGCCAAATTTATTTATCCCCACAGGCTGTTTCGTACCTTTGCTATTTTTGTAATTAAAAAAAAAGTATTCCATGTGTGCAAGCTTCACATATTTTCTGTAAATTCAATAGAATTATTGTGTAACTGAGAGATATCTTTGAACCTTGGTTTTAGTATAGGGTAATGTTATTGAAAGAGCCGAATTAAGATTTTCCATGTCATCAATTTTTATTTTTCTAAGTTTCAACGGCATGCCTGTGTAAGGCCAATAGTTAAAACAGCCTGAAATCAAAATCAAATTGAAAAATTTTCAATTCACCTCTTTATCAGCAAATACTTTTCATCAGGTGCATCTTTTAAAAATTGTTGAATTTCTTCAGAAGTTAATAATTTTGACTGTTTTTGAGCATATATTTCAGATTTGTCCTGAAATTCATCTTTTGGGTTTTCTCTTCCTTGGAAAATGAAAAATAAAAAGATTTAATTTGTTATAGTGTCTGTTTTCAGGGCAAATTGGTATATTTACCCCTATAAGTAAATGCAATATTATTAAGAAGCAAAATTGACTGTCTATTTTGTCAGTGCCGAGTAATTGCTAAGTTAGTGTGTAACTTGGGATTATACAGTGCGAAATATGAATAATTTTTTATCCAACTTTTTCGGGTACTTCTGTTTGAATGTGATTTACGATTTCTCTCGCTGACCGGTATTGGTTCCAACTTCCATTGTCTATATTACATTGAAACCTGTTGCAAAATATTAGATCGAGAGAAACTAAACTGAATCAGTAGAATACGAATAGTTGTAAAATAATTTGGTCAAACCGAATCAGAAGACAGCGCTCAAATGTAAACGAAAAATTTCAAAATGTCGTGAGTATACTCAACTTGAAATTGAGTTTCTGTAATTTTCTCATATTTCTTCATGTATGAATCTATTTGAAGTCACTATTTATAGTAATCTATTTCAATACTATTTCGAAGTAGTATCCGGGTTTGAAGGCCGTCGTTTTTTGGAATTTCTTCCTGACACTTCGCTCTGCGCGAGTGGCTAGCTTCTTCAGAGGCTCATACATCTTGAGTTAGACTCCGATGACTAGATATTAGGACTTTGTGAAGCATATTTGTATGGATTCAGGTAGTTTGGAGTGCTAATTACTCTTTCTGGATTCAGATAATTTTTATTAATATTACACGCACTCAGTAAGGGAAACCACAGAATTCTGTTTGAAAACGCGAAACCCATTGCCCCCAACCAGGGATACGATAGTCGACTGATACGTGAGGCAATAGAGATCCACAAACATACGGATAATTTCAAGAGGAAATAAGAAACTGTGAACCTCAACCGGATATGCAATCCCATTTTAAGAAGATCAAAAATAACAAATATCATGACGACAGGTAGTTCGTCAATGGATACCAATGATACTTCTCCGAATCCAGATGAAGTAATTAGGGCAATTAATATTAATGCGAATTCTGTGAATCCAGAAATAGTAATTAGTTCTCCAAACTACCTGAATCCATATAAATATGCTTTACGAAGTCGTAACACCCAGTCACCGGAGTCAAACTCAAGATGTATGAGCCTCTGAAGAAGCTGGCCACTCGCGCCAGCGAAAAGTCAGGAAAAAATTCCAAAGAACGATGGCCTTCAAACCCGAACAAAAGTAGTGATACTGAAAACCTCGGCCGCGAAAGCCTCAACCATTCTATTTTAAAGTAGTTTTTTGGATGAATTTTCCCCCTATATTTTTTGGGTGAAAATCCACCATAATCTGAAAAAATAAGAGTGTAGGGTAGACTAAAAAATGTAAGGAGTTCAGTGCAAGAGCTCTTTGTTATAAATCCCTGACATAAAGCATAAATACATGATGTCTTGTTTAATTTCAGACTATTGTCAATTTTGAATGAATGGTGCAAATATTATTCAAGATATGTTGATAGGTGCATGTTTATTACAGAATTTTATCTCAGAAATATTCTCAGGAGTGTTTCTACATCGAGAAGCAGATCCTTGCACAGGAAATAGAAATGAAATCGCAGTATAAATGAAAATATACACATTACCGTATGAGATCATTCAGTTCTCCTTGGTGTGAAGTTAATTTTGTCGTTTAAAACTGGCGGTATAGTGCTAGAAGCTATAGTTTTAAATGGCATCTTCTGAACGTGATTCTTGTTTCATACGATAATTTGAAACAAATAAGGATCAATAAAAATTTGTAGGTAAACAAACTTTCACGATATTCTGAAATTGAATATCTGATAAAAAATAAAAAAATGATATTCTTGAATGAGTAATGTTATCTGGAACATACGGAAAATATAATCGACTTGAGAAAATACTGTTTGAATGTATTTCGATGAGTTATAAATTTCCTCAAAAACATTTTTTTGGGGTTTTCTCTACCCCGGAAAATAAAAAATGAAAAGATTTAAATTGTTATAGTGTCTGTTTTCGAGAAATAGGTATATTTACCCCGATATGTTAATTCAATATTATAAAGAAGCAATAGTGACTGACTATTTTGTCAGTTCGATCTTTTCATAAATGAAATTAAATCAAGAATATTATTTTCAATTTTTGACATATTTTTTCCAAATAATCTCCAAATTCATTAAAAATTCCATAGGTAACTGACAAAATAGTCAGTCAATTTTGCTTTTTATTAATATTGCAGTTACGTATCCGGGCAAATATACCAATTTGATCTGAAAACAGGTAATATATGATAAATATTCATGGGTTGCTTTAAATCAAATATTCTAGATGAACAATTTTTTCAGGCCAGAGCCTCAACTCACCTACACTGTAGGTTGACGGACTAACACCTATCAGAAAACAACTATTCCTCTGGCTTATACCACGAAGGGCATTGGATCACATCCGACAGGTGTTAACACAGGATTATTCACAAAAGAAATTCCTGCATATGCTCTTGGCGATACAACTGCTTGAATAAATTTTCAATTATTGGGACGTGTCACTCTTGAAGACCGGTTTTGGGCTATTTGGCCTCTCGTCATTGCACGACAGTGCCATCATCACCATGAGTCGATTTCGCTTGTTGTTTGTATCAGCCTAGGTCAAGGGAAGATACTCTGTTTGAATATGACTTTTAATTATAGGAAGTCATCGACTAATGTTGATGATGCCACTGCCTTCCAGTGACGCGAGGCCAAATAACCCGAAACCGGTCTGCGAGTGTGACCCGTCCCAATAATTGAAAATCAATTCTGGCAGTTGTATCCCCAAGACCATATACAGGAATTTCTTCTGTGAAGAATCCTGCGCTAACACCTGTCGGATGTAATCCAATGTTCTTCGTGGTATCAGCCAGGGGAGTAATTATTTCCTGATAGGTTTCAGTCCGTCAACCTACAGTGTAGGTGAATTGAGGCTGACCTGAACAAATTGTTCATCTAGAAAATTAGATACCATATGAATTTAACTTTTTTTTCCTGGGGGAGAAAACCCGGTTCCGGGACCTGTGAAAGTATAAAATTGTGCTTTTCTTGCCTCTCTTTTGTTAAAACGTAAACTGAACGTCAAAAAGAGAAACTCAATTGTATGAAACTATTGTGTTAGTCCTTTAATGTCGTTTGCTTTTGTGCTTTCGCTGTATTTCTTCCTTTTTCACCAATGATTACTGATTATATTTCTTCGCTTTCGGTATAAAATTAAAAACGTCAGCTGTCACCACCTTGCGGACAAGAAGATTGAAACCTTCTGTATGAAAAGGAAAATTTCAGTTGAATATCAATCATCAACCAATTGAAAACAACCGCACTTGACGAAGGTTTCGCCCACGAAGTGTGCATCTTCAGGTGATGATTCGACGGTATTCCCTAGATCAGCACACAATGTCCTATGAATAGTTTCTGAAGAAGTCTTCATTTTGCAGGTTACCAGGCTTCAATAGATTTTAGAAAGCCTCCTTCATTGCCATTTAGATCTGCACTGCTCGCGATCAGACATGACCTAGTAGATGACCAGAAAATTGGATTAGTGAACGCTGTTAACGAGTTCTTCGAAGGGATTGAAGTTACGAATGCGTCGAGTGTAATGGCTGAACTGCATAAGAATAACGCTCTGAAATGTGCAATATTGTATGGAATAAGAAGTTTTCTGATGAAAGATGGGTTTTATGTGTCCTAAGAGTTGAATTTACAAAAAAGGTTTTGAAATGTGTATACCTGAATGTTTTTTATGAATTGTTTTTTTTTTCGATGGAAACTTCACGTCAATAATAAATGTTAGAAAAATTATTTTCAAGAATGTTTTTTCGGTAACCGATCAACGCTTGAGAGAGATCTCATCTTCCAACAGCACTATATATTCATAGAATTTTGCAACATTATCATAAAACGAAAAGAAAGATTTCTAATTTTCAGAAAATTATCATGGAATTCATACATAAAGTCAAAATATTCGGGGAACATTCTATAAAATTCCTCGAAGACTATACATAGAATATTTCATTTATGGTGAGATTTGTTGGTGCTGCATACACGTGACTGATAAATCAGGGAAAGTCGTATTTCGTGTAAATAAATTTATTTAAATATCGCAGAGCGCTTTCGGCTATTAAGCCATCTTCAGTGCTATACTCGTCTAGGTATTTACAGGAAGATCTTCACAATCACAAATAGTCGTGAGACATTAAATTGAATAAACATCACGGTTAAAGTCAGTGCCCTTTTGGGTTGACAATTAAAATTTTTCTTGTTAAAACATTGTAAAATGATTAAAAATTTATTTGATTCCCAACGTGCTGCATGCTAAGCAAGAGCTAGCATGCAGCACGCTGATTTATTTCATTTATGACTCAATCATCAATATACTTTATTGCCTGATATATCTCATTGATAAGTCCAAGAGAAATACAAATGTAGATATAAAAAGTATTGAAAATATATATATAAGTTACTCTTATGTAAAATAACAGTCATGACTAAGGAATTGTTGAATTATTCTTAAAAAGATTCGCTAAAATATTCCTCCAAATTTCAATAGGATCTATCAAGTAGGTGTTTTACCGCCTTTTTGAAATGGATGTTGCTCAGATTTGCAGATCTTATTTATATATATATATATATTATTATCACTCTTTATTAGCAAATAATGCTCTTCAGTACAATCAGTCACTTATAAAATACCAATCATATATAAATAGAAACAAGTCACATTGTAAGAATAAGAATCAAGATACTTTATTTATGACTATCAATTGAAATATATTCAATACATTTTCTTTTGAACGAATTTAATGAATGGCAGCTTTTTATATGACTAGGCAAATTATTGAATGCAATCAGACCAGAACTATACAAAGAGTCACAACCTATATGCTCTCTGTTAATATAAAAATTTTCTATTCTATTTCTAGTGGAGTGCGTATGAATACTACTTGTGTAAGTTAACTGAGTACTCAGATAATTTGGCAACATATTGTGTTCGATTTTAAAAATAAATATTAGCATATTCAGTGTTATCCTTTGTTTTACAGGCATAAGAGACAGTGATTCCAACATGTATTTCACAGGTGTGCGTTTATTACAACTTAGTATTGCCCTCACTTGATTATATTCAACCAACTGCTTCCGATATGTGAGGTATTCAGTGAACCATTTTAATATTTTATGATCTAGTCCATACTTATTTAATTTCATTGAAAGTAACTCAATGTTGACCGTCTCTTTTGAAATCCAGAACGACAACACCTATAATATGTTTTTTAGATAGGTCAACTTTCCATGAAGAGATTAAAAATTGCAGTGCTGTTTTACATGAATGGGATTGCCTAAAACCAGACTGTTCCTTAATCAAAATATTATGCTTCGCTATAAACTTCATTAACTGATTTTTTACTGTGATTTCTAATGGTAAATGATTGAACAATTCACCACCATTATAGTATATAGAGTCTCTAATTAAATTCGAAGTCGTGATGGGAAGTCTAAAGGTATAAATGTACGAGTAGCATATGAAGTAGAAACAAAGTTGAACATCGATTTATGTTTAAAGATAAGGCAAACCATCTCAATGACAGCAAGTGCAATGACTGTCAAAATTTTATTGCTAGTGAACGAATTCCTGCATGATAATCTGGGTTTGACTTTCCAAAGACACCTTAGTGCCCTCTTCGGTGATATCAACACAAAAGAGAGCAGGGATGAGTTGCATGCTCCCCAAAACGGTATTTAATAGCTGAGATTCAATAAGAGCATGGTAAACGGTTTCTGCGATATGGAAACCCAACTCATTGGAAACTACTCTCACTGCATAACACCCTAAGGAAATCTTACTCTGAAGTTGTTTGAGGTGTTCATTAAATTTCAGGCTAATAATCAATGAATACACCGAGAAATTTTGGCAATGTGGCAGCTTCTATTGGAATTTCTTCAACCAAACATTTGAATGGTACTATATTCGTTTTCGTTGCATTTAAAGATAGTGAATTAGTATCGCACCAGCTACTCATCTTTTCCAAGTCGGATGATATTATTTTATGTAGCTCCACTGAGTTTTTTTTTCCCGTGAACACTCTTTACATATTACCGATTGATTATTCCATACGTGACTCCTGAGTTTTTTTTATGATATAGTTCCAGAAGATTTTTCACTGTATTTTTCATCTGTTTCTTTCCTTTTGGATTCTTGAAGTTTTCATACTCCCTCGGAACCCGATATCATAGCAAATATCGGATTAGATGTTATGATTCAAAATTTGTGTTTGAGTTAATTCGCACGCTCTACGTTATGGAAATGTTGCAATAAACGAATGGTACAAGTTCAAATCAGTAGCCAATCCACTGCGTTATATAAATTCAGCACGTCCATACTGATAAGAGAACCCACATCTATCAATACCTCAGTAGGTAATTCGTTCATGTGTTTCCCAGAGTTCTCCGGTTGTTCATCAAGATAAGGAAATTGAAACAATCGCATTTTTATCACCAATTGCAAAATGGACAGCACTTTGGAAAAGATCCTAGATATATGCATATATTTGGTCGAACTAGCTGACTTGAGTGTTGCAATCGAGAATTCCATCAAAAGAGCAGGAATGGTTGGTGTTTTTTCTATCGTTGGATGTCTTATTGGAGGTCGAATAGGATTATTGGCAGGTCAGTAAATTTGAAATTCCAGAACATATCTTCGCCATTTAGTACCCATACTTTGAGATTGATGTGGTTTCGAACTTTTTCAAATGAAGTAAACATTTTCTTCCACAAAAGGTTTATGACGTTGCATATATAATTAAAGCTAGCTTCATTATTATTGGAGATAAGATATCAATCAAATCGGCAAACTAGTACTACATTTCACCCCCATTGAGATGCAAGAGTCAAAAACCAGTTGAGCATCGCCTTTTTTGACTTTTCGAATGGATAATATTTTTCTGATGGGACACCCTGTATGTTTTTGAGTCTAGTATTGAATTGTATTTCAAGAGTATTTTATTGTATAAAAGTCCATGATTGTTTTTTCGGAAAGTAAAAAATTAGGGGGTTATGAGAGTAAGGAGACGATGAACATCAGCATTTTGTCTGCAATCGAAGCATAAAAAATATCAATTTCTCCTGAGTAGGTGTTTAAAGACGTCATCCCTTTATTGAACAATTTTTTTTGCCCATTTTCTACAGGGTCCTGCTGTCAATACCTCACAACTTTTCTGCTATTGTCTTTTGCAACTTATTGAAATCAGCATACCGCTTGAAATACAAATTATGCCTAATCATAGAGCCAGGTATATCAAAAAAAATATATTAAGAATGTCAGTAATGAACTCCACGTATCTTGCACCATTAAATGAGTCATTTTGGAAAAAATGGATTACATGAAGACCAAATGGAGGATAATACACAATCACCTGTAAGATTTTCACATTTTAGGGTTTACTAAACCGCGACAAGTGTTTCGCTATACAATAGCTTCCTCAAGCAAGAACAAATTCAAACACTGTTACATTTATACATTATTACATTGGGCGGTCAATATAGTCACACAATATAGTCCGACAACTAATTGATAAGATTAATGGTCCAACGTCACATCCTCATTAGTATAATTTCCTGGAGAGAATATATTCAACAGAGGCAAATTATTCAACTCCGTCTGATCATTTATTAGGAACTGTGAATGTTTACACTTATTACTTTCCACACTCTCCAAGAGATTTAGTTAGTCCCTTCCCTTGGAAATGAAGGATTTCAAATTCGTGGTTGAACTCAAGTCTCACTGTGATGAGGTGAGATGCATACGTAGAAATTGTCTTGCCATTTTGGAAACTACTTCTGTGTTCAATTTCAAATTAAGATTTGAAGATTGCATATGAAACAAAGAATAATTTGAGCTCTTATATCAAAAATATCAAAGATAGAAGTTCAGTTTCAGAAAGATCAGGAGTTTATAGATTATTGTATGGTTCATTTTCCACGTTTTATGTCGGTCAAACGGGAAGAACATTTGATACACGCGTAAGAGAACACAAAAGTAGTTTCCAAAATGGTAAAACAAATCCTACGGATGCATCTCACCTCATCACCGAGAGAGACGAGTTCAACCACGAATTTAAAATCCTTCATTTCGAAGGAAAGGGTCTGAAACTCATTCTCTTGCAGATTTCTGACATTTTTTGATCTATTGCTGAAATATTAGTATGGTGATATTGTGGTGGTTCTTGGCAGTGTAGTAGTAAACACGAATTCTGAGTTGACGTTCGTAGGCGGAGCGTCATTGAACTCCAACGTATAATATTTAAGGTTCAGTTTCCATCAAATAAACTATGGTATTCATTTTTCCAACACCCCATAATAATTTTTTCAATAATGTAATTTTTTTTTGTGAAGGAGCTGCCTTAGCTGGAAGTCTATTAGTTGCCTTCGGATTGGAATCCAAACCGGTTGCGAAGGTAATCAGAGAAGAGATGACGGACCAGCAAAGAAAACAACTAGCACGCTCAGTCAGTCCTTTGCTGAGAGAAATCGACGTTACCGATTCAGCAGTCGCTGGGAAGAGGTTCACTGAATCATATGTGGGATATGGTATAACAGAAGCAATCGCAAGATATCTACAAAACAATATGGGCTACAGACTCTGTTAGAATTTTTACATGTTTGTAATCAATCTCATATCGAGTTGGTTATATTCAGAAGCCACTTCTTTTGTTCCAGGCAAAAAAAATGATCATTCCTTTCAACTGTTGTTCTTTTTGGTCAAGAAGCATTTTCATCCTGTTTTTCAACTGTCAAATGTGTCACAAAAAGTGAAATAAATTTTGGAAATGTGAATCAATTCTGCTCACTGTCATTCAATTCAGATGCGTTATCATAATAATTATAATTCATCTTATTATATTGTGTTTGAATCTGACAGGTCATCTCAATAATAATAATAATATTGATTCATTAACCATTTTCGTACAACCAGGTACATAATATGGTAGGTCAGAAAATATAAAGGAATGAAAAAATGAGGAGAAATGAGACAAACGTCAAATTTTACATATAGAATTATACATGAAGCACACATTAAATAAATAAACAAAAAGTATCATTTATATACTCCTGCACAGTATAGTAGCACCTGTCAATTAATAATGATTTAACCCTATTAAAGAAAATGTTATTTGAGAATTTATTATATGAGTCGGCAATTTGTTGTAGAGAGGCACAACATTATAGACTGGGAGTTTTTGAACTTGGCGGTTTTATGAGTTGGCAACCGCAGATGGCCTCCGAATCTTGTACTATATGTATGTGTTGATGCAATCGTTTCGAGGTACTCGAGGTTGTTTCTAGCGAATTTGACACATTTGAGAATATAAGTACATGGAATTGTTAGAAGTTTTTCACTAATAAAAACCGGTTTGCAACTGTCGCGAAAATCCATGTCGAATACGATTTTGGCCCACAAAAACTCTATTCAGATCTGAACCGTTTCCCCACGCCATTATATTGAGTGATAAATAAATAAATGGATCACAACTACTATCATAACCATTTTTTCAAATATGCAGATTCACACGAAAGGGAAGCCATGTAATATTCAAAGAACACCGCGTGAATCATGGGACAGATGATACGATTTAACATTCACTTTGAATTGTTGAAGATTGTAAGCCTTAGGAAAAACCTCTCTCGGTAAGGCGTTCCAAAGCTCAGCTGTTCTATTCAAAAAAGATCCCTGAGCAAGAGAGGTCCGACAGGTCTCCAAATTCACAAAAAGGGGTGGGAATTCTGTACTCGTCTAGTCATCCGTGTAGATATTGCCAAGGGTGCAACGATTGATAACAATTCAGAAGAGCACCGACCGTGAAAATATCTATAGAAGACAGACAAGTCTCCGACCCTTCTACGATGTTCCAATGAAGTGAGCGAGTCTATGAGCGAAGAATCACCAACAAGACAGATTGCCTTTCTCTGAATAGAATCGAGAAGCCTCAATGACTGTTTCGGTGCCGAACTCCACACATGAGAACTATATTCCAAGACAGGTCGTATCTGAGCCTTTTAGATCATTAGAAGCTGACGAGAAGTGAAGTATTTCTTCGCATGAAATAGAAATCCAAGTTCCTGGGAAGCACCTTCAGCGATCGATCTCACATGGTTTTCCCCATGAGGGATTATCACTGATCGTAATTCCTAGCATCGAGATAGATGACTTTGTAGGAATAGTTACTCCTGACATCTGCATACTATATGATGATAGATTGGCTTTCCTTGAGAAGAGACATACCTGGTTTTTCCTAGCCTCAAATTCCACCAAGTTCATGTTACCCCATTTCATTATTTTTGCCGGAGATCCCAGACACGCCAGACCTATGTCATTTTAATGAAGCTGAAAGTTTGGGAATGGATTCTATATTCTTCTAAATTGCAAATTCCGTTCGTGATGAATTTTCAAATACTGCATATATTCGAATCTATGCCGTCGTTTATTATTTACTACTCTTCAACTAGCGTTGATATATAGTATATATTTTTACGGTTGTAGTTGACAGTATTACTGAAGAAATTCATAGAATTCAGCTATACATATTTGAAAAAGGGAAGTGTTTTTATTTATTTCTTAATGGCCCTGATATAATAAGCCTCATCGAATGAATGTCAAGTAATAATAAACATCCACATTTTTCATTTGTCACTTTCAATTACTTTAGCAACAACGAAAAAATGAATCTGTCAGTAGAAACACTACCTTGTCAAGACCAATTTCATGGTCTCCTCCAGTCAATTTGCTGACTGACAAAGCAGTGGAAGACCGTAACCTGTCTTCATTGGAATACATTTCATCCTCTGCAATTAATTTGCAGAATGCAACAAATAGAACGTTAATATTTATATTAATGATAATTTATTGGTTGATATCTATTCAATCATAAATGTTCCTCTACTTACTTTACTGTACTTTTTCTACGGTTGCGTTGTTTTCAAATATTGAAAATTAAAATACATATATAATAATACTTGTATGTCATTAACTAATTTTAATATTTTATTTAAAATAGTAATAAACAGTTATATTTGAACAATTTTGTAAAGTAATTCCTGGTAGATTATTTTGTTTCAACATATTTTCGGTAATTAAAATATTAGCTGCAGTCGAAGTTGAAGTTGATGGGGAAACGTACTGAGCTTCCACAGCATTGGTGTGTTCAGGTTCTAATGGCGTTGGAGGCTGAATGGATTCTACTATACTTTTTGAAATTTTCATTATGGAGTTGTCGATATAAGATTCAGCAACAATGCTGAATTCCCAACCCCCATGTCGTTTTAAAGTTAAAAGATATGCCCTTGCATTAACTAAAATAGCTGCAGATGACGCAGCTTCACATATTTTTTGTAAATTTGGTAGAATTCTCCTGTGACTGTGGAATTTCTAGAAACCTTGGTTTTAACACCGAGTAATTTATTAAAAGGGCCGAAATAAGATCTTCCATGTCATCAATTTTTAATTTTCGAAGTTCATCACAACGGCCCCTGTAAGGCCAATAGCTAAAGCAGCCTGAAATCAAAACCAAACAGTCATTTCACGATAACAATTTAAAAATTTTCAATTCATATCTTTATCAGCAAATATTTTTCATCAGGTGCATCTTTTAAAAATTGTTGAATTTTTTCAGAAGTTGATGTTTTCGACTATTTCGGAACATATTTTCCAGATTTGCGTTTGAAATACACGTAGTTTTACGTATTATGATATATCAACACGGTTTTTGATCATTAAGGTACTCCTCAGCATCGAGTACTGAGACCATAATGTTGATGATGTTAATCTTCTCGACAGCTCTTCAAAATGAACAAACAAGGTATTTTCGGAACAAGAATTTATCTTGGCTTCCGTTTTCCAGTCCATAAATTTTCTGTAAGCGATTTCATATTTTTCTCTTGATGAGCTTGGTTGCAAATTATTGCAAACATCTATTGCTTTCTGAACAATTTATGGAGTTGTATTTTCCAACTCTAAATCTTCGTATTCCATTTTATTCAATATTTAATAAATCTGAACTGTTTATAGGTACAATAAAAAATAAAACTATTTTTGTTGGGTAAGTTGAAAGCAATAATTGTGCAGTGCTTCGGTTTTATTGTTATGGAAACGCCAACAATGGGGTACTTGTATATTGCACGCGAATCGTCGGCGTAGCGTTGTCAACGTGGAGAACATGTCATATCAATCTGACATGTAACAATTCATGACCTTGGGTTATCGTGATAACAGTGAGAAATCATTTCTCATTGCGTGAGAAATCTTTCGTTTTGAACGTATGAAAGCGATGAAAGAAGTGACACATTGTATAGCATCCGTAGAAAAATGATTGTATACCTAACAAATATTGAAACGGAATATAAAATTCCATTATATCAAGAATAATACTTGAATTAATCATTAAAAAACAAAAATCGTTTCGGAAATTTAAAATTTCTGTCATCGGTATTATAATACTTATTTAAATTATTCAAAACAGACAATTGTTTCAGAGATCTAAAGTTTTATCATTATTATACGAAATCAAATTCAATCCTGATGATAGAAATTTCAAATTTCTGCAAAAATTGTCCATCTTGAATAATTTAAATAGAAAGATGCCTGACATGAGACTGAAAACATCCGAATGTGTGAAAAATCACTTTCGCACAAGAAATGCATATTATTTTTCCTACGTCCTATTTTATTAAACAAAATGTAACTGTTTCGGAAGTTGGTACTGTTGGCACGTTTCAGTGAAATCTAGTACAAGTTTGATGTCAAAAAAATTAGTACGACCTGCTCAGATTTAGTACATTTTCGAGAAGAAGATTTTCATCCTGACAGCCCTGCAGTAACATTGGAGCTCGACTCTAATCCGTTGCCGATGCATACCATGCAAATTCATTCAACGTATCGAATACAAACGTATCACCAGAGATAAAAGTGCCCCCACTTATCATCTGCACAAGAGTTTTTCAATCCATGTGATTTACCGAGCTCTACAATCGTTAACTGTGAGATAAGGAAATCGAAACGTTCGCATTCCCAATATCACCTGCAAAATGGGTAGCCGAAGGCAAATTATTCTGAGAGTATGTGAACTGTTGGCTGAGCAGGAGAGTTTGAAAGTGACTATAAAAGAATCAGTCAAAGGAGCAGGTATCATTGGACTAGGTTCACTTGTTGGAGGTCTGCTTGGGGGAAGGTTTGGATTATTGGCAGGTGAGTTTGGCATACGTGGCACAATTCACTTCTGAACTGTTATAGATTGAAACGTTTGAATTCGTTACCGATAAATCGAAAGAAGGGGTTGTAAGAAGGGGTTCACTCGTTTCTCTTGGTGATTCAAATCTTTGATACCTATTATAAAGTGAATAAGGAAATTAAGTGAGAGAGAGATAAGGTGGATTCATGCGAGCCATCTCAACTTGTATTCAACTTAACTTAGAAAGTGATATTGAAAGAGGGCATTCATGCAACAACTCCCAAACTTGAATAGCGAAGATATGAGCGATTGATTTTGACAGCTGACAAATTTTTTTAGCATTAGTGGAAAAAAGTTGATAAGTTACTAAGTTAAATGGATGAATACTTCTATTTGATTTCGAACTTCTTGAGTTACTAAGTTAAAATAAATAAAAGTTGAGTTGGCTTGCATGAATTCATCAATAGTGTAAACGTAGCTGAAAACTCTTGATCCTGACTAGTTACTGGAAAATTTCCGACAATTTTATTTAAAAATTATGAGATCCTTATCATTGGTTCTATTTTTCAATTGTCAAATCCAATGAAATTGGTGATTCATTCTGCTTGATTATACCAATTATTATATTTTATCATTTTGTTTCTTTCACTTGAGGTCCGTAACGACCACCATCATGATAGCCATATTTATCAAAGATGATAATAATTCATTTATAGACCATATTAGTTAGGTTAGGATTTCTCAAACGTGAAGTTCGAACTGAACGGAATCCTAGCATTTACTTTCCCATGTAAGTCTCGTGGGACTTGACAAAGGTGTATAATCCTTTTCCTCAGATCTGTTTTTACATGAAAAAAGGTGTAAAATATTTTCGTGAACCTGTCTGGAAAAAATAATTGAAAGAATTTGGATAGTTTCTCTAATTTGGAATATTAAAACTCATTGCAAAATTCGTCGAGCGTATGTCCTCATAGTTTCCGAAAGGCTAGAAAGAGATAATATAACCTAATACTGAGATGAGAAAGTTGTGTAAGAATTTAATTTCCCATTCTCCGGTCAATCCATATACTGTAGAAAGAGATAATATGTAATACTGAGATGAGAAAGTCGTCTAAGAATTTAATTTCCCATTCTCCGGACAATCCTTATACTGTAATATTTCAAGATGTCCGTGCTTTTAACCATTCTATGTATCTCTTCGGTTGAGTACCTACTTCAGAATACAAAAAGATTCAAACGGAAGATACATAAGTAACTACAGGTGTTACATGAATCAAATGTTGTCAAAAAAATGGCATTTTAATATATTTTGACTTTCACCAATTGTCCTTCACTTCAGGGAGTTTCATTATTTTTCTGTAGAGAATGAAGTTTTGGGGAGTGGTTTTTGGTTTCTTCTCCAAAGCGGTGCAAAAAATACGAAACTTAATGAAACAGTAACATCAAATATTTGGCAAAACAGTGTCTCTGGTGATATATAAATCATTCATAAACGTTCAAGTCATTCACAAAAAGAGCTTCTCTCTTGCCTATATGGCGCGAAGGGCGCTGTATCACTTAATCGACCTAGTGATAATAATAACAATAATAATGAACCAATAAAAAAAGGAGATACCACAATGAGTTTGTCTTCCATAAATTCAGTTACATGGCTATACACTATACTCAAATCATTGAAATTGTGTATAAAAAACAACTAATATTAGCGTCTGACGTTTGTCAAAACTTTGTTTTCATGTTTTCTCTGATAATTCTTATGGCCCAAGGAAGAGAAAGTATGTGTTATTATGTGCTAACATTTGTTCACATTGGAATTTTTAAGTACTTAGTTGTAACGTATAAAAGCTGGTAGAGAAACAAACACATTTTGAAGATTCCAGTTACTATTGAAAATACAGTTTTCACTTTCAGACATGAATTTATTCTTCATATCCTAGTTTACAGTGATCACACTACAGAAAAACTGTAATGTGCAGATACAAATTTGTGAACCGAAAGAAAGGAAATGCGAATTCGTTTTCACTTCAGAGTTTTGAAGGTTCTGAGTCTGATGGAAACGATCCCTGAGAGAGAAACATAAATTCAAGAGGTATCCATGCCCTCTAAACATTGTGATATAACATCGACGCAACAGTTACATTACAACATTATATATTTCATTGTCGTAATATGTAACTCTGACATCTATGATATGGGGATGTCATTTCCGGGTAGGATACATACCAATGTTACAATATTAAAAATGTTATATTGATGCAATGTATCTGCTACGTATCAGATTTATGATTTATATATATTATAATTGTTGTTTTATGAAATCTCCGACACCTTTACCAACAACGTATATATCATGATATCATAATATAATATTTTTTTTTACATTTTTTCACATTTAATGAGTTATATTTATCAGTGATATGTAGATTACATTGAGTGGATATAATTTCAGTAGAATTACACCGTAGTTTCAGAAATCTTTATGGAATATAGCTTAAAAAATGGAAAAAATGTATAAGACAATAACGAATATAACAAAAATAGAACGTAGAATATGAATATATTGGAATTCCAGAAATGAAAACTATAATTATTATATGTAGGAAAGACCAGGTTAATGTTTCATTATTTTTTCATCCGTTTTTTTTTCCCTGCATAGAAATCCTCTGCCACTGTTTCCTGAAACGTTCTTCCGGTGAGGTCTGGAAAACAGTGCGTTTAGTTGCATCTGAAAATTATTATTTAAAATAGATATAAGGTGGCACATGCTTTATTTTTCAGCGTGAAACATAAATCTAAAGACAAAACGCGAGCTCCTCCTTTTTTGTGGGCCTTTCACAGTTCACATAACTTTATTGTACAATATGACGATCGAAAATTCTACTCCTAGAAGCCTAAGATAGCAATCTCTATCTTACCTAAGTTAGTAATCTCTAATTTTCCTAAGATGGCGATCTCTATTCGTATTAGATATATTCACCTTAGTGATTTTGAATTCTGAAAGGCTGCATATCCTCCAAGCTGCCAATTCTTTCATATGGCCGTCTGGAACGCGTTCAGTGTGGATATCTTCTTTTACTCGATATATCGTTAGGTGAAACTTCTACAAGGGCCACGAAACTTTGTAAGCAACAGTTATCTTGCTATCCCAATCATTTTTACTTGTTTGTGTCCCAGATGTTGCCAATGCAGTAAAAAATGTTTCATTCATACTTTATGCTTGCCCATTTGCTCTGGCCATGATCACTGCTGTTGTAAATAATCTAATACCATTACTGTTGGTCCATCATTTGAATTCATTAGACGGAACCTGGATCTGTTACTATACGTTTAGGGTTTCCCGGAAGTGATAAAATCTCTTGAAGGGCTCCAATCGCACATTTTGAAGTTGTATCTGGAACCAGCTTGGCATAGGTATATTATGAGAACCCATCCACAGTAACAAGGATGTATTTATTGCCCCTTGAGGTATCGACAAAAGGTTCCAAGATGATCCACAGGTAGTGTATGATGTGGACTAGCATACTTGGGAATGGAATATAAATAACCCGGCTTTTCACCACTGTGTTCTTTATTATACGAACAATGGAGGCATGAACTTATGTGATTTTTCACAAACTGGTTCATTTCAAGGAACCAGTTAGACCGTTTGGATCTTTGGATTTTTTTTTATCAAAACCAAAATGACCGATGTCGTCATGAGATGAATAATCTTCGACTTTGATTTGTTTATCTAAATTTTGAGTTCCTCTCAAATAATCAGATTCATTCATAGAAAGAATTTGTTGTCTCGAGTGTAGACCCATAAATATTGCGGCTAAGTGCATCATCATCATCATTCTTACTTTCAAAAGATTTTTGTTTTGGTTCAAGAGTGGACCCATAAATATTGCGGCTTGAAGCATCGACGTGCCTCATTTGATGTATTATGCTCTAGCCGAAAAGAGAATTATTGCAAGAAGAGAAACTAACGAGCGATACGGGAAATGATTGTTTGTTTATTCCACGCATTTTAAACAGCATTGCAGTCTGTGAAAACGGTAAACCCGTGCTCCAGCAAGTAAAAACGAAATCTTTCGAGTGTTTTATATATTGCAAGCAAATCCAACTCGAGTGAATGATAGTTTTTCGACTTATGTTGTTTGCTAACTGAAATAGACAATTGTTTTATTTTTTAATTATCCTGTTTTTAGATTAAAATACCTGCAACACCATCACGGCTAGCGTCAGTATGTAAATTTGGGTTGAAAATAGCTAACATAGGTTTTGAACATACATATTTTCTCTTTCAGACAATTCATAATATTTGAATCTTCTTCATTCCAATGCCATTTAGAATCTTTTTTTTTAAGTTCTGAAGTGATGCAGACAATCGAGCAAAAGTCTGAATTAATTTTCGAAAATAGCCAATTGAACCCAAAAACTATCGCAGTTGATGTTGACTTTTTGGAGTTGGGAAATTCATGACAACATCTACTTTTGAGCTTGAAGGTGATATTTCATTCAAACTCATTTCATAACCAAGAGATTTAAGTTTTTTCAGCATGAACGACAATTTCTTTATAAGTAAACTTTTCTCGATAAGTACATGCCACCTGAAATATTTTTTGAAGGTATCAGCAAGTCGTCAAGATATGGTATGACATTATAATCACACAAAGGTTAAAATATTCCATTCATAAGTGATTGAAAGAGCGAAGGAGCCTTGCATTACCCAAATGGGACTCCTATATACTCATAATGTCCTTCTGGGGTTACAAATACAGTGAAAGGAGTAGAATTTTATTCCATTGGAATTTGGTGATAACCTGAGGCCAAATCAATACTCGTGAAATATTCGAAGCCTGACAAGTTATCGATGATTTCCTCTATAATAGGCATTGGGAATTTATTTTTTACACTTATGTCATTGTGTGCCCGATAGTCCACAACTAATCTTTTTTCATTAGTACCTTTGTTCACCAGCAAAGTTGGACTGGAATACGGTGACCTACTTTCTCGAATGATTTTCGCATCTAATAAGTCTTAAGATTTTTCTAAAAACTAATTTATCTTTTCCTGTTACCTGATAAGTTCTATGAGTAACTAGCTTTATTGTGCTCAACTCGATGGACAAGGAGACTGAATGAGCTTTACCCACCTTGTTCACTGACTACCTTGTTCAAACACACAGGATTCATAAGATATCAAAAGATCATGCAACGTGTTTATATAAAGGGTTCACTCTTGGCCATGGTTGATATTTTGTATGCATTCAGGAAAAGTACACTTATTTTTGAAATTCAGATTCATATCTATTATATATAATGCCTAGATTTTCTGTGAAGTTTGTTCCTATTAGGATATCAAATTTGAACCCAGGTTTATTGATAACATAATACTAAGTATCTAAAAATCCTGAAAGATCAATCAAATTCAGATTGAATTTTTCTACAACAGATTGTTCGATAATCGAGCAATCACTACCAAAATCTATGAATGCTTCACATTCATTACCATGGATGGTTATTTTTATGAAATTTCGATTTTGGGTTGGAATGGTCACTAAGATTTATATTTTTTCAAAACGATTTTTTGAAACTGTTGATTCTTCAGAATTTTTTTAGGATTCCTTCCCTGTTTTCGGAGACAATTCGTTTCAATATGACCTTTTTGCTGACAAAAATTGCATGTTTGATTTTTATGTCGACAAGCAAAACGATCTTGACCTGATTCTCCACATGCCTTACATATTTTGGCTTCATTCTTATGAGAGTATAAGTGGTGGAGGGTTTGAAGTGACTTGGGCCAGATATAATAGTATTTTGGAACTTAGGATTTGGTTTAGAAAATACTTCATTATTTGCCGGAGCACTTGCCAATCTATAAATTTCGTTTTTCAGATATGCTCCCAACATGTAAGGATCTACCATTTTGGACGCTTCCACAGCTGCAGTTATATTGCTATCATTGATAGCCCCGTAAATCAAAGGAGCATCATCAGCATCAGAAAATTAAAATGTCAATTTATCAATTTTAGAAATATGTTTGAAGTAGAAATCATATAATGAACATCCATCGATTGGCTTGTGGTTCACTATGTCCATTAATAATCTAAAAGCTTTTCGACTTAATTGATACGTGGCTTGCAAAATATTTTTCCAATATCCTGAAGTAAACTTTGACTAATCCAACTCGTTTTCGATATAGTTATCGTATCACAATTTGGCATTACTTCTCACTTCATTTAGAGCTTGAAATGCTGTAAAATCATCTGACAATCTGTAGAGTTTTGCATTATACTGAATCATCTCAGATATCGGATCAGATACAATTTAGATGTTCAATAGAAATATAAATAGAAAGTTTATAGCTTTCTTATATCCACGGTAATTACTGTTTTGTGTTCAATACAAATAGATAGATAATATTTATAGTTCTTCATTTTATATCGGGTGTAGAAAAAATATCGTATGCAACTCTAATGTAATGGTTATTAATACATAATCGTTGATTAATATCCTATTTTCTTCGAGTTCACATAAAAAAAGCTATTGTTCAGAAAATATTTTGTAAACCAAGATGAAGGAAATGCAAATTCCAAGTTTTTCAAGATCACAACAAAAGGTTGGGAGCGGTGACATCAGCTGGTTAACGGATAACCCATTGCGAACTCTTGCAAAGAAATCGATTGATGTTTCTTTTTGAAATCAGCAAAATGAATTGTGAATCGATAAGACTAACAATCCTCCAGCTAGCTTGTGGCCTTCATTATATTTCCCAATGAATTTTCAATTCATGATTTCCATATAGTTGTTTGTCCAAATCTGTTTGTACAGACTTCTTGATGAAGGGTGATGAGACTGTTATCATCATAAGTTATTTTTTTCAGGTGCCGCCTTGGGTGGGGCTGCATCCATGGCCATGGGATCGGAATTTAAATCTGTGGTCGACATAATTAGAGAAGATATGACGCAAAGTCAGAGGAAACAGCTGGTTGACTCTGTCTATCATTTGTTCAATGGAATACAAGTTACAGATGCATTAACTGCTTTGGCTCTACTCTCACGAAATGAAGCTTTGAAATCGTCTGTAGTAGAGGGAATTGTGGGTTTTGTTCAACAAGAGATTAGTTCTAATATTCTTTGAAGGGTTTTTATTGTTACATGTAGAGCAAATCACTGGAATAATTCGAGACGCTGTCGTTTTTCAAATATTCAAGAGTCAATAACTTCGAGTATGATCATCGATATCAATCAAGTTTATAATCTAATCAAAAATTCTTTGAAATTCATTACACGACCACGAATCCCATTTTTGAAAAAATCGTATGTTTTGTCGAATGTTGGCGAGTCCTATTTTTAAATTGAGTAACTATCATCTTTTTAATTTTTCAAATGTACGCAGTAAGTGTGGAAAGTTATAATTGACTCAAATAGCCCAAATATTGTGACCCAATTTCTACCGATTATTTTGGATCCACTGTGTATAAGTGTTCATTGTTTCAAAAGGCCACAGACACAAAAATACAATGAATATTGAATGAGTTCATTCAGAATCAAAAATAAAGAAATCACAAGAAACAAGGCTTTCACGGTATTTTGCAAAAATGTATCAAGTCATTGAAATTTTTCAAAGAAATATCTGACCCTTCTCCGAAATTGATAAAGAATCTTGGAAGCTAATGAAAAGTTAATTCGCTTATCGGTATTTATTGAACATTTTTGTGAAATTGCTTTCATATACATGTATTGCCAATACCTCCTGTGGATTATTATAATATCTGATCACTGTGATAACAGATGATCAAATATGAGATAATATTTCACTAAGTACAACTAACATTTCATTTCACCCAAGATTTCTGGGACAGTTTTTTTTTATTGCTGCCCTAATTTCGAAGTCGCCCATATTGAAAATGAATCATGCACTTATCATATACATAGCATTGATAATTAGAGAGTTCTGACAATTAATTGGATGGTTCACAAACAGTGATTTTCCATAGTTGATTATGAACCACGGAGCTAGAAAATGAATACTATTTGCAACAATTTCAAAATTGTTTGAAAATTTCTCAATGAATACGTTTTTTTGGTACGAAATGAGAATATTTCAGTATAAAGCTCTACATGTTGCCCGAAGAAAAAATTTTTCAACTTTTATATCCTTATGTTGCTTAGCTGATTCGTCAGAAACAACTATCATCAACTACAAATAAGTAATCGCTCATCTTTTCAATTCCTTCAAGTGTCCCATTTTTTGTGTTCTTTCACCCAATAATTTTAGTTTTCCTTTTGTGGAATGTTTTTACAAAGTAATTATAATAAAAATTTGACATCATCATTGGTTTTGTTTATCATTTCTGTGAATACCCCCTACAATTGTGTTGCTCAATTCAATAATAATCTATATGAGATTCAAGAAATATAAAAATTCCAAAACGATACCGGTTTGGAGTTCAATATAAATGTGCCAGTTTTCAACAATGATATTCAACCAAATAGGATTATTCAACTCATTGAATAAATTTGTATTGTTCCCAAACAATTATTTTTCTGAAAAGTATTCTCAATCACTCAGTTGTTATAACAATAATGACACCTAATAATATGAAAAAATCTTCGAAAAGATGATATATGTTTTTTTAAAAGCCCAACATCATTTAGGATCGTTGCAATAGTTTGGTTGTGAAAAAACAGGTAGGTAAAAAAGGGCCCTAAGAAGAATGGTGGTCATTTTTCAATTTTTTTATCGTAACTCGATCTCGTACGAAAATCTATCATTCAGCTGATGATGCCTAAATATTACAAATGGTCTAATCAGATTAGATTGTTACCGTTACTAATAGGTAATCTTGTTTTCATGGTAATAAATCAGAATAAACATTCGTGAGGAATGAAATGTACAGAAAAGAACTTTTTTAAAACAAGATTATGGATGCGCTAAAAAAATGCACTTTTCAAATGAAAGCTTGTTTGAAAAAGAAAAAAACTATCAATCGCAACAAGTTATTTAAATTATTTATCAGGTGAATCTCTAGACAATCTCTCTCGTCATATGAGTTGTGTAATGAAGTTATACGTCCATAGTAGAAGTTTTGGAGGAAAGTTTTTTCTAGTGTTTTCTATTAAAGATTGTTTTCGAAAATTTTTCCACTGTCAATTTATTTTTCAGTTTCAGTTATCGCTGGACAGGTTTCTCAGTCTGTTCATATCTGACGGATACCTGTGCAACATTTTCCTTGGAAATGAATGCGATGTGATGCTACGCGATATATCAAGGAAAAAATGGTTTGTGAGATCATTTCATCAACAACTCATATAACAATTACCAAATATTTGAGGTTAAATAATTTGGTATGTCACTGGTGGCTGATTATTTCTTGTTGAATGTTGTTTTTTCCCCTCTAATTCGTTTTTTCTTTTTTCAGTATATTAGGAAATACCTAAGGACACAAATACATTTTTTCTGTTGGAATCACAAGAACAACAGAACACGGTTCTTTATCTGTCAAATAATTTCAGTATTCCTTTGCTACAATCGCAAGAATAATCTTACATAGAAATTATCAGAGCTCACTTCACTTTTTCAGAGTTATTTCCTTATAAAACACTTGCTGAGCCGGACCCACTTCGTTAGGCATTATTTTTGTGATGCAATCATATTATGTAGTTCTCAATACTAAGTTTTATCAGGTTCATCACAGCTCAGCCTTCTGAGCGCACTCGAAAGAGCGTTAAAAAGAAGTCGAAAATGTTATAAACCCCTTTTCCACCCCATTACACAATGAATTTCAATAAAATACGAAACAAGTCTCCCATCAATTCTGTTGAAGAATATTTTTGCAAAATTTGAAGTAGATTGAGGTAAGTTGTCCCATGCAAAATTTGAAAATTTGATCTAATTTTTCACCTCTTTGAGGGGGAGGGGGATTTTGGAAAACTCTTTCTTATCGGATACCTACGTCATTCGAAGAACACACCCTCCAAGTTTCTCTTCTGGCAAGAAGTTCCAAAGCTTAGCTGTTCTATTGAAAAAAGATCCCTGAGCAAGAGAGGTTTGACAGGTTTCCAAATTCACCACAAAGGGGTGGGAATTCTGTACTCGTCGAGTCATCCGTGTAGATATTGCCAAGGGTGGAACGATAGATAACAATTCTGAAGAGCACCGACCGTGAAAGTATCTATAGAAGAGAGGCAAGTCTTGATCCCTCTGGAAATGGAAATATTACGAGCCATTCTTTGAATATGAGGACCAGACACTCTATAGTCTATATAATGCATCGCATCTATGCTCGAGAGTTAGACAAAATTAGGAGATGATTTCAATTGAAATCAATTCATTTTCAGTGGATTAAAGCTTCAAATAATTTCGAAAAAAGTGAATTATGAATTGTTAGTTGTTGCTATATTTTTCCCGTGAATTGTAACATCCGAATTGTTTCTCGTGGATTCAATTTACGAAAATGAACTGAAACCTCAATTCATGAGATTCTCAATTCACGAGCCGTATACCTATAACAGTATCTCTGTATTTATGAAAATTGAACAAATGCATATGAAATGTATGCCACCAAAAACCCCACCGACGCCAATGGTGTGGCCATTTGAATATCTTGTCGACCAACTGAAAAATCCTTTCTCAAAGAGGGCTCCACCTCTTCCAGTCAGTTAGTTTAGTTGAAGTGCCAGTCTCCGTTCAGAAATTTTGATATCTTCACTTGTCGCAATATAAAGAATCTTCAAACATGGCTGACCACGATGAATCAAATACGGAAGAAATAGTTGGAATGTGCGAATCATTACTTTGGGTAGCACGGATAACATTAGTCAAGGAAAGAACTCATTCAAATTTGGCAATATCGTTGATAATTACTCTCATCTGCTTACCCATTGCATACGAAATGGGGAATGAATCCGTTTTTTACGCTGCTACAGGTAAGCATCTACTGAATTGGAATCACTCATATTACTGTATGATCCAGCTTTTTATATTACTTACGGTATCCGTTGTCGAAACGGTAAAGGTAGATTCATGCAGCTTTGATTATCAAGGAACAATTAACAAGTAGCAAGTAACAATTGAACTGCCTAATTTACTGTAGATGATTCATGCAACCAAATTATCAACTATCAGTTAACAAGTAGGAATTGGCCAACTTTTAACTTTCTTACTTTAATTGTAATATATGTGACTCTAATGTGCAGAAAAAATAGCGTATGCCACTCTCATGTAATGGTTATTATACACTCGAATAAACCATACGAAACCCACCTTCGGCTCGTTCCGTATCCCGGTTAATGCTCGTCTATTAATAGCCATCATTACATAAGCGTTGCATAATATACCTACTATTTAACAACTGATCATAAACGTCAATGAAGCTTGAAACTCACCGAGAGTCACCTGGAATTTCTATAATTACTGCAATTTGGACCGCGGAACATGGTGGCAGGAATATATGATGTAACTTCTGACTTTTCAGTTATAGGGTGGAGAATGATTTGCTTGAATCAAGGAAAAGTTAGCCTCGATAGTGCCAAAGATGGTATAAATTCATCAGAAACGTGAATCACTACCGATGCCAGAAAATAATGGGATTTGTCGCGACGCTCCTCCTCCTAACTATTGTCTTCGATATGTGCTTACCGTTTTTGATAATCGATATAATAAAAAATCGAATACACGCTCCAAGTTTCGGGTCTCTACGATCAGCGGTTTGAGCTGTGCCTTGGCCAATCAGGACAAAGATATAATAAATGGATAAATAAATATGTATAGAACCTATTTGTAGTCAGATGTAAAAGCCAGCTAAATAGTACCACAGACTTTTTTGTAAAACTGATAGATACCAACATTTTTAGTGAACATTATGTTCGTCCATACCAAACCGTTCAGTGAGCGCACAAATGCTATTATTTCTCAATGAATTTTTTTTCAACTACAATAAAATATGGTCTATATCACTCCCAAATAGTGTAGCTTTCTTTTTGTGAAAGAATTTTCATAATCGGATCAGTATTTCCGAAGATTATTCCAAAAGAAAAAACAAAAAAACATATAAACAAACAAAGTCAGATACGAACCACTTCATAATATTAGTATAGATTTCAGATGGTTGTGGATAAAATAGTATACAGACATCGGCAAAAGTTGACCTTTCCCTCTCGAGAAATTGCTCAACTCGGCCTTGGGCCTTGCCAAGAAATACATATTTTTCGAGAGAAATGATCCACTTGCCGCTTTGGGATGATATACACTATATCCTCGCTGATATATAGATAGATAGATTCATTTCAAAAAAACATGGCATACATGTGTAGAAATATTCGAGATCAGATAATACATAACACATAGATAGATAGATAGATAGTTTATTCGTCACAATAGATTATACACAATGTATAGACATCAATGCACAATACTTATCGGACTAGTCAAGTTACAAGGCAAAAGGTATCTTATTAAAATAAATCCACAGATATATTACAAACATTATTAAAATAGTTATTTAAATTAAAACACTCAGGCTCTGAGGTAAGTACACTTCATGAAGTCATTCAAATCTTGTTCAAATATCATATTCACGAGCAGAGAAACTCGTCCACACTATAAAATGCTTTCTCACATAAAAAATTTTGCACCCTATTTTTGAATACCAAGTCGCAACCACTTACACTAATGAAATCATCTTATTAAAACACTTGATACCAGAATAGCTAGGTGATTTTTGACCAAGGAGTAGTCTGGAAAAGGTTTGATGGATATCGTCATTGGCCCTAGTATTATGGGAATGGATTTCATTGTTTTTGAGATATTTATCTTCATTATCTCTTATGAGAACTATTAAGTGAAATATATACAGACAGGGCAATGTCATTATTCTTATTATTCTTGATTTTATGAATAAAGGTTCACATGTGGCTAGAGGATGAGCATTATTCATTATTCTAATAATACTAACATCACAAAAGATAATACTTTAAATAATAGTAAAATACACTGAGTGAAAAAGTAATTTAAATCGTGTTGGGAAAAATACAAACATATTTCAGAGGACGAGTCGGAAACAATATCACAAGAATTTGTATCATGAAAATATTCAGGAGTGGAATATTAAGCTATCTTACATAAAATATTTTTGTTTTTTTTTTCTGAATGTTCGAAGGTTTTCATTTTCAAGTGATGAAGGCATCTCATTACATAGCTTAGCACCCATATTTGAAATAGGCTTGTATCATGTGGTGGCAAAATGATCGCATTTGAACATTGTCTGGTTTGTGACGCACTGAAATAGTACATTGCTTTATTTGAGTGAACAAGTAGTAATAGGTTCAAGATATATAGACAAGGCATGGTGAGAATAATGACAACTACTTTTATCTTTATCGTTATTTTTTTTCAATTCTTTATTTAATGTCGGCCTATTTCCGCTACCATGGCTCATCATAGAGGCCGTCGAGCACACTTCCTTCAACCGGAAATTTCGCCGAACCCTCTGGTATTCCAACGAGTGATAGGGATCTCTCACGAGACCAACGTCTTTGGACTCGGGACCGCCGGCTTCACGTCCCCTACGAAAGACGGAATATCCTCAATATATCTTGTGCTCATTAATATATTGTTGCGAGCTATGATATGCTATTTTGCTGCAGTTGTATGGGCTTTCGACGCGATCTTTTCCTGCCTGAGGTCACCCATCCAAGTACTAACTGCGCTCGGCGCTGCTTAACTCCAAATATAGAAATGACAGTCAACCTGAAAGGCTGGGTTGTTGAATACTTTTTTTTTCAGGAGCCTGTATTATCCTGATACTCCTCTCGATGACTTTGACGGTGAAGAATGCCAACGATGTATTGTCCGACTTCAGCACTACCCAAAAAAGAGAATTTGCAGCTATAATAGGTTTGGAGGAAGACAATCTCGAAGATCTTCCAGACTTGGCAAAAGCTGCCATGACGACGATAACTGCAATGTATTTGAAAAGAGAATGGAGATATACGTATTTGGCTCTCGCGAGGAACGTGGGCTGGACTACTTTTTTTGGATACCACTTGTGAGATCTGTGTGTCGAATCATTTATGTTTGGTGTGATGTGTTTGTTTTTTGAATTGTTCCGTTTATTTCATTATATTCGAAGATTAAAACCAATGTCAAGTCTTGTTTCATTCAAGCCTCTATCACTGTCGATAATTGCTATTTGTAAAACAAAAGGGCAAAGTGCTACTTGTATTACGCTCCGGGCATTAATCTTTCAGGAAAAGGCACCTTACTCACATGGTATATATACGATTCTTCTGACCCTTCGACTAACAAGTCATTTGGAAAAAACAATTTCATGAAACAAATGTAATGCAATAAAGAACTGAAACTAAGAAGTAAGTACAGGACAGCACGATCCTGAAATTCCCAAAATCAGGAGAACCTACAAAACGAAAAAAAGGGGGTTGACTCCGCATTCGAACCAACACCTACATTTATTTTCATATCTATCACGAACAATATCTGTTTCAGGAATTTTTGCGGAGTCTTGAAAATAGCGTATTGCTGTGGCTCTATTATAATATTTGATGCTAAACTTTAATTTTTCAATATATTTACTTCTTTGAAATATATTGCCTTTTCAACTGATTTCTACGATTTTAGAAAATACAGGGTGTTCTATAAATGAACGCTAAAATTTATAATTATATAACAGAATAAAGTATAGGTCGTCGATGCTATATATTTCATTAATGACGTAATAAACGTCACTTTTACTTTTCTTTCCTAGAGATATGATAATCTGGAAGGAAATTATTGTATTAGTACTTGATACGGGACTTCAATCCAGTGTTGTATACACTATGTTTTTCGAAAAATAATTTGATAGCGCTCTAGTCGCAATGAGAGTTTTGATGTTTTGACATTTGTTCGAAACATGTTTCCATTAAATTCTCCAGAATGAAAGTGCCCCTTCGTGCCACTTCAGTTCCTGAAATTAATGATTAAAAATATAAATATTCTCGATCCCTAAAGCGCATGAATATTCTGAATTATGGGAATCCATCGTTTTCGAGTTGACGGTAACAACAACCTTTCACTGATGAGAGGCCAATTATCTAAAAGCTGATCTACAAGTGTACTCATCCCAATAATTGAAAATTAGTTCTGGTAGCCAAAAGCACGTGCAGGAATTTCTTCTATGTGGAATTATGCATCGACACATGTCAGATTTCATTCAATGCCTTTGTGTTATTAGCCAAGGGAAAAGTGTTAGACCATCAGGTAGTAAGTTCCGAATGACCTGAACGATTCGTATCGTTTTTCAATTTCATGAAACTTATCCACCTCTGACAAATAGCCCACATCCAAAAAATTATCTGGGATGAAAATAGTTATTTGTCTAAGAGCTGTTGAATTCAACATTCTATATTATGAAGGCGTCGGTAAATAATTTTTTCTACTACCTGTACTATTTTAAACCGTTATATATTTGGCAGCTATATTCACTACCTCATTCAGAATTCACGTGTATTCTAAATTCATGGCGGCCACTTCCGGATTTGTTTTTTTCAAAATGATGGGATATGTTACATTTGACCTGACAAATTTGATCTCATGACTGCATTCTCATGACTGCATTCAATGGCTCAAAAACCGAGTTCAGCAAAATTCCGTTCGAAATTCCTTGTAAAATTGATTTGGAATAGTTATTTCTGTATAAAGTGCGTAAAATGATTTTTTTTAAGGGCACACGATGGTGTTGAAATTCTCTCGAATGTGCCACGAAAACCTGAAATATTAGAAACAAAAAGAGCTTGGTAGTATATTTTGTGTCAATTTCGGGGGCAAAAACGATAAAATTTTCAGTTCTAACATCTTTATTATTTCTCTCATATATAAGAAAATCAATTGAGCAATGGTTCACAATATTCTCCTTGAACCGACAGTGAGACAGTCATATGTATTGTATCTCTGTGTATTATGTTCCCGTATTGATTCAAGCTGCTCAGCATAAAATTTCGATTTGATCCATCCCCAGAGGTAAAAAGCTGAAAGGGGCAAATCCGGTGAACTAGCAGGCCGTTCCAACGGACAACGCCTACCAATCAGCATATACCAGTATATAGAGACAGCTGTCAAGCTAACAATACACGCAATACTGTTAATAGGAAAACACGGTGTGGATTCTCATCTAAGTAGTTGATTACATAACAATCTAAAAAAAACAGGAATGCGCTTTCTCACCAAACACTTTCAATTTTATTCTATATACGAATCATTTCCGTAAACAGTTTCTCTTTCCTACATATTACAACCTCTGGGCAACCTGTGATAACTAACTTTGTTGCTGTTTCGATTCTCTTTTGGTTGCAAAGTTAGGAATTATTATTTCTTCAGTACCGAATTCATACATTATCTACGCAGCAACCGGTTATTCAAATTCAGTATAGTGTCATTGTACAGGGTATAACTGAATAAGTGTGAAAAATTCAAAAAGGTGATTCCTAATCGGAAAAGAAGATAGGATCTTTCAGATAAAGAAACTTCATTGGAGCATCCCTTCTCTGTAGTTGTAGTGGTAAAATAATTATTTGCTGCGAACTGGTTTATTTTGGGCAGAAAAAAACAGCAGAAATTTTTTTTTGAGAATGAAATACGCTATCGGAAATTAATTTTCAAATGGTTAACAAATAATAAGACAAAAAGTTACATTGGAAATAAATTTTCGGGGTTGCGTTTTCCACTCCTTACAACCATGGGGTAAACCAAATAAATTACTGGCTGAGTGTCTTTTTGGTAGTACAAAACGTTCTATGTTGTATGTTCATGAAACAGGCCCCTGATCGAAATGGGAAACTTTGACAACGATTGAGGTATTAATTGAATAACTGCAGAATATTACAGATAAGTTTTTTTATAGAAATTGCAAATCATGCTCCAATCATCATCAGAAAAAAAGGTAGTATTGTTGAAAATAAAGATTGCTGAATTGATCTGCCCCTCGTTTTTTTATATCAATTCTGACTCGATATATACCCACAAACCAAGCAAGAATTTCTTTTCGGATTGTAAAATAATAATCACAACAAAAAATATATATACTTTTGACATGATAATGAATTGAGTAAGAAGAAGGGCAACATTGATCAATAATATGAAACAGAGAGCCTGAATTGTCCAATTACTCTGATATCGATTCGATTTTTGCCATACACGTGAAACTTTTGAGATATTTCAGTAAAAATATTCGTTTTACTTTTTTATGCTTAGACAGAGTGTTTCTTGGTGCACATTTTTGTTTTAAATGAATAACTTTTTATTTGGAGTGGCATTCTCAAGAAAGATATCGATAGCTTTGTGGAATAATAAATGTACAGAGGTGTATCTGAAAGTAAATGGAATTAAAAAATTGCATTCATAAATACAATTTCTATTGAAATATTCAATTATCTTCAGAAATGTTGTTCTGTCAATTTGTTGTCGAATTGTTGGTGTAGACCTGCCCTCTACTGATGAAGGGTAATCGTTCCCAAATAGTTCATTTCGAGTAGGCTTTTGATATGAAGAGTGAACAAGAGAGGGCCAACTCCGTGCCCTGAGGTACTTCATATATAACAGTCGTTGGTTCATTGAATGTTTCTTCGATCTGAACTTCTTGGTCACGATCTTCAAGAACACTCCTTGAAGTTTGGTGGATTTTACCTCTTATATCGTAGTTATTCAGTGTGTCAAGTAATTTTTTGTGGCTAACGATATCAAAAGCTTCAGACAAATCAGTAATATATGCAAAGATGGTTTTTGTTCATCCTGTGCTAACTATAAAGATATGTTGTCAGACAAATTTCATCATGTGGTGATTTTGTCGCCATAAAACCATATCGATAATCGGATATTGATCGACATTCTTCACAATAGCTAAATAATCTGCTTCTGATTACTCTTTCCAATTTTTTTTGCAATGTTAGAACTGAACAAATGATAATAATCTGCGTATACAACGTTCATTCGATATGATTTCGACGGGTAAATATTTTGACAAAGAACTTATCAACTCAAAATCGTCAACCCTGCCTACGCCTATGATTTGGCAAACAATGTAAAAAAGCGATAAGCCTTTCCACTTCCACGACAGTTCTGATGTTGAGATCCATCAAAGGTCTGTAAGTCTGTGGAACATAAAAATGATGGAAGGTACGGCACCCGAACTGGATTCCAAAATGTACCAAGAATTATTAATACAAGTGTGCATATTGGTAGGAAGAGAGAGAGGGATGAAAGCTCTTATCAGTCCAAATCCTCAGACGTTAAGGAATTTAACGATAACTTTCGTAGCAATATGTTTGCCAATGAGCTTCTTCATGGGACTTCTTGGAGCAATCGCAGGTATCATTAACAATTCATTATTTCACTTATTTATATTCAAATTAACCATGTAATTGAAAATACTTCCATCTTGAGAAATACATAATGTCACAAAAATGCAATACTCATATAATAATGATAATTTTCATTCTGTACACTGAATGTCACAATACCGGCAAGTACAATACATTATGAGACACGTCATAAATGATAAGCTAGTTCGCTAATCGGAACGTGGTTTGTGTGCTAGAAAAATAATCTAAAATAAAACTTAGATCATAAACCTATCGGAATATAGATTTATAATATATATCTCTGCTGTGGGCAATTATGAATACCAATCATAACAAATAAATGAGCAATATAAATAATATTACCTTTTGCTATTCTATCTCTGATTTATTTCAGTCCATTCACTAACCAACATGTGGTTGAGTGGAAGAGCAAAAACTTGTTCCCCGAATGAGATTTTTGAACTCTGCCTTTGTATTGATTGGTGTGTCCTTATATTAAAATCTCCTGTATACCGTTCAACCCGTTATTATTATTATTATTATTATTATTATTATTATTATTATTACTATTATTATTATATTATTTACAGCTTTTTTTCTCGGAATGTTCACCTTACTGAAAATGAACCAACACGATGCCTTACCTATTGCATTTATAATTAGAAGACAAATGAATGATGAACAAAGGTCCGAACTTGCTGATTTATTAGGAAGACACTTCATCATACATGAAGATGCAGACTCCACTTTTCTTACGCTTTCTCCTACCAGAAAGGATGACATAATACGTATCACCAGGACGTATATAAGGGAAAACGTCGGATATGAAGATTTTGAATTGCAGTATTGAACTGAATAGGAGTTAAAGGAATGTGTTTTTATTCAACTGTTAGTGTTCAAATAATTTTTGATTTCCGATATTTTGTGTTCTGCTATATTGACAGAGGTGCCATCATATTCGGTATCCAATTTTGGAAGAGATTTTTTCAGAGAAACAGATCAGAGTCTTCAAATGTTGTTTGTTTCGAAAGATATGAAGAAAAACTGGAAGATCCATTGTTGACTTTCCCTTAGGAAAAATCCATCTCACTCTTTAAGCAAGTCATTGAATTTTATGTATATTATGAATTTATTTCAATTAAACTATTTTATCTTTATATTTCTCTCAATCTCTCACAAACAGAAAAAGAAGTGGCAGAATAATAATTTCAAGTGAATGCAGCTCGAAGTTTACACAATATGAAATAGTTTTTCATTATACAAGACGATGAAGAAATGCTTTTTTGACGAGTGAAAGAGGTCACAAGTTGATAAAGCATTTTATTATTGAAAATAATATTTCTTTTTTTTTTTTTTCGAAAGAACACGTTTAGTAGAATAACTTGAGAAAAATGAGAGCAAGAAATATCACTGCTGTTCGAATCAGGAATGGAAGTAGCTAGGGCAGCATCAAAGTTACTGCCACAAAAGTCAAATATAAATTATGAGAGAGAATAAAAGGCTTTTCGAAACATGGAGAAAATTGAGGAGAGTCGAAGGGACCAGTTATGTTTTCGGCAATATGAAATGACAAATTAAATTTTTTCTAGAGCAGAAATAGAAGTGCAAAATAGTTTTGATTAAATTGCTCATCTCTAGAGTGCAAATCGCTGTTCCATAATTTATTAAATTTCCACAGAATTCATTGTCTTCTCGACATGTTTCGATACACTGTATCTTTTCAAGCGAATGTACTATAAACACTGAATTATTCTTTGTTGAAAGCTCTTTAAATATATCAGGGCCTACTCTAATTCTCCCTGATTCCTAGAACAATACAACTGATACTGATTCCTATAATTATACAACTAATAATGTTATGATATCTGAACATAGTTACTACTTATTAAGGAATCAGTATCAGTTGTATAATTTCAGGAATCAGCATCAGTTCATAATTTTAGGAATCATCATCAGTTTTATAATCTAAGAATCGGTATAATTTGTATTATTCTAGGAATCAGGGATAATTAGAGTAGGCCCTGATGTATTTAAGGAGCTTTCAATAAAGAATAATTTAGTGTTTATAGTACATTCGCTTGAAAAAGATACTGTGTATCTAAACATGTCGCGAAGACAATAAATTCTGTGGAAATTTAATCGTGTTCTACCTTATAGTGTAATAACTATGGATTTCCATCAAGTAAAGGCCACCTCAATCCAAAAAATGATACGAGTAATACTGTATAGGAAGTTTATTAATAAATGTTCAATATTTCACAGGACCATTCAAGTTAAGTGAATATAAAAAGTTTTAATGGTATCATTCAGCAAGGAATCAACCAGATTCAAGCCAAACATTAAAAGTTTGAGTATTATTTAAAAGTCAGTATTTTGTAATTGATGAATATTTTTCTGTCCTTTTTTTGGATTTCTTACCTACCATAATCTGAAATAATTAGAATAAATATTGGAATATATACAAGATTTAATATCACTTCCATTCGTAACTAATGTTACTGCAGTTCAATCCTATACGTACATTATCGAACAAATACTTTGAACTGACTTGATGATCAATGATTACCCTTATATATCCTTCCCACTACTGTTGATAATAAATAATAGTCATTTGATACAATTCTTCCTAAGAAAATCCATAGAACATCCCATACACATTTTAATGAATGATATGAAAATATACCCTTCAGAAACCACGAAGTTTTTAGGAGTTCACATTGACCAGGCATTGAATTGGCAATTTCAAATCGATTATGTGAGTAAAAGGCTCAACAGCAGCATCTATGCCTTACTGCAACTGAAGAAAATACTGAGTGAAGAACACCTGTTAAATGTTTACTATGCTCTTGTGAATTCTGTACTATCGTATAATGTTGTTTTATGGGGAGATGCAACAAATATTAATAGAGTTTTTGTTGCACAGAAACGAATAATTCGAATGCTCTATAATCTACGCCATACTGATTCATGTAGGCCTGTTTTCAAACAAAAGAAGATATTAACAGTACCCTCTCTCTATATTTATAACTGTCTGCTTTATGTGAAAAAACGTAAACTCGAATTAGAAACTAATTCTCAATGTCATAATTACGCAACAAGAAACGGGAATCTAATCAAAATACAACAACATCGTACAAGATTATTCGAAAAGACGCCATCTCTAGCAGGGTCAAAATTTTTCAATTGTCTACCTTTCAGTATAAAAAGTGTAGCTTCCATTTTAGTATTTAAACGGAGAATCAGAAACTTTCTTGTAGAAGGCTGTTTTTATAGTATTGATGAATATTTTGAATATTCACAAAACGCGACGGTCTGAAATCAATTTTATATCCGACCACTCTCACGTGTTAAATTAAATTTATATAGTTTGTAACACTTGTTTATGTTTATATACATTTCATGTTTCACTATTGACGACTCCTATATCATTGTAAAATTATCATTCCAAGGAATAAATATATTGTATTGTATTGTACTGTATAGTAACTTTATCTACACCCGTACTCTAATAATACACTTATATGCCCACCACCCGTTTTATAATGAAATCCATTACGATACAGATTTTCATTACGATACAGATTTTCAACCAATAGAAACCCATTATTTTTCAATCAAGCATGATGTGCAAGCTTTGCATTTTGACGTTTGTCAAGTCAAAATCAGTAGGTATTGAATTTTTGAAGAATTCAGTCAATTTTCGATAATCGAATGAAAATGTCTTATAGCAGTGATAGAGAAGAATTACCAGCGACTCCTCCACAGATGTCTTAGACAAGAAAAAAATACAAACGAAAGGATTATATTTTTCATTTGACAACTGCAACACATATGTTGTTATTTTCGCCCAAATCCACTGTTCATTCATGGCCAAGTGGTCAGCGGCGCGGGCAGTGATCACAAACGTCCCGGGTTCAATCCCACACCTCGGCAAAGACTTTTTTTAATTTTTTTTTCTCATTGTTGTATTTTCCGTGGTTATACCATTAATTAAAATTCTGTAGAATTTTTCAAAGAAATACGATTGATTACCTACTATTATTGTGTTCAATATAAATACCTAATATTATAATATTTTTAGTTCTTCATTATTTATTGGGTGTAGATAAAATAGCGTATGCAACTCTCATGTAATGGTTATTAATACACTCGCATAAACCATACGAAACTCACCTTCGGCTCGTTTCGTATCCCGGTTTATGCTCATATATTAATAACCATCATTACACGATCGTTGCATAATATACTATTATTTCCCGAATTATTTTAACATGTCACAGTGTGGATATGCTAATTTGAAAATTGGTGAATAAGCTAAATCCACCTGATCTTCAGTAGGCTACATCGGCATTTTATATGGTTATGAATTCCTAAGGTCCTAAGGATTCTAGATGAGTGAGTTCAGATTCTGGAAATTGTTGCATACATAGGAATGGTTTGAAAATGTCGAATCGTTTTCATCCAATCTGAAGGGACTCTCATGTCCAGCATACCGATTCGAATAATGAATAAAAAACTAAATGACTGAGACACCATAGTATGAGGGTTGTTATGGAGTGAATTTTCAGCAAACAGTTACGAAATTCGTTTTCTTTCATTCAATAGGAATAATATTTTTTGTTTCGAATTTCGTCTCTATCCATAAAACAAATCTTCTTTATTATTATCAACTTCTCATGAATTTCACCAATGATATATGGTTTTAAATTTTTTCTCTAAGAATGTACAAGGTCAAACGAGTGAGAAATTGTTGAAGTTTTTACACTACTAAATTTTTCATCCAATTCTTTCCATTGGCGTAGACATCAAAGACTGGGTAGTGAATATCTCTCTTGAAACAACGTTTCCTAATATGTCAGATGTACCTCCAAAATAGATCCCAGAGTAGGTACCGGTTCAAATCGAAGGCATATATATATTGAGAAATAACACTGAGACTCAAATAGATCAGATCTACCTGAATATATCGAACGTTTGTTGAAGGAAGTTGATCTCAAATCACTTTACACTTTGTTATTCTCAAAATATTGAAAAATGTATTTGTGTTTGATTCTATATTCTTTTTTCCCAAGATTTATTATTGAAACATGTATAAGTGTGGGAGTCCTCCAAAAAGTTTCTGCGTCAATTGAAAAACAGTTCTCTCCAATGAACTACTTCGTATTATTGGTCAGCAACATCTGGTATAACCCAATTTCTCTTTCAACATAGTATAAGAACTGATATTCATTCAAATACTTATCGTTAACATTTCGGCATCCGAATATGCTTCCGTTTTTGAAACCACTCCATGAATATTTCTTTTCTCTGCTTGCTTTCGAAATTCAGATTTTTGAGTATTTTTGAATTTATTTTCAAACAGTTTTCTATTTCATGTTGGACTTTTGGAAAAAAACTGGCATGTTGATGACGATGATTCAGAGGGTGATAACAACAACAATCATATCGATTTCATCATTTGTTATATGGTTGAATCAAATCGATGATATATCATATACATTGAAATTGTATCAATTGTTCTTTTGTTAGAGGTTTATTGAAAAAATCAACCTTATCGTTCATTTAATTGTACTAGTTCACACTTTTTCACTGACGATTTTAGCTCCATGATTATCAACTACATGATGAGCATAATGATAGAACAGTCTATGTCAATTGTCCTACAGCTACAAGTCTCAAGTACCTATAACTTTTTTTTACTGTGGTATGACAGTCAAGAGACAAGCTGGTTCTTTATTATTTTCAGACACCAGGAAACAATATTTTGAATCAATGAATGCTCATTGCTTCGCAAGGTGGCCGGCAAAAGGTTCTTCTAGGCTAGGACCAATCCACCAATTATGTAAATAATTTCAAATTGATGTGAAAGATCGAATGAGTTATGACTATGATGCCCAAGAACCCTGGTGATTACACTGATTAGATTTTGTTTAGATTTTTGTGGTGAACAATCAACGCTTTTGGAGGTTTTCTCTATTTTTTCGACAGGGGGATTCATGTTTCCATTTTTCAAATTTGATGTCAAGTTAATTGTCACATTTTCACCTCGACATTTTGATTCGATGTGTAATGAAGTTTTTATCTATTGGATATCAATATTCTGAATGAACCCTTAGCATGAGCGTAAAACATGTTTTTTATTTGAACATCCGTTGGACACTTTTACAATAACCCAATTTTTTACCTGACTGTTTTCACCAGAGTTTTAATGTTCAAGACAAACAACAGTGTCAGTTCTTTTAGTGCATAAAATCGTCCATAAAATTGATTTTCAAAATCAATTCAAAACTTCGATGAACAATAAGATAATTCAAGATCAGCTGGACGTTGTTTGTAATGGCTGATAGTTGGCGTCGACTAGCGATGAAATTGAGAAACACTGTTTGATTTTTTTTTTGAATCAGGGAACGGGAGATACGAATTAACATTCACTTTGAAATTTCGAAGTTTGCAAGACCTCTTTCGGCAAGGAGTTCGAAAGCTCAGCTGTTCCATTGCCAAAAAATCCCTGAGCAAGAGAGGTTCGACAGGTCTTCAAATTCACAACAAATTGGTGGGAATTCTGTACTCTGTCGAGTCATCTTTGCAGATATTGCCAAGGGTGGAACGATTGATAACAATCCAGAAGAGCACCGATTGTGACAATATCTATAGAAGAGAGACAAGTCTCCGATCCTTCTACGATGTTCCAATGAAGTGAACGAGTCTGTGAGCAAAGAATCACCAACAAGAAGGATTGCCTTTCTCTGAATAGAATCGAGAAGCCTCAATGAATGTTGTGGTGGCGAACTAAACACATGAGAAACATATTCCAAGATAGGTCGTATCTGAGCCCTGTAGGTTATTAGAAGCTGACGAGAAGTAGAGTATTTCTTTGCACGAAATAGAAATTCAAGTGTCTGAGAAGCACCTTCAGCGATCGATGTCATATGGTTTTCCCATGAGAGATTATCACTGATAGAGATAGATCGGCTCTCCTTAAGAAGATACATGCCTGGGTTTTCCTTAACCAAGTTCATGTAACCCTATTCTATTATTTTTACTCATCGTTAATTTAATTGACGTGAATGTTTCTTTGAGTTTTTGACTCTGGAAGAGAAACTACTATGAAGAGTACTGTCATCCGCAAAACTATGTAGTGAACAAGATGTTTTCTTTAGCAAATCGTTGATATGAAGCAGAAACAAAGTGGGTGCCAGAACTGAACCCTGTGAAACACCTGCATTCATTGAGAGAATATCAGATGATACTCCATCAACAACCTCAAACGTAAAAATGACATGAAAGTGTCGCCATATAATTCCAAAACCAGGCTTTTGGGTATCTTACATTTGATTAAAAAAAAAATGCAAGATAGCGACGAATTCAGGCTTACGATGGAAAGCAGCCGGGTTTTTTGCATCATGTTGTAAGTTTTGTTAAAACCTTGTATTTCGAAGTAAAACTTTTCCCTCAAAAACTCAAAAAGGTACGTATAATTCTATTTATGATATTTTAAATCATTATGCAGTCCTGCACTTTTTGCCTACTACACTTTAAAAAAAATCAAATCAAATTTTAAAACGTCTATGTTTATAGAATTGTCGACTGACAGTTGTTCTTAAACCGAAATAGTATAGTTAGTCAATAGCTGTGTAAAAGAGATTTTGTTACGTCATCTACACTATGTCCAAACTTGGTTCACTTGACAATGTATTACAAAGTTTCCTTCTCTGTAGGATGAAGTAATCAGGTGTCAATTTCTGTTCGTCATTTTGACTGTAATGTGGAAGAAAGATAATGAAGCCCCAGAATAAGGTTGGCAATGAAGATTTATACAGGAAACAAAAGTTTGAGATCGAAAATGATAATCAGAATGAATGATCTATGACAATGATAAAAGAGTATGTTGATACCATTCCTCACGGGTGGTTAGCTATCTGTATCTCTAACGATAGGCTGGAAATGTTGATAGGGAGCTGATAAATCTTCAAAACAATGACAGGAAAGTTCACTTTTGTTTCTGAATTGATTACCATCTTTCAGCATTTTGTGTAAATTATCGATAACCACCTCGGTATGAAAAATGTTGAAAAAGACATGACTTGGAAACAAACACCCTAATACCACCCTTCCGAAAGACAATTTCACGATGTAGGCTGACTGAAAAAAACATGTTGAAGAGTAAACTGACGAAATGACTTGCAGAAATATCCTGTCATTTATATGGACATATATCAGAAATAAGACTTGATACTTTTTTATACAAAACTTCAATAAAACAACTTACTTCAAATATTCAGCAAATACCTTATAGAATAGTTAACATTTCTATCAGGATTGAAAGGAATCTACCATATTAACTATGAGCAAAGGGCAAATATTCATTCTCAACCCTTTCCCAAACATAGCCATGGACGCCAATGTATTCAACTTGTCTGTAACCGAACTGATAAGCTTTTCCTCAATCATCTATGAAGGCTATTTCTTCTGTAAATTTAGTCCTTCTTTCAAGTCCGTACAAAATATAACTGATGTACTGAAATTTAGAGGCGCTCACGAAATGTACAGTTTTGAAGAAAAAATTGAAAAGTGTGCCGCTGTTGCCAAAGAAGGGAAAATGAGACTCGTGAAGCGGCGAGATGCTCGACAAATCATCGAGAGAATTCTGGAACTGTTACTTGTTTCCGCTGCGTTACTCGTATTTCCTAGAGTAGTCATACCCACTTTAGGTTTTCTAGACAATTATTACATTTGCCGTGAGTATCTCAGAATATTTTGAGGGAATGAATTTTGTTTTTTTCTCTCTTCGAGTTAATGCAAAAAATACAGAACTTCTCTAAAAGAAATAGCACCAAATACTCAGCAAACATTCTCTGTTCATGTATGTATATCATTCATCCACGTTTAAGCCATTCACACAAAGGCTAGAAGAGTCTATCTAAAACACCTTTCTTCTGGGAAGTGTTAGCATATATCCATCTCTTGAAATACTCCCTACAGGAGTCAGTGTATCTCGAGCCTAACGTGCTTTTCAGATATTCTCCTGAGGATGAAAAACATTATTTGTGGTGGTAGATGAAACCTAAAGTCCCACGCCATATCTCAAACAAGACTCACAATTCAAAAGGTATATCGTATATTTTATATTGAAAAAGGAGAGATCAAAATTAACAAACTACATATAAGGTATCATTAAACTACTATTAAGAACCAAAGTGGTTCAAGTTGACTTTGGTTCTTGATAGTGGTTTGATGATACCTAATATGTAGTTTGTTAATTTTGATCTCCCAACTTTCCCTTTTTTGTACCTAACTGAAGATGAACATATATATGTTCGAAACATGTCTTAACTAGGACATTGTTCCTGTAGGAATTGAATATGTTGTGGAGATGACTTCGTGTTTCCTTTTTCAATAAAATTGGTCTTCCACTTTGAGCATGGACTACTACCTTTGTTTGTATATTTTACATTCAAAACCTTCCTGATGAATGTGAGAACCCCTCACAATGGCTGATACAATTCAAAAACTGTTGTACTTCATCATGGGCGTGGTTAAATTTTGAAGTACACTGTAGCCAGATTGTTATAGAATTATGGAATTTTAGATATGAATCAAAGTGGCTTGTTCAATATGAACGAAAAGAAACGGAATTTTTCACAAGCCTCCTTTGTTAATAAATCCGTGTATATCATTTATTGAAATATGGAAGTTTTTTTTCCAATAGGGAACTTCCGAAGGTTCAAATCATTTGAACCGCACGGAATACTATAAATAACATGAGACTTTTCTTTAGAAATGAGAGGAGATTTAATTTTTGAATGGAGTGAAGAAATAGTTTTTTGCCATTTTCAAAACACGCTTATCCTGATTAATAGTCAAATCAAGCACTACTTTTCTATATATATATATAGGTATATATAATAACAATAAAATAAAAATTATTAAATAATATAGGTAATGAAAAATAAATATAGTAAAATAAATAAAATCCAAGTTCCTGATCATTATACAAGGTGTAACTGAATAAGTGTAAAACATTCAAGGAGGTGATTCCTCATCGAAAAAAAAAATTGGATCTTTCATATAAAGAAACTTCATTGGAGCATCTATTTTCGCATTTATGACGATGTATCTCTGTAGTTGTTCGTGAAAGAATTTTTTGCTGCGAACTGGTTCAATTTGGGCAAAAAATCCATGAGACATTTTCTGTTTAGAATGAAACAGGCTATCGCAAATAAATTTTCAAATGTTCAACAAATAATAAGGCAAAAAGTTACATCGGAAATAAATTTTAGGGGTTGCGTTTTCCACCACTTACAACTATGGGTAAACCAAATAAACTACTGGCTAAGTGTCTTTTTGTGTACCCCCTTTCAGGGGCTGTATCTTAACAAGGGATGCTCCAATGAAGTTTTTTTATATGAAAGATCCTATCTTTTTTTCGATGAGAAATCACCTCCTCGAATGTTTTACACTTATTCACTTACACCCTGTACACTTGGAAAACAAAACGTTTTCAGTTTTCAAAACGAATTAAAAAAACATTTTTTTTTACGGAGAATCTGACAGATTTTGCAAACACCTTTATAGTAAGTAATAAGTTTTGAAAACGGAAATAAACTTTTTCGGGTAGATCAGAAAACTGCCCTTCTACATTTTCATGATTATATAATTGTAGTAGGTTAACAATCGAAAAAACTCGAAAAAAAAATTATCCCGATTCGAAATTTCTAGCGGAGCATTTTCAATTCATTGAATGTATTAACTATCTGCTAGGATCTTCAAAAATGTCATTTGTGAGGCCTTTTTTATGCTTTTCTTTTCAAGAAATTAAAAAACCCTGTATAAATTGTTGCGTTTTTTATTAGAATTGAGTTCTTCAAATTCAAACTGCCTCATATTTTCATCCACCCAAGAATTTGTTTTTCAGGTTAAAACTTTTTCAATGGAAAATTATTTCGGAAATGAGAAATTTTTCGAAGAAGTGTCAAAGGCACATTCACTTCAACATGAAACGAAACTGAAAATTCCACTCTGAAATACATTTTCTTCAATGCATATATACACACAAATGCATGGTTATACTGAACCTATTTCACTTTTCAGTATTGGTATTTTGCTTGTTATACGGGTTGTTCAATATGGGAGTCACTTCCGTGGATAAACTGCTCAGAAGAGGGTTAACAGAGGCTCAGAATTATCGATTGGTCTGCGAATTCGACCGCTGTAATCTGAACCACGTTCGATCAGCAAACAAGAATGGAATGGACCTCTCACCAGAAAGTAAGGACCAACTGGAAGGGATGCTGATCAAGTTCATAAATACCGAGTTCGAGAACGAAAACCTCGTTTTACTGAAGAGTTATTGATGATCTTCCAGGAAAGATTTTTTCATTTTAGAATGTTATGTTGTGAACAGTTGATTTCAGCTGCTCTGTATGTTTTCACAACGATTTTTTAAGCCTTCTCCCATAATTCAATAACTGAAACATTCTCACTCGATTTGGCATCTTCAGGAGAGAAATGAATATCTACTCAGTGTGGAATCAAAAATAATATCATCCATGTACTGTTACAGAACTAATACTATTTCACCATCGACTCATCCTCAATGGCCATTCTATCTTTCCAATGAATATGTGAAAAACAGCTGAAAATAGTCCTGAAACACCACTGGTGATAGTTCACATCTAACTGTAGAATTTTCAGAAACACGATTCATTGAATAATACTAACAATAATTTTAATTCATGAATCTGTTCTTCTCCTGAAGATGTCGGAATGATTGACGAAACGTGCATCTACGGCAAGTATCTTCAGTCTGATGTACACCGGTAGTCAACATAATCATGATCAGGAAGCAGTAATGATAAAATGTAAAAAAAGATCGGATAACGGTGAAAATAATTATAAAGTAACAATAATTTTGTGTGTTGTGAAGTCGTTTATGTTATTTTTTCAATGAAGGCAACGATTCTGTTTTCGATTTAGAGAGATATAAATACTCTTTCTGAAGGTTAGACAATAAATCCAAATTTTATGTATGTATGAATTGAATTAAGTCATTTTATTAGGAATAAATTAGATTGAAAACCTATCTGTTCCATTTTTTGGCTCAACCCTTCAAATAGATATTGCCAATAAGGTTTTTGTCCTGATGGCCTACCAAGTACTCACGATGCAAAAAAAGACAATAAGAATAATTATTGAATATTCAAAATTTTGAAAAAACTGGGTATATTCTCAGTAACAAACCAATCCATTTATGAATGTCTACTTTTTGGAAAAAAATCCCCACAGTCATCTGGCTCAAAATCATCCAAATTATTGTTGAACTTAAAGAAAGACAATTCTGGGCTTCTTATGAAATAACACGAATCTCAATTTTTTGCACATTACAATCAGTTTCCTCTTCTTATAATCTTCCTTTCCAAAGGCAGACATGTGAACAATTGAGCCAAAAAATTTGTTACTGCTACAAGGCCATCTACATCTAGCTGACATTGTACATTTTGCAAAATTAGGTCAAGAAGCTTATGTGCAATAACAAAAATCAATTCAACGACTACATTTATTTCAACAATCTCTATCCTCTTTGCAGCAATAGTAAATTAGTGAATTTGAATTTCTTGTATTCTGCGAATTTAGTTGAATAAAAAAACTACTATCTCCTTCGGAACGCTATCCTTATCTTTATTATTATCTTGTTGTCCACTTCGAGAGAAATAACTCATCAAATGACAGACACTTGAGGCAATAAACAATAAGTCTGACTTCTACCTGACGTTTGTTCCATATTTTCCTTCTCTTCACATGTGTGAATGGATCATTCAGCGTTTGTGATCTCAAGGATATTTCGATATATCAGAGAATTTTAACAACAAATATGACAGATTACTGCAGTGACATCTCGAATTGGGGTGATTCATAGATGAATCGGATTATTGCCATAGCAATAGATCCGAATGCAACCACACCTACAATATATACCCTTCAAAAAACTTTCGACCAGAACCTACGCCTTTGACCTCTATATTCAAAAACATCATCACTAAGCTGATAAGCCGTTCATTCCAGAACAGATCATAGTTTCTTATAGGTGTTGAACATTTTGAGAAACAGAAATATCAATATTCCTCATCAAATTACGAAATGGAAGAAAGAAGAATTGTATTAGAAATGTGTCGATATACAGTTAAAGAGAGGAGATGGTTTATGCTGGTACATCGAGGACTTCCGGAAGTATATATGCTGTCAATTTTTGTTATAATGGTTTTAGCCATGTTATTACATCGCTTTTATGTATATGCAACGATCACAGGTAATTATATGTATTGAAACAGAATACAATTACATTTCCTATGACAGATATTTTGAAATAGATGACACTAGAGAGGTTCGGAGTCACTTGTCAGCTGTTATTGTCAGATCATGGCAACCAGTATTATTTGTCAGGTCGCATGTCATCAGTTTCAATCTTAGACATAACTCACGTACTCACGTTTGAGCCTTTTTCGTGAGAAATTCTGTCAGAGCTGACGATTATTCATCGAAATATTCTGACAGAATTCTTCAGTAATAAATACGGGATATCGCCACATGAGTATAAGACTCAAATAGCAAATTTATATGTATATGGTTTCAATTTCTTCATTCAGATTTTCATGCACACCAATTTCTTCATTTCTTTTATACTTCGGTGGAAAATATTCCAAAGAATAACAACAAACATTTCTGAATAACTTCATTTCAATGAAAGTATAATTTCAATGTTGAAATTTTTCATTACAATAAAATTGCCTATTTACCTATTGTTTCCATTTTTTGTTTTGGAAAAAACTGCAGATGAGAGTAGGAAAATAATTTAGCCAAACATTAATTTCAGTCCTGTCACTGATTCAGTTCGGTTTCTTCGACAATTATTTCAACTTTACCATCAAACGTGGTTTGTTCCATTCCAGAACCAGTTGAAATTAATAATTTTATTTTCAAAAAAATAGTTATGCTAGACCTACAGCTCGATTGTTTCAGGATATTCATTCCGATAAAATGATTCAATTGTTGCAAAGTTAGTTTGGAAGTTTGTTGATACCTGATCAGTCCGTAAGGTGACACATCAATCGTAGAACTCCATCAGAACAAAATTTTAGAAATGAAATTCAACAAAATCTATAATATTGTAATTCATCCAACAACTTGTTCACTTTTTTACAAAGTACCGTTACATATAACAAACATTGAAACCTACCACTAATTGTAAATGTTTTGATATCTGATACCTAAAACTTATTTATATTTTTCATCAATACCAACATCATTGGGTTAACGTTCTCAAGGCCTTTTTGTCATCAATTCTTCAAGTGAATTCCAATGAATAGGACACTATTAGAAATAATATTTCCCTCTTATATAAAATATCTCATAAGAGCAATGCAATTATCGAAAACTTACAGCGGTAATTGCATTGTATCAAGTCACCATAACAACACATTTGAAACCGTATCGCTACACGTCAGTAAACAACACAAATAAATGTCAGATAGACTTCAAAAATAGAAAAACATTTCGCGTTTAGGTGAGTACTCCATACAATCTATAGAGGAAAGTACAAATGAACAAAAAATAACATTTCCTTGAGAATTTCTTTATTCATGAAATATTCCAATGAATTACATTCGTGCATAAAAATGATCAGATAATTTTGCTTTCGAGCGTGATATCTTATACAAATTACATTCGGTTATTTTCATAATTTGTAAAAGAGCCCTCGTCCTTCGGGCTCAGGCACTTTCGCCAAAATATGAAAATGACCTTGCAATTTTTAGATATCACGCTTTCTTGCAAAATTATCGGTAATTTTTATGCACTCGCGCAATTATAACCGATAATTTTATCACTAGAGGGTTGAACGCATATTATGTTAAAGAATATGTTCAAAAATTTTCCCCCGCACAATCAAACTCTACGTGTCCAAGCATATCATCTTCAGATTATAAACGAAAGAAAAAAAGTTGGTGGTTACTTTTCGTTGAACCACACATTTGTTGAAAAAATAAAATAATTATTTATTCGAAAAAACCAATTGTTTTTCCCTACGAGCGAACAGCTCGCATTAAAGAAAACCTGTGCGTGCTGATTGATAACGGGGTCTTACATTTCAACGTGCGATCCCTAGCAAATACCAAGTAACCTTGGTTACAGTGAAACATATAAGTCCGCACAATATGAAAGTCGGCTGTTTCGACAGACATAAAAGAAATTTCATGGCAGTTAGTTTCTGCTCAAGAGATGAATGCAAAAAAGCCTTTACTCATCTATAACGTGCTTTCCTTAACTCGTCAAATTTGTCAATTTTTTTCAAATCCAATTGAACAAAGTAATCATTACTTTGCAGGAACCCTCATTTCACTCTTCATATACATGGAAATAGGAGTGATAAGACTGTTGCCACTGGAGTACGTCACCAGTACTCATCTGACAGCAAGACAGAAAAGAGAATTGGCCTCGATCGCAGGGATGGGCATCAGGGTGCTGGAAAATGCGTATGCCACCCTGGAATCTCTCACACGAGAGCAGAAGAACCTGATGGCAGAATTGACCGTGTCCTATTTGAAAAGGGAGTTCGAATGCAACGAATTCGTTTGTTTGAGTTCTCTCCAGGACAACAATTTTTGACTGATCGTTTTACTCGTGCTCAGTGCATATTTTATAATGTTTTAGATGTGATGAATTTTGTGGTTGTTTTTTAATTTGTGGAGTTTGAGCTCAACTATTTTTATTGAAATTTCAATTAAAACTGGGGACAGACTTGTCACGAATTGAATATTTTGGAATTGTTTGGAGTGTATAGTGAAAGAGTTCCATAATTCATTCATTTTCCCTCTGACGAGCTCAAGAGAAAATTTTTTCTGAGCGAAACAAGATCTTGTCTTGACTCGTGCAGCTGTTTCAGATGGGCTATTTTCTCCTTTTTGTAAATGAATCAAACCTCTTTGAATGATATTCACGTACCTATCAACAGAGAGTGTAATTTTTTCACTTCTTTAATAGGAGTTGTAAAATCTACTATTCGATTAGGAGAAGAAGGAAACCAAAAAGTAATTCTTGACAATTTTTGTGTATTATATACAGTGTGTCTCACTTCTCATGGAAACACTCCCGTATCTTTCGTTATAATTGAAGCAGAATAATGGAATCACCTGAATGGAGTTGGCCAAAGTTGACGCTGACCGATCGATAGCCCATATTATTTGTCCAAAATACAGGACAAATTACCCATATTTGGACTCCTTTCATTTGATTTCTTTTCTCATAAATATGACATCGGATTCTGCTTTTTTTGACTTCTCGAAGTATAGTTTTTCGATCGATCGATTGACTATGCACTTCCAATTTCCCAACTGAACGTCGAAAAGAATTTTAAAACGGGGTCTTTCAAGGGAAGTGGAATTATTTGTGAAAAGAATAGTTCGCAGCGATTGCAGCAATGTGTGAAGATGATGAACAACGTGTGCTTTTTCAGTTTTATGATGCAGAAAAGGTAAAAATTAGACATGTATTTCCAAATTTGAAAGGAAAAAGTCCGAGTTCTACTTTCTTATTTGTATTCTGCACATTGGAATACAAGTTTTTGTGAGAATATTTTTTAAACGTCAACGTCGTCAACTCTTCAAAAAGAAAAATATTTTAAACATGTTCTCTATATGCTTCAAGATCATATCATTATATTATAGATCATTGGTACTGCACATCGCAAGCTGTATTTGTGGCTTATTTAGACCCCTGGTAAGTATTAAATAAGGAAGATCGCAGTTGTTATTATCTCAAAAGTTTCAAATCAACAACTATAAGCACAACTGAATAAAAAACCAAGTAAATTATAAATAACGGATGAACTCAAATTTACGATGAACAATGAGAGAACACAAAATCAGCTGGAAGTGGGACCAATCTTTCAGAAAAAAATTAATAAACATCAAATCATTTGACGTTGTTTGTAATAGGTGACAATTGACGTCAACCAGCGATGAAATTGCATAAACACTCCCCAATACGTAAAAATGACGTGAAGGTGTCGTCGCCATATGATTCTGAACAATATCGCATCATTGCAACACCAGGGTATTAACGATAATTCAATCAAAAATGAGTTCGATTATTATATTCATGTACATATTCATCCATATACATATACACATAATATTCATTCTCTCCTTTCATAACTTGGGTCACTGTGTTTTTCCACTCATCACAATATTAACACGTTTTCATTAGCTTGGTATGTATCTGTTTGTAAAGGAAACTTTGAACGCGGTTTTGACCAACTTTGAAAAGTCGGAATAATTTCAATTTTCACATGCTTATAAATCGTGTCGATATCCTTACAAGGATCTTCAGAATTACTCATTTGTGTTTTGGCGACTTTGAATAGAACGACATTTTTGGCGGAGGAGCCAGTTTTCACTACCCGGTAAGACCCCACCCATCATCGATTGAACTCAAATATTTGCAATCCACAAAAAGATTTGCAGTTCTCAATATTATATGCTTCTGTAAAATTTTTGCGATTTCAAGACGCTATTCATGTTGCGCATTTTGGTGCTGATGGTCATAATAATGATCTATAAAAGCATCATATAATCTTCCAAAATATGATACTCAGTTCAGAAACCCTAAAATAAAATTCTCCCATGGAAAATCCAACTAGCAAATCAATGATACTCGAAAGAAATTAAAAAATACGCTTTTATAAAATATCCAACTGAAAAAATAATAGTTTATAGAAAAAACTGAAAAACACGCTTTTGTGTAAAAATGAACTATAAAGTAAAAAATAATTTTCTCGAAATTTGAATTGAGTATAGTGAATTGAGAATGCAAAAAATGTATTGCAGTGCAAGGAAGCGTGGGGCGCTTTTCTATTGACACGATGCACCCCGCGCTTTTTTCACTTTGCAATATTTTTTTATATTATTTTTAATAATATTATTTAATTTAATATTTTTTGAGAAAATTATTTTCACTTTTTATTATACACAAAAGCGAGTTTTTTGTATGTATAAACTATTATTATCCAGCACCACAGCACTCAAGGTCGGTGGCAGATTACCTTCCCTTAAGATTTTCTTCATTGTGGTCCAAACCATTTCAGTTGGATTGAGCACCAAATAAAATGGAGATAAACGTAAAAATATATAAAATATAAAATAAATGAAATGCTCTCTTTTGGAAATCGCGTTATATTTTGTCAATAATTTTTTGTGTTTGGTATTTTTGTCAGAGGACCAAAATGATAGGGAGCGTTAGCGATAGCTTTACCAGAGTTTGGGGGAATATTTGGGGGCAGCTGCTCACCGTACCAGAAAGCCATATTGATAAAATTATTATCGATGGATACTTCATCAAACATCACAAAATACGGCACTGATTGAGGAATATCGGCTTCAGATAACTGGTGTCCAGCTAGACGATCCTTTATTCCTCAAGTATATTTAATAGAGCCTTCGCGAAGTATCTGAGCGACTAGGGACGCACGACAGAACTTTTTTATACTTGTACCAATAACGCTCTGAAAGAATAAAGACTGGTAGTATATCATTTTCCCATTTGCCAGGCAGTGCATATGAACACTTCTCCTACTGCTCGTATTTTTATTGTTGTACCAATTCGGATTAGGAATATACAGAAAACATCATCTTTGAGGTGATGAGCTGTATTGTGGACGGTGTTTCATAGACTTGTACCGAATTATTTTACCACAACTAATGCAGTGTCAGCCTGTCTCTAACTTTTTTCAAGAGCGCATAAATCAAATCAAATCATTTTATTTCTTTTAGACAACATACAGTTGTATAAGAAAGAGTCATGGATACAACCGAATGGTAGTACAGTCGGTAATTACTTGAGTGAAGTAATGAACCAAAATGAGAAACAGCACATTGATAGTATAACGAAACAAGTTTACATAACAAATATGCTTATACATAGTGTAAATAATAACATATAAATATAGATAGAATGAAAGTTTGAGGTTAAAAGTATTCATTTAAAGAGTATAGACATTTCTCAACCAGGTATCTTTTGAGCTTTTTCTTGAAAGTACGTTCATGTTCTAATCTTTTGATGGAGGACGGTAAGTTGCATATATTCAAGGATGAAACTAGACGAGCTCTGTAAAAAATTGCAGGAAATCTTTCGAAAGATTCTGCTGAAGGTCGGTTACAGCTATACAAAACATCTTGAATCATATCAACAAATGAATGAAAGAAGTAGAATTGTGTTGGAAATGTGCGCACGAACCGTTGCTGAAAAGAAATGGTATATATTGGACCATAGGAGTCCCCAGAAATTTTGTATACTGTCAATCTTTGTTGTTATGGCTGTAGTGATGGCATTCGATCGTTATTTTGCATACGCAGCAATTGCAGGTGATTATTCAGATGAAAATTAATAGATAAAGAGCCCGAAACAAAAAAATTGCACTTAATCTGATAGGCAGAGCTGAAGATTGAAGAAAAAAAATTCTACTAATAATTTTGGTAGCAGTCAGTATATTTTTGTGAAACGTACTAGGCTTCTTCTATTCATCTTATAACACCAACTTCTGAAAATTATTTTATGGAAAGTTTTTCTGGTCAAGTTACATAATCTGTTTTTTTTTGATGAAGTGGTCTTGCGGAAAGTAAATGGATGAATATTATTTTTTTGCAAAAACCGTACGCCAAACGAAGGAGGCCAGATTTCCTCTAATGGAAACAAGGATTCCAAATACCTACTTATAGGTTTTATGTTGGGAGAAAGTAGTGGCATATCACATATCTATTTGAAAATGAACAGTACGAATACAGGAAACCACTGGCAAGTACAAAATATTATATTGTGCAGCATAGAATGTCTTCCGATGTATAAAAAATGTGTTCTGACTTTAACAAAAATATCTAGGGTCACAAAGTATTCATGAAAAAATTCAAACCTCAACACCGTGTAATTCAAAGGTTAGAACATTACGTGTTCATGAGTTTTTTCTCAAAATATACTCCTTGTAGAAATCAGTTACCTCAACCTCAAACTGATATAACTCGGGCGCAACGCGTGTTTCTTTGACCGAACAAGGTTAGAATCCTCAGTAGGAAGAAATCGATACAAAATCTAACGACTGTGGTTTGTTATTCATATATTTACAATCTAGGGTATTACTTTGTTAGCAGAGCGCGTCAAGTGCGACTAATAACAGTTTGGTGTAATTATTGACCTCTACAAACAGTCCCAACTTTCTCGACAAAGGTTCCGATCTGCCGATCTCATCATTTGAAATGTACTCGTAAAAAACCTCCTTCAATATTAGCATATTCTTCAGAAACACTCTATATTATATACAGCTTATCCAATTTGATTTTGTCTTTGATATGAAATACTGCGAACCATGAACCATAACAAAACTTCACAGAATTCACGAAACATTTTTGATTTTTACAACCCTGATTTTTGCACCTTACAGAGCTCTTTGAATTGTAAGTTGATAGATAGCCACTGCTAAACAGTACCATTTTAAAACCCTGTTTCTGCTCCTAACAGAGTTCTTCGAATTGTGAATTGATAGACATTGCTAAAAAGTATATATTTTTTGCTTCATGGTTAATCATCTGAATCATCGAAGAATAATAACTGAAATTGAGTAAGTCTTAACGATACCTGACGTCCATTGAAAGGGACGTGTTTCTTCAGTGAAGAAGAAGAATGAAAATTTTTCAACACTGTCCATTTAAGGGAACACCAGACCTCAGAGGGATTTTCAACATTCACTCATTCAGTCTTTAGTTAAAATTCACTTGGAGTAGTTCACAGAATCGTTTTATTTTTGAATTGAACAATTGCTTAGATTTGAAAATTGATATTAGGATGTTATCAGCAATTATATTTCTGGTATATAATTGAGAAACCTTCCTAACAAAGAGTCAAAACACTCCTCTATCATTTCGCAAAAGAGTTGACACTGATAGTTTTGATTTAGGCTATATTGCGTTTGTATCCCAAAAATCAGTAATGAATTCACTTATTATTACTTCTGCAGGTGCCCTCATTCCACTCTTCAAAAAAATGGAACTGAGAGTTTTGAGTCTGTTTCCGCTGGAAAACATCATAAGAACTAGGCTGGAAGCACGCCAGGCAAAGGAACTGGTTTTCTTCGCAGGATATGGTATCAAGGTGCTAGAAGATGAGCATCTCACCCTAGCTTGCCTGTCACAAAAGGAAATGGGCCTTATGGCACTTTTATCTGTAATCTATTTGAAAAAGGAGTTGAAATACAAGAAATTTGTTTATTCAACTACTTTTCCACTCATAAATTTTTGACTCTTCCTTTAACTCGCACTGACTGAATATTTCAACTGTTTTAGATTTGATCGATTTGTATGCTTCTTTTTGTTAAATAATAATTTATAGAATAAACGATGGTGTGAAAGCTGAAACATTTTGTTGATATGAATTCCTTTATTACCAAACTGATATTTTTAGCACTTGACGGGCGTTTTGCTAACAATGTTCGCATCTTTAGAAGGAAAATTTATACTCAATTTCAATTTTTTCCTCCTGAAGATTGCTGGTGGATGCCAAGTCGAGTTTTTTTGTCGGGGCAAATTTGAGTTATACTGATTGGACGAGTTCTATCCAAAACGAAACTGTTTTTACCAACGCAATTACTTTGGGTCGTTCGTATGACCTTCTACAATTGCATAGATTCCAATATTATTTCCTAATTTATTTTCATTGTAGTAGGTTAACAAAAAACAAAAAATAGGAATAATTTCAAACATTACTCAATAAGTGACTATTTGACAGATTTCCCAGAGGCCTGGATTTCTATTTCGTGCGAAGAAATACTTGACTTCTAGTCAGCTTCTAATGATCGAAACATCGTAGGAGGGTCGGAGACTTGTCTCTCTTTTATAGATATTTTCACTGCCGGTGCTCTTCTGAATTGGCAGTTTCTACACAGGTGACCCGACCAGTAGAGAATTCCCACCCCTTTGCTGTACTCGAAAGAATTGTGCAATGTGAACAATCTGTGGAAATTCTGACAGAAATAAGTGGACCTTTTGGAGACGCCACTGTTCTGGTATTCAAAAACATCGTTTTCAAACTATTGGCTTTTGCCATGTTCATCACTAGAGGTCATTTTTTGATATTCGCTTAGTGAGTTCGGGTTGTGAAAAATTACAAAAACGAAGACCTAGATACCCTTACCAGATACAAAAATGAACAGGGAAAAAATCAGAACGCTTCGCAATGGCCTGATGATTGTTGAAGAAAAGGAAGTAAAAGCAGTGCCAAAAAAAGTTTATAGTTCCTCTAAAGCGGTGGCTATTGGATTTATTGCAGTTTGCATTGCTGTCTACATGATGACACACCCAGGCATCATGTTTTCTCCAGGTAATTATCATCACTAACTGTCTAGAAAGCTCATTTTCAATCGGATCCTCAATAATCTACAGATACATCTATTCTGAAACTAACACAATTGACAACAAGGTCTGAAAAACAACTGAATGGTTGAGTAATCCCTATCTGGGATCTACTGATTATTTGACACAATAATCTGAAACAAAACTAGTAAATTGAAAATAATAACTACCTGAACTCTCAACTCACCGGACTTGAGTATTTTTTCAAAAGAATAAAATTCGAGGAACTTTTCTCTACCTTTTTTCAGCATCGAAAAAGAAGGAAATAAAAAACTTCTTTGAAGGGAGTATAATTTTTTGTGAATGAATTGAAGCTCTATGAATTATATCCATGCACCTTTCAACAAAAAGTGGTTGTGAAAATTTTCGATTTCACTTCTTTCCTTCTACCATGGAGCTTTGGCATTTTTTTTCCGATGAAGAGAAGAAAAATCCAAAACATTGTTTCCCCAACTTCCCCTTCCATTGTATTCTGTGGATACACTTCCCATGTGGCAATATTCATCCATTGTTGTTATTTGCTACTACTAGAGACAAACTATGTTATATTTCAAAAGTCCTTCATGTGCTATTGTGTAAATATTTGAAGTTATTATCCTGATAAAATCATCTTGCGTATAATATTGTCTTGAAATTTCTAATAATCCTTTCGAAGAAATGACGTTTTAGACCAGGAGGTCAGGTGACGTTCTCCCATTATACACTGCATGCCTCGTTAAGGCTTGATAATTAACCCTAAAATATAAAAAAATAGACTGGTTCCTGACCGCCAAGCGTGTGCACTCCATAAGGAAAAACGCTTTCCTTTTTGTGGGTAATTTTCACGTTTTTTTTTATTTGCATGCCGTTTTGAATTTCATAAATATATATCATTTCAACTCATTAACGTGAATGGCATGCATGTAGCTACAGATCAACATACAAAAATTGTAAAAAAATTTAATGAACATAATTCATTAAATTCAAGCAGACATTTGAAAAATTCCGTGACTTTTTTTGCACGCTTCTTTGTATTGTATCAGTGAATATTATTTTGAGCTAAAATAATAAATGGAAAAACACAAAAATTCACCCCAAAAAGGAAAGCGTTTTTTCTTATGAAGTGCACAAGCTCGGCTGTCAGAAACCTATTTTTTATATTTTAGGGGTTAATTATCAAGCCTTGAAAAGGCATGCAGTGTAAAATGGGAGAACGTCACCTTTCACCACCTCCTGGTCTATTCCGGAAAACGATTATTTTTACGTAGAGAAGTAAGATTTCGGGAAATTATTGTTGTTTTTTCCTTCTCCAAACATTTCCTATTGATATGTGTGAATAATTCATATGCGTTGAAGTCTTTTCTCTGAACGGAACAAGCTCATCTTGGTTTGAGAATGAAATGTCATCCAGATGAATGCTTTTTTTTTAATTCTCTCTTTTGTCTAGGAATATATTATAAGTTGTATCTGTTCGATTCACGAATCGAAAGATTGGTATATAAATTGAGCAAGAAAAAATGAGTTTTATGTGATTCAGCGTCCGTCGCGCTATATAGACAAGGGAGTAGCTGTTTGAGATAGACTTTTTTCCTTTTGTGAATGACTCGAACGTCTTCGTATGATTAACAGATATCAAAAGAAAATGTTTGATAAATATATATCATGCTTCTTCTTTTATAGAAATTTTGTATTTTTTTCCATCAACTTTGTGACTTTGTAATTCTTTCTCTGGTTGATTTTCAAGGAGAAGTATATTAGATAATTGGACTGTTCTTATGATAAAAAAATAAACCAGTATTTGACAGGGTGTTCTCAACAATAATATCAAATAATGAGTGATTCAAAACCTGCAAGAATTGTATAACATACATGGGGTACAGTTTAAAAGTCATCATTTTTAAGTGGATGATTGTTTTCCTCGTAGTTATTTTTGGGTTAGTAATCTACCACAATATGAAAAAGTCTTGAATTAATATGGAAATATATACAAGTGTAGAAGGGAAGATTTTAAATCTACCCTGGAATATATATATATATGTGGAAAAATACTAACAGAATAAAAACTACAAGGAATGCGTGGGGTATATTTGGATACACTTCGATGTGAGCAGTCTTCATTTTTTTGACCACCCTGTTTTGGTTCTTTCCCCAGGAATGTTTTCGGCAGGTTTTGTCGCAGCGTCCGCTTCTGTGTATTTTCTGTTGAAGAGGCCAAAAAAAAAGTGTGTATCAGATATAATAAGAAATGAGCTAACCGAATCGCAAAAGGAGGAATTAGTCGATTCTATCATGCCGATTTTAGCTGATATTCCAGATGACGAACACTACGTGCTTCATGTACCACTACAATGTAAACGCGAAGTAATCGAAAAAATTCAAAGTTATTTGGAGGAAAAGTTAGGTTACAGAGAATTCACCTCCACACTTCCAAATGAGTAGGAACCATTGACGATCCGTTATTTGGAAAATTTTAGGTCATTATTCGTGTTTGTGATTGATCGAACGTTTTGACGATATAGTTCAACTGTATAAGTTTTTCATCCGTGGCAAGTTGTGGTTAGAGATTTGATTAATATTCCTTCTGCTCAAAATTAACTCTTGTTTGAGTATATTCATCACAATTTGTCACGTGGTTTTATAATCTGTTGTGTTTCGTTCTTTGTTGTGAATTTGAGATTTTATAGATAGTTCTTCAGCTCAAGACCATTTTTTATAGTAACATGTTTCAACTGTCTTTAATTATTAAATCAATGGAGATCAGCTCATCTCACTAGACACATTGAGCCGAAATATAATCATTCAAAGCATATTTCTTGTTGGAATGACTCGCCTTGAGTTATCTTTCTTCAGAGATCATATTTGTTGGAGATATTTCTCATCCATTCCAGAAAGGTTGCTTTGAACATATTCAAATCAGTGAGTTTGACTTGTGCCAATTTAGTACTCTCAATATGTTATGTTTCCAAAAGATATTTTGGACACAAATCTGGTCATCCAGCCAGCTTTATATGTATATTACAGGTATTGTAGAAGATATGGGTAATTTGGTCTGATTTCCCTCAATGAAAAATTTCGATCAATGCTGGTCAGCATCTCTTTTCCAAAACCTAGTATGATCGTTATCATTTTTCCGAGAGAAACCTCATTCCAGACTCACTTGTGTCTTTTGCTCTCAGAATTTTCCTCAATATTCTCAATATTTATATTGGTAAGTTCAATTTGTCAGTGGTAAATGAAGTAAGGCAAAGAATATCGTACAATAACGTTCACTGATACAGTAGCCACATAATAATATGTTTAGTAGTTGAGTTGATCAATGTATAATGTCATTTATTGAAATTGTGTCACGTAGATTTTGATCTTGACGGAAAAACAGCAATCTACGTCTTCGCTCACGCTTCGCGATTCATTCATTCCTCCTTCAGAACTAAAAACAACATAACACCCAATCGTCCAAAGCAAATCGATACAATGCACCCTTCATTGAATCTGATGTTTAACTTTTTTGTGGAAAATTCACCTAAGGCGTGGATTATAGTACAGAGTACTGCGTCAGCTGTTGATAAGTGCATTGTGACAATGCGGCGATTGTGGATTGGATATGGCAATATAACACAAATATATAAATAGTCCGACTAAAATTCTGTTCATATATTTCTGTCATTCATTCAATTTATGGTTTATGCATTGTCACACCTAAGGTGAGTTTTACAAAAAAAAGATGAACATATCATTCAATGAAGGGTGGAATGTCTCAATTTGCTTTGGATAATTGGGTGTTATGTATTTTGCAGCTCTGAAGAAGCGAAATATAAATAGCGAAACGTTATGTTCAATGCTTTGTCTACGAAATTGATATTTTCTTGCTATAAACCATATTAATTATTAGTAAAGGAGACATAGTTCAAATAGAATTAGAGAATAGAGATTTTTAATGCGTTCATGTTATAATTTGAGGAACAATGTACCTAGCTACCTATTTTATTCACATACAATGGAAATATATTAGTTTTTATACTTATTCTACCTTTAAATCACCAATAAATTTAACAAATAATATCGAAAATATTTGTACCCTTTTTTTACACCCGTCTCGTTTCAGCAATTGTTATTCATTATACAAAGGAAAACAGTATTAATTTTAGCTCGAGGTTGTGTTGTCGCGACGCGAAGCGTAGGGAGACAAAAAACTGAGAGCTAAAATCTATTTTTCCCGTGTATAATATACAATTTTTTTCTGTGACGGAAAAAACGAAGATATAATATTGAAAAAAACAATTTCAACAAAAAAAATTCGACTGTTATACCGAATAGTTCAAGGAACATATCATTCATGCAATGCACATTTAATAATTTTACTTTTCATAAAAAAGAAATATTACTTTTGTATAAAAGAATATTCTATAAAAAATTAAATGTCTACCTTTACATATATATATATTTATACATATATACCTGTCATCAGAGATAAAATGTCAAACTTTTTTCCCGTCACAGAAAAAACGAATTATCATCTTGTCAAAGTCAGTGTTGGGCATATATACAGGGTCTTTCCAGGCGCTTGTCTGTTTTCTGGTTTCAATCGATATTTCATCACACAGCTCAATGACACAGGTTATCGTGCCATTGAAAGAAAATTTGATGATTTGTGTGACGCTCGAAGGAATCAACCTTTCTTTGAGAAAATCGTCGAACAAACGAGCATCAAAATAGTTTATTCAATATACATACAATATCAAGTTGCAACCGAACGACCGACTATATGGACTGCTACACGCATGTGTTACACACTATATACCTATACTCTTTCCACGATTTCAAACGCCTTTTGTCATAATAGTAATTCAGCTCAATATGAAAGCATATTTTCAGGTAAATTTTATATATTCAACCCTGATTGGAGGGTGAAAGAATTACTAATTAGGACTGCTTACTTTTTTTCGAGTCTCACCAACACCGAAATTTGTTTCTACTCTTTTTCGGAGATTGAAATATCATGACTCATCATGACTTTCCTCTCAGGATTTTCAGAAATATTAAAAAAATACTAAATACTAAAATTGATTATCAATATTCTTCTTGAAAGGGAGTTCTGAAGTATTTACCTAGTTGTAGAAAAATTAAATGTATAACTCGAAGGGATATTGGCCACGTCGCCCTTAGACGTCCTAGTACGATATGGCCACCATCCTCATACACAAACTACTATTATATTGTATTATTATAATTGGCTTCGTTCTGCTCAAACAGAGTTTACCCTTTCGGACACGCCAATGTTCAAAATATCTTTTTTGAACTGTTTACCCCCTCCACGTTCAGCATCAAAGGACATTTCTGATTTCGACTTGGTGATTTCTGGTCGTGAACTGTTACTGTAGTACTCGAAAACCAAGACGCGGGTATTCCTCATCAAATAAAAAAATGAACAGCCGTAATGCCTTACTCGATATCTGTGAAACTGTGGCTGAACAAAGAGAACTCAAGTTAGTGATCCACCCAAGTATTTTCCGTACCGTCTTTCTACCAATGGCTATGGGATTTGCTGTGGCTACCGTTGCTTTCTTCGTTAAGGAATACCGAGATATCGTATGGGGAGCAGGTAATTAGTCACCTCAATCAACTTTCGAGATGATATACTCGTGTTTTCATCAAGCAACATTCATTTGATTGCTGGATGCAATGTAAGGAAAACAATCCATAAATGTTTTCACAAACAAATGAATAAAGGTAGATTCATGCAGCTTCAATTATCAAGGAGCAATTAACAAGTAGCAAATAACAATTATCGATGATGAGTTGAACTGTCTGATTTACTGAAGATGATTCATAAAACCAAATTATCAACTATCAATCAACAAGTAACAAGCAAGAGTTGGCCAACTTTTAATTCTCTTACTTTCATTGTAAAATATGTATCTCTAATGTGCAGGTTTTGATGGATTATATGATCATAACCAAATTTTCCTTCGAATAATTTGTTTTTCGCTATTGTTTTTCAGTTCGTGGAATGTGAGCGAGTTGAAATTGAAACTGTCTCAGGAAAACGATGATATTTCATTTTCAATTTCAATCTCCAACTCTCCAAAACGAAGCTTGGGTATATGGAAATGAATAAAAAATGCTACTCAAAAGTTTACGTAAGGTTAAAGTTGATTCCCTTCCACAAGCTTTGATCATTGTTAAATTTAGGTACACGAATTCCTTCTTTTTCATTACTTTCTACTTGGTGAGTGTTATTCGCTATTTTGGATTCATGAAACTTCAATTATCAAGAAAAATTTAAAAGTAGCAAGTAACAATTATTAATGATAAGTTGAACTTCTTGATTTACTGTAGATGATTCATGCAACGAAATTATAAACTATCGAATAACAAAAGAGAGTTGGCCAACTTTTAACTTTCTTACTTTAATTGTAAAATGTGTGTCCCTAATGTGCAGATTATGGCGGATTATATGATCATAACCAAATTATTCTTCGAATAATTTGTTTTTCACGATTGTTTTTCTGTTCATAGAATGTGGGCGAGTTAAAATTGAAACTGTAGATGCGATTCTGGGGGATTTCGTTTTCAATTTCAATCTTCAACTCTCCAAAACGAAGCTTGGATATATGGAAATGAATAAAAAATGCTACTCAAAACTTTATGTAAGGTTAAAGTTGATTCCCTTCCACAATCTTTGATCAGTGTTGAATTCAGGTGCATGAATGCCTACTCTTTCATTACTTTCTTCTTGATAATTGTTAATCGCTACTAGTTCATTGTTACTTGATAATTGAAACTGCATGAATCCACCTCAATTCGGTATTCAATAACTCTCAACCAAATATATATCATTTCCTGATTATCTGGCAATTTGAGGTTTCCTATAGCAAAATATTTTCCTGAAATTTTGAATCATTCTCGAAGCATTGAGCGAAATGACGGCATTTCAAATTCGTTTGGATTATTGACAAAATGAAAGAAAACTCTGTAATTCTTCGGACCGGTCATTTAATTCAAAACAAATAGAATGACTATTCATTTCAACACCAGTCGCAGAAACCCATCAGAACAAAATTTCGAAAGTGAATTTCAACAAAACCTATAATATTGTATGGAGGCGAATGCATCACATTTTGAAGTCTTGTTGAGGTAACGGTTCAATAAATCAATTCAAAAACTTTTTCACTTTTTTACAAAGCATATTTGTCAGTTGTGACGACAAATATTGAAACCCACCACTAATTGTCAATATTGTGATTTCTAATACCCAAATCTTATTTATCTTTTTCATCAATACCATAATTATTGGGATAATTTTCTCCCTTAACACCCTTTAATTCTATAAGTTAATTTCAATGAATTCTCGCAATCTCTTCATTTTTCCTGTAGTGATAAAATAAAACAAAATAAAAATTGCAAGTGATGTAATGGTTGGTCGCTATAGAAATATGTGCATAGTAATTATAGCTTTACAACATTATGGACAGTGATAGCAACTTAGACACATATCGCTTTCGCTGCTCAGACAGAAAAGTCTTACTTAACTTATTGATACGTGTCTGCAAAAGTTATTATTTGCTATCAATCGGAAGAAAGAGCATTTGTAGCGTTGTAGCTTTTCCTTTCATGGAGGGTGGAGTAGGTGAAGATTTCTGCATGTCAGTTTGACTGATATCTCAACGAAAAGTAGGATTAACAGTGAGAGTCAATCAAAGTTTGAGCTTTGGAATAAAATAAGAATTTCACTTCCTTTTGTACGATTCCAACTAAGACATCCTTATGAGAAATGAAAGAAAAGACTTGAAAACGGACTCCCAATGCAAACTGAAGGTATTTTCCTCCTTCAAAAGACATTCTGTACGATTCATTAACTATCATATATCTCAATCAAAAATGCTCATGTGCGTTGATTCTACTATATTATCAAAATTATTACCCTGAAACATGTTTATAACCCATATTTATATTTTACAGGTTGCCTAACGGCAATTTCTACCAATTTACTCTCTGCCCAACCAACACTGAAACCTGTGACAGACATAATTAGAAATGAGCTGACAGAACCACAAAAGACAGAATTAGCAAATTCAGTTCGACCGATTTTCGGGAGATATGGATTGGCTTCTATTAACTATAGAGATATGCTCTCACCACAGATTAAAAATAAGATAGAAGGAATAATCCAGAGCTTTCTGAGAGATAAGTTTGGTAATATCGATTTTTCCTCGACGCTTCGAAATGCTAGGAACTCCTTAGAATTCGTTATTTGACAAATTTCAGACGAAATTTGTTGTATCAGTAAGGAAAAAACATTTTTGTGGTTTGTTTCAACTCATATATGTTATTTTATTTGTTCAGCTCATGATACTAGATTAGATAAATTTTATTCGATTTCTCATACATTTGTTTTTAGAATTAAGGTTCTAGGTCCTAACTATTGTGTTTTGTATATATTGGACGTATCAAATTATAATAAAATATTTGATAAATATTCTTCCAGCTCAGCACCTCAAACCTAATGGAATATTTATCAATTTTCATGTATTTGTTCACCAAATTGTGTATTATGGTTTTATGTTATGTTGTATTTTTTGTTTATTTTACGTACCTATCAAATTATAAATGAAATTTGATGAATGTTTGTTCAGCTCAAAACACTAGACGATAGGAATGTTGATGATTTTTTGACATGTGTCAAATAATTTTTTTATTGATTTGTATAACTACTGTTTTAATTTTTTGACGTATCAAATCGTGACAACTTATTTGATCAATACAAATTTGCTCAACTGACTAGGTACACAACTGATTTGACGAATATCCAGAAACAAAATGAGAAATTTTGCATCCATTTTGGTAAGGGTTGTTTGAACCTATTCTGTTTGACTTGTGCAATGTTCGTAGTCTCAGTATGTTCCCAAAAGATATGTTAGCAACAAGTCTGGTAATCCAGCTGGCTGAACACGTATTCTAAAGCAAAGGTTGAGGACATGGGTACTCTTGAGGTGGATTTCTCTTGATAAAAAATTTCGATCAGTACTAGTCAGCGTATTGTTTTCAAGAACTAGCATAATCGTTATCCTTATAATAATAATCTTTATTTTCCCAAATGACAAATAGAACTTTGTATAGGAATAGTCAATATCGAGATCTTTCATATAGTCAAAATTGAAACCGTGCAAAAATGTTCCCGAGTCTTGATACGCATTGGTAATTGTTGATACTGATGGTCGAGCACAACTTTCAGCAATCATTCCCGATGTTGGCGAATCATGAGGGTTTAAAATTTTTTGAGCATTATAGTTCTTATTTCTTATTGAATCCTCTGTATATCCTTCGGCAACCGTGCTTGATTTCCAGCCCCCATGTCGTTTGAGGCATTCTAGATTTCCGCCTTCATCAATTAAAAGTGTTGCTGAAGTTCGTCGTGAACAGTGACCCGTGTATGCGCTTGCATCGTTTAAATTTAAATAACTAGCTACTTTTTGGGCTACTGCGCTGATCGAATGTATTCCTATGACGCTTCGGTAACACTTTCCATTTTCGTACTTTATAAAAAATCGGTTTTCTGTGAAATTTTCAGGCCGCAGTGATGCACACTTTTTATACAGTTTAATGTAGTTTTGACCAATTATCGTAAAAGATCTAATTTGTCGTGTTTTACTGTCTGGGATTTTGATAATTATTACATTTTCTTTATCCTCAATGTCCACATTCTTCATTTTTATCAATTCGTCGCATCGACAGGCGCCGGTAACCCCAATTAACAAAACAATCTGAAATATTTTTATAATTTAGTATACTACATGCTTTGCAATATATTTTTTTTGCCTTCAATCCTAAATACAACTTATCTGGCGCTTCAAACAAAAATTTATCAAACTCGTCTTTAGTGAAAACTTTAGACTCCTTTGCAGTATGTCCTTCGCTTGTCTTTTTCAGAAAGGCACGTAACTTTAAAAATTTGCTCATATCCACATTTTTTCCAATAACTAACTCGGATTCTATCATAGAGTATCGTGACCACATTGTAGAAGATTTCCATTTATTTTCATTTTCCATTATATTAAAATATGCCAGTAAAACGTCTTCGATAACTTGCCGTACTCCTTTTGTATCGCACCACTCTTGGAAGTGCTTGTACGCTAACCGATACTTTATTCCGGACTTGGAGGGCCCCAAACGTGCTACTGCATCATTAGCCGCGGACTCAATTTCGTTTAGGTTTTCCATTTTTGCACCAAATTTGCGCTTGCGGTTGCAACAACAATAAGCTGTCTTTAATAACATGAAATAACTGTCAAACAACTGTAACCAGGGAGACGCGAATCCCACCGACGCACAGTGGGGCAGAATCCCAAAAAGCTGGCCAAAAATCAGAAAGTGGCGTAAATGATTTTAAATTCTTTCCTCGGGGGTTTCCGGGGTCGCTGATTACGAATCTGTTATCAGAATCACGATTTTCAAAATGGCGGACCCAAAATGGCAGACATAACTTAACTAATTAGTCAAATTATTCAGTAAAAAATACCCAATCGTATTTCTTAAGGGTTTTTGGGATCGCTGATTACGAATCTGTTATCAGAATCACGTATTTCGAAATGGCGGACCCAAAATGGCAGACATAACTCAATTAATTAGTCGAATTATTCAGTAAAAAATACCCAATCGTATTTCTGAAGGGTTTTTGGGATCGCTGATTATGAATTTGTTATTGAAATGTTAATTTTTAAAATAGCAGACGCGATATATGGTCGATTCCGTAAAAATTTTAAATTTTTTATATTTTGAAATAGAAAATATTTCATGATTTTTTTTTGTTTGAATGAGTAAAAAATCTCTTGAGCAATGTATTTATTTTTCAAAAGTTTTTCGAGTACAAAGTTTGCAACAAATTAAATAACTCTTATTTTATTTCTAGTAACAAAAATCTTGAATGTCATCTTCGATGTTCGAATCATTCGATTCCGATTCTGATGTTGACACACTACTTGTATCTAAATCGGAATCGTTCCTTGTCTCTTGTCTGATGACTTCAGGTTGTTTAAACATCTCTCTAGCTTCTTTATATAGATATTTCGCCGGTCTCTGGGGTAATTTCCTGATGCTTGAGAGAAATGGATTTGATGTTACAAGAAGCCTATTGGCCTCTATTTGCTGCTTTCCATCTAAATCGAAAATTTGCAAATAACAGTCCTAATGACTTCTCATCCTCGCCTACTTGTATCACATCTTCGGTTTTCTTGAAAATTGCATCCTTCAAAACGTCCATAACGTCTTTTTGTTCATTTTTTAAACTGTCTTTCACCATAAAAAAAAAATATCTTTTCTTGACAATTCCATACTTAAAGATTTGGAAGACTCTGTAAAATACCAATATAAACATGTACAAAATTAAATGAGATTATTCTAAAATTATTTTATGATTATGATTGTATATTCATAAAGAAAACGAATATTTTTAATGTGAATGATGCATGTTAGATTGCTAACTGGTGTCCACAAATAATATGGTTAATTTTCTGAAGATACACGTCCGTTAACGTCACGCCACGTATTTCTCCCGAAAAATTAGTCTAACTATTCGTTGAGCACTCCTGAGCAGCCAGTTTTTTACTATATTATACTTTATACTATACACTATTAGTTCCTTGTCGAAACGAGGCAGAGACTCGCGAAGACATTTTTAAAACTCTGTTAGAAAATCGATTTTAGAGAAAAAAGTTCAATTTTTTATGTTTACTTGTTGCAGAATTTAAATATTTCTAACATACAATACGCAATAACTGTGCATAACTATATATTCTGCATACCTTCAGAAAGTGATTCCATTTTGCAGAATCCAAATTGCGATAGTTTCGTCCGTTTTACAGCAATTTGAAATCGGCAAGAATTTTTTGACGCGTTTACTTGTTCAGTGCGTACCGAATGACGGCTGAATGTCGACTGATGCCGAGGAGAACCTAGAGAAGTTATATACCTGATAGGTCCGGTATTTTATGCTAAGACTACCTGTTAATCCGACCTTAACGTATATAGACGAATACATACAATTCAAAAATTTGATTTTTGGCCAGCTTTTTGGGATTCTGTCCCACTGTGCGACGACTTAATTATTTTAATTTCTAACATCTAGACGACTTTGATAGTTGTCACAGTTAATTTCGAGTAAAAATAGCGTATGAATTGTACTATTTATGGTTGAAAATTGCTACGTTTGAAGAAAAAATTCGGCAAAGAAGCGACTTTTCTTGACTTGCCCTCTATTACGGGCGCGTCAAGAAAAGTCATGCTTCTCCGCCTCATAAAGTAATACACTATTTCTCCGAATCACACTTACAAAAATATGTTTTGTGTGCAAGCGGCTGTTGAAAATGAGATTTTTCTTTTATCGAAATTTTCGAAACAATATAAACCAATTCGAAATCGGTCACTTCGAACTGATCTCACTGGAATAATATTCACCGACGCCTGTTAAAAGTGGCATGTTGATGAAGAAAACTCATAGTTTTTGCTCTTCACCTTGATCAGATCAATTCGTTTCAAGTGAACGCCAATATTTAAATAGACAGAACATGAGAAAAAATTTAAATTTTTTTGCTTACGGAAAACAAGGCCTTGAATGTCATGAACTATCATAGCAAACGCTGATGTCTCTTTATCATGTGGATAATTTGTCTTTATTAGATTACTCCAATATCGATTTCTTGATTAACCGACATGTATTTTTCGAATCTTATTGTCTTTCAAGGCTAAAAGAGTAAAATTATAAGTATAAATATCTAGAGTTATTCAAACGAATAATCCAATGAATTTAGGCCCGGTTTCACCAACGATTTTGATCTGGATTATCTTGCTAACTGGAATTTCTGAACGTAGAAATATTCCAGTTAGCAAGATAATCCAGATTGAAGTCGTTGGTGGAAACGGGCCTTAGTGTATAACTAAGGGACATATTACAAAAAATTTTGTCACACTGACAGACATAAACGTAAACTTTTGATAGTTTCTCTTTGTTTTTTGTTCTCATATATCACAATGTATCTGATGTGCCTGAGAATTTATCTGTTAGTTTCATTACTTGATAGTGAATTAGGTATTACTCAGTATTTAGTGAAAGAGATACATTTTACTTAATTTATCTATGTCACCTCTTATGTTTAACAGTTTTATTCTTTTTATGGCTACCATATCCAGAAAAAGTCTCAGTGAGGTTTCTCTCAGAATATAAATTTTTTGTTCCCTCACAATTCATTGAATGATCAATATACTTTGTTCAACCATCCTTTGCCGTTACGTCATACGTTGTCCAACTTTATCTCTCATTCATGAAATGGATGAGACGGAATTATGACGTCATTAATGTATGTCTAATGTCGATGTGAATTTTATTTGTTATTTGTGACAGTTCAGTTGTCATAGTTTAATTTGTTCAGTATTTTTGGTCATTTTCGCCTTTTTCAGTTGATTTTTCATTGCTTTTCCAGTATAATGAGAAAGAGCAAAGCTTAATTTTGAAGTTAATTGACAACTTAAGAGAAATATATGCTGGAGTGCCGCTTTTACCGTTAAATACAGTCTACACCGTATCTACCAATGTTATGCAAAATGTAAGTTTTTATTGATTTGATTTTATTAAATCCTATAGCGTGTTGCTGATTCTCCAGAAATATCTATTAGAACTAATAAAAAACTAGCTACCAGTGAAATGAAAACAGATAAAGACTACAAAATCAAAGTTCATGTCGGACATGTTTCTGCTCGAGGATCATCGATTTATATCATACATCAACATGCAATAAGAACACGAGTGTATGCGATGTATTCTGCAGGTAGGTACATACTTATAATAATTCTGAGGTTGAGTGTAAACATTCAACTAATATAAGACAAACGTAAAACAACAGAATACGTCACCGATTATGACGTAACGGCAAAGGATGGTTGAACAAAGTATACTCACAACATGATCTGAGAGAGCACATCGATTTTTTAACAGTCTGCAATCATTTTTATGGGTTTGGTCTATATATTTGTCGTTACAAGCATTGCAAGGTTAATAAACAAAATCACTCCTCAAGAGGGATGATTCCCTGTCTTTCAGTTTTCAATTTATCTCATTTATTGATGGTGAGTTTCTCTGAGCTATTTCAATAATCGTTTTTTTTAAACGTTGATGATTCTTGGAGATAAATGATCGATAAAAGGAATAGAACCATGAGGGATTTACTCGTTTCTTTCGGAAAATTTCGTGGATATGAATTCTCTTTAATATTATAGATAATTTTTCAATATTTTTATTGAAAAGGGAGGGATGAACAATTCTTTTTATTTTATTTGTCATAACTGAGATAAACTTCACTTTAGTTTCATGTGAATATTGAGAAAAATAATTTATATACTTCCCATACTTTGTTTGATGAACCAATCTGGGATAATAATATAACTATTTGCTCTTCTGTAGTAAATTGGATATTTCTATGAAAGCTATTAAATATATCAAATATTCCATTCATTCCATCATTTGGATTATGATGAATGATGCGGAAGCTGACCAAAGATAGGTATTGAACTGTTGATCTAATTGGAGTACCTAGAATTCGTGAAAAAATTAATAGTTCTGAAAATATTCTTTGGGAAAGACAATATAATTTCATAATTTTCCAGTATTTCTTGATACTCGATTTGATAAAGTTGAAATCTGCAGTAACCTCAGAAATACAAAGGGTAGAAAAACATTGTTTCATTCCTCATGTCAAAATGCATTGATTCGTTTTTTTTTCATCCTCAACTTATAGTCCATTTACTGCTGAAGGATATATGTACCGGTGATTATATAAGTGATAGGTCCAATTAGATTATCGCAGTCTTTGAACATGTGTAGGGAGTTTCAAAGATTATCTGAAATTTTTCGAAGACCTGCTCATCAGATAGCATAATGGACCAACAATGAAGACGAACCGCTTCAATCCAGAAGTTTTGATCTAATTACATTGGTTCCTGGGTACATTTTTTATTTCAATGAAAATATTGTTCCAAGTATTTCATCCCTATATGTTTCACTCAAAAATATTGAATAAGGTAATGCACTACTACTTGGTAAAGACAGGGTATTCTGACTACCAAGTGACTTGAAACTTCTTCTATGAAGAATCCCGCACTGACTCCTATCGAATATGATTCCCTTCGTGGTATTAGCAAAGAAAGTAGCGGTTTCATGACAAGTATCAGTTCATTAACCTACTGTGTAGGTAAGTTGAAACTGGCCTGAAATTGTTCCTTTAGAGCATTTCATATGTGGCCAGTATGCTCACCGACTATTTGTGAAATTTCGAAATGAATGTTCCCATCAATACTGAGACACACTGTATACATAAATATAATTATGGAATAAAAAAGTTTGTCTACGATATTCAGCCAGTTGTTCTTTTGACTCTCGAAGGATACTCAGCTGTGAAACATCGACAGTAAGCTGACAAAACTATCAACATTTTTTCCTCAGCAATAACTTGTTTCTTGTTCAGGTCGACCGAGTTTGATTGAATTGGAAAGGGGAAAGCTTGATGCAATTTAGAATTTCGCGTCGAAAATGTTGATTGACAGACAATGTATAGTAATGGATCTAATCCAAGTTATCGTTGAGTCACACAATATACGAGTTATAGATCGAGGACCGAAGGAAAGCAGTATTGCCACTTTAATATATGCCATAGCCGGTTGGGTTTGGTATGGAACACTGGGAGTTGTTGCAGGTGAGTTTCAAACAGGCTATTTTCACAAGCGGACTACTATTGGGATCCCAAGATCCCTCAAAGTTCAAAGGTCGGTTATATTAAAAAAAAGTAATTCATCAATTATTGAATGGTGTACCTACTGAAATCAACAAAAGCATGGGATGTTTTCCAAATATAGGGGTGAATCAATTTCTATCTCCTTGCCTTATCGCGTTTATTTTCCACAATGCAAAAAACGCAAGAGGATATTTTTGGTCAAAGTCTGTTATACTGCCACCCAAGCCTTTTAGAAAAAGGTGGAATTACTTAATTTTTATTTTGATTATTTTGAATGACCTCTCTGCAAAATTTTTTCACCTCGATTTTGAAGTGTGTGGGTGATCAAGATATTGCTGTTGCAAAGAAGGCTTTCGATATTATGTATATTATTGGATTATCAGATCTAGGACTGAAAACTCTGGTTTCAAATGATGCCATGAAGGTTGCGCATCAAGTCATGAGTACCAATGAAGTTACCCGACTTAGATTTTATAAGGTAGGTTGGAAAGAAAGACGTTTTTCGTAGTGGAAGTTCTCAAGAATATTCAGGCTGTTTTTTAGATGATAAGGCGAGTTATACTAATGATCCTCATTTTTAATATTGAATAACGCTTATGTTTTTGTTATGTTAGGAAACTATTGCCAGTTTTTTTTTTTTTGTTTTTCTATTATCCTGCTTTTGTCCATGTATCATAATTTATGTATTTTCAACAGATTCGGTCCTCGTTGTTCATCATCATTATTTCACCAATGAAAGACTGAAAAATATTTTGTTAGTTGGTGTTGGACAGATACAGGATTTCAAAACATGAAAGTATTTGACAGAAAATGTTTGCAAATCTCTAATATTCTTTTCAATCGCCACCGGAAGTTTGAACTCAACATGTGTATTTTGTGTTGAATATAGATTTTCATCAAGTATCGGCCAGAAATTAAAGAAAAAGGGTAACAGCCCTCCCTATGTTTGAATTCCAAGCGTTCGATTATTTATGAAGCTATCCCGAAACTAATTTTTCGGAATATATTGTAATTGATGTATTACAAAAATATAACTTTTTCTATGGTCATAGGAAAATAATATCTACATTGGAACTTCGAACTCATAATACCGTTCATTAGAGGAATTTTTCGAAAGAACATGTGGACGAAATAGTATATATTGTTTCACGAGTAACAAAAGTATCATTTTTCGATGCGAGCTTCCAAAAATATTTACAACTCCGTTCGTATCATAATATTATGCTAAAAATGAACGATGAACAAATATTCAATTCTGAATTTATAGATAAAAAGTTTTCTTCAAACATTAGTCATAACCTGAATATTGGTTAATTTTAAAACATGATATGAATTGTTAAATCCAGGTCCTCATTTGATTTTTGACTAATCCAAAGTTGTCAAAACGTTACATACGAGGGCGGTAAATGAATGAAAATAAAAAAATTACTCTTGTCAGTAGAGCTAAAAATAAACGATATAAGACTTTTTTCTCAAGCTATTCTGTTATGAAATGTCAACTATTTTTAGGTTTCATTAAAAAGTATATAGTGGTCCTACTGCAGGACTTGTAGTCACGAAAATTCGTAAATTCGTTCATAAAACAAATAATAATGATTCATTTCATTCATTTGCCTCCATATTTTTTTGTTATTATACAAATGTATTGTTATTATACAAAAGAAATAAAGTCCTACTGAAATCATTATTAGGGATCTATCATTTCTCTAGCATAGGTTACAGTTAATGATAATAATAATTTCGTATGAACAAAAAGAAAACAACAAGTTTTTTTTTCACAATAATTACTGAATATATTGAGAATGAAAAATAAAGCGATAAAATTGGAGAGATCCTGAAGGGAATTTGTGGATTGTTTGATAAAAATAATTTTTTTGTTGACTTCATACACTGAGTTTGAATACTTGGTTTACTTCATGAATCAAATATAGGCCATACCTGTTACAACATATTTGATTTTCTCTGTCATCTATGGAGCTAGGTGTTCATGAAACCCTTGCTAAGACCTAAGACAAGTAATCCGGACCTTGACTGTTTCATCAGTTACTATGAAATAGATACACAGGTAAAACTTCCCAGATGATTTTTAATGAAACTTCACACAGTTACCTTTGGACTGAGTCATTCGCTTTCAGAATAATCAGCTCATTTTGTGCGGAAACCACATTCGAAATTTCTACTAGCGTACGGAAAAGTTACTTTTCCGCACTCGTTTCAGTGTTGAAAGAGTAATTCTTCATAGTAGTGTAGAGGTTAGCACATTCGCCTTTCAAGCGGAAGACCAGGGTTCGATTTCCCGCCGAGCCACCTTGCTGGGTAATCGCACGTTAAAAGATAAGTCCTCGTTGGTCATGTGGTCGCACAAGTTTCGACTTCTGATGGTTGACATACTGACATTTAAAATATAAATTGGTATGGTTGTAGTTTACAGAATGACTGGAAAGTTATGAAATTTATTAGAATTCTGCAATAATTTTTGAAAAAAGAGATGTTTCAATAAGTTTTTAATGGCTCTGGTATGAGCCCCATCGAATGGATATCAAAAAAAAAATAACATTTTTCATTTGACACTTTGAATTACCGTAGCAACAAAGAAAAAAAATCTGGTAGCCAAAAGACGATCTTGTCAAAATCAATTTTATGACTTCTTCCAGAAAAGTTGCTAACAAAGCTGTGGAAGGAAAAGAGGTTAAGGCTTTTGCTGCCGAGGTTATAAGTATAACTACTTCTCATCGGGCTTGAAGGCCGTCGTTCTTTGGAATTTCTTCCTAACGTTTCGCTAGCGCGAGTGGCCGCCAGCTTCTTCAGAGGCTTACTCATTTCCGATGACTAAACGTTTCTATTTCTCATGGCCTATTTATATTGATGCAGATAGTCTGAAGTGTTAATTACTTCTGTAGGGTTCGGGGAATAATCATCATTATTACGTGCCGCACTACCTGCCGTGATTTCATTAGTAACTCTTGATTTCCTCAGAATGGGATTCCAAATTCTATTTGGACTCAACGCTTCTTCTTTTTTGTGAAATTGTCCGCATGTTTTTTGATCTCTATCACCTCCCGTACCAGTCGGCTATGGTAACCCTGGTAGGTGACAATCAGTTTGTCATTTTCAAACAGAATCCTGTGGTCACCCTCACTCAGTGCGTGTTCCGCCACCGCCGATTTGTCAGTTTACCCTAGCCTGCAGTTCCTTTCATGCTCTGAGCCTTGTTCCCATGGATCTTTTCGTGGTACCGATGTATACCTTCCCACCGGTGCACGATATGCGATACACCCCTGCTGCTGACAGTGGGTCTCTTTTGTCTTTAGCCGACCTGAGGCTTTGTTGGATCTTCTTGGTCGGCTTGAAAACCGTTTTTTTTTTAATTTAACACACTTTTATTAGGTTGGGTTGTAACTATGTATGTAACGGAATCTTTGAGCATAATTTTCACCAATTTCCAGAAGACTGATTAATTTGAAACTTTGCATACGTATCAAGGACCGATGACAATGCAATAATTTGATCATAGTTTTCCATTATAATAAAAATAATAATAATAATCTTTATTTTCCAGTTGAAAATTACACACAATATACAATAACTGAAAATGACGTCGGAATACAAAAAGAAAATAAGAAAAAAACAAAAAACATTGTTTTAAACACTATAAAAAACTAGCTACAATGAAATAAAAATAACAAATTTGCTCGTATTGGTTTCAAGAAATACATACTCGATATATTCACTAAAAGAGCTTTGTCTGATTATCCTTATAAGGACCACCAGGATTAATAAATTCTTTTATAGATCCTCTGTAGTGGAGTTAAAAAGATAGAGCTAGCGCGCGTTCTGCGCATGCCTGCAGTTTCGGACTTACTCTTTCGTTCTTTCGTTCGGGCACTCGGCACAGCACAACGGAGTCAGAAACGATTTCAGGGTAGTTGGGTTCTCACAATGTTCATTCCTTATCTTACATGCGTAGGTGTACATGAGTCTTCTTCTTCTTTTGTTTTTTGGCCGTTGTTTCCCTTAGGGTACATTTGGCCAACTGTGTACATGAGTCTGCGATACATGCAAATTACTGTATATGATATTTATGTAACATATAATATAGTTCCCAGCGAAATACAGCCACGGAACTGCTGAAAGACGAATGTTGCCAATAATCCTGAGTTGGGCTTCGACCGTTCACAAAATGCAAGGTTGTACAGTTGATCATGCAGTAATTTATCTAGGCTCGCGATTGTTTGCTGCTGGACAAGCCTATGTAGCACTTAGTCGTGTAAGATCTTTAGACGATATTCGGATTGATGAACTTGATTGCTCTAAGATAACAGGAAGTACCCCATGCAATAGTGAAGCTTTAAATGAAATGATGAGATTGGGGAATTATTCGTAAGAAATATCACATTTCCACTAGAAACTAATTGATAAATTGAACTAAAAAATGAAAAATAAATAATAGTTTAAAAAACTAAAAAAAACACGCTTTTATAGCTAACCGAACTAAAAAATAGAAAATAATTTTTAATTACAAAGAGTTTATATTACGGTAGTAGAAGGCTAAACAATCATTCATAGTCAATCAGCTCAAAATAAAATTATAATAAAATTCAAGTAATTAACAGAATAAAGTAATTCAGAGTAAAAAGCGTGGGGTGCATTTTACTACATTTCATAAGTCTCCTCTCAAAGATAATTACCGATAGAATGATTGTAATATATAATATATCAAGCACCCCACGATTTTACTCTGAATTACTTTATTCTGTTAATTACTTAAATTTTATTATAATTTTATTTTGAGCTGATTGACTATGAATGATTGTTTAGCCTTCTACTACCGTAATATAAACTCTTTGTAATTAAAAATTATTTTCTATTTTTTAGTTCGGTTAGCTATAAAAGCGTGTTTTTTTTAGTTTTTTAAACTATTATTTTTGTGTTATATTTCCCCAAGAGATTCCCAATTAATATAACATTTATATAATTACTATATACTAATAATGATGGTTATTCCCCGAACCCGACAGAAGTAATGAACACTCCAGACTATCTGCATCAATATAAATGGGCCTTAAGAAATCGAAACGTTTAGTCATCGGAAATGAGTAAGCCTTTGAAGAAGCTGGCCACTTGCGCTAGCGAAACGTTAGGAAGAAATTCCAAAGAACGACGGCCTTCAAGCCCGAAGAAAAGTAGTTATAAAGCTGTGGAAAACCGAAATTTGACTTTTTAGCCTCCGCAATTAATTCGCAGGATGCAAAAAATTGCGCGTTCAATATTAATATCAATAATGATTGATGTATTGATATGTATTCAATAATACATTTTTCTTTATATTAACTCTTTTTTTTCGCACGCTAGTAAAAAAATTACTGTACATAACACGTGTGTAAAGTGACTTTTCCGCACAACTCCGTTAACACCCTGTTTCGACGATGCAATTTGTCGCTACAACTTCTGAAAATTGCATGTATCCATGAAAGTTTTTCAAGTTGCATGAATCATTTTTGGTGCTATAAGTTGCAGCGACTTAGTGATCTTTTTGATAATTTTTTTGACATTTCTCGCAGCGAAAAAATGCTACAAGAAATTGCAGCAACAACTCCGTTTTCCAAATAACTGAATCAGCAAACATTTCCTTGCATTTACCATAATTTTCTTGGAAAATGGAATGGAAACATATATTCCGATCTTTTTTTTTTTGTACGGGGTATGCCCTTCTGTCAAACCCCGAAAGGTCACAAACGTTATCGCATAAAACTACCTAATTATTCTGAAAGTCTTACGTGTGAAGTCTCATCGAGAATACAGAAGTCTCGCCAATACACAATACAACTACTTTCCTAGCCCCGACGTGCATTGAATCATCATTTCTCTTAGCGATTCAGTAAGTATTGTTTTTGATGTTGCAGGTATAGTTTTTTCGCTCGTCGTCTTTATTTATAAAGAACCTGCATTCAAACCCGCAATGCACTTTATAAAGGAAGACATGACGGAGTTGGAGCAAACGGCTTTGTATCAGTTCGTCTACCCCTACTTCAGGTCATTGGAATTCTATGACGTTACCACTGGTTTTTGCGAGTATCGACAAAAAGTTGTCGATGTTCGTAAGTTGGATCCTGTGGTGGAAGTCGCCATTGTGTACCTGAGAAACCGCATGAGATGCGAAGTCATTGATATGCGACAACGGAGGAGGGTTTAGGATGATCACCGTTTTTTTCGCTTCATGGATGCTTGAAAATTTTCCTTAGGAAATAATACCAGCTGGAGGCGGTCCACTTATATTTTACAAAACTGTTGTGTTTTATACGGTATTCGTTTTTTAAGTGTATATGTTTTGAATTCATGAATTGTGTTTTATAAACTTGTATAATGAAGTAATAAATATTCTGGAAAGATGTGTATTGCGTGATCAAAAAAGCAAAAATTTATATTCCACCTGAAAATGAATAAAAATCTAGATTGAGCCTTGAAAGCAATAATTTATATTTTACCTGAAAAGCCGCATGAGATGCGAAGTCATTGATTTGCGACAACAGAGGAGGGCTATAGATAATCACCTTTTTTTTCGCTTCTTCGATGCTTGAAGTTTTTCTTAGAAAAAAAATACCAGTTGGAGGCGGTTTATTAATATTTTACAAAAATTTTGTGTTTTATATGGTATTAATTTTTCAATTGTGTCTGTTGTGCATTTATCGATAGTGTTTTATAAACTTGTATGTTATAAATATTCTGGAAAAAAAGAGCCTTGGTTGAACCTTGAAAGCAGAAATTATTCGTGGAAAAATCTATCAGATGCGGTTTCCAATCTCAAATCGTTTTTCTTCTGAACATTGAGGGTGTGAAAAATTCCCCTAAAATCCTTAATGAGACAAGATCTGAATGTCGAACAAAATGTACATTATATTGCATATTTTTCACTACTAGTATAGGCGAATATTACACTTAAAATGTGATTCTATGCATTTAGGAGGGAAAGCAAATAAATGGTGAAACATGTTGAGTTAGCTGCCAGAAACAACCCAATGAAATTCCCACCCCCCAAACCTTGTGTTTTTTTTTCTGTTGCAAGTTTGAGCCCCCCAAATGTTTTATTGACTTGCAAATGATGTATTATATTTTGGAATACACAACAGTTGTATTTCTCGCAAGAGAACGCCAAAATAAAAAGTAAAAAAATTGAAATGGCTGAATTCCTTATGAAATTTCGTTTTAATGATGTATCACACTTATTACTGTCCCTATCAAATTGTTCGGGTGATAGTGGCCAAGAGTTATGACAGCTGATGTCATGATAGGAAGATGCCACCCATTAAATGAAAATCAACATAGTTTTTCATGTTTTTCACAACACATGTGTTTTGAAGATATTCGATCTGTTTCTTTTTCGGTGCCCCATCCTGTTTAATACAATGCACGATTACTAATACGTATGTTGATGTTCTATTTATCACTTTGATATTCGTAGATAATCGTTTTGTCTGAAACCAACTAGCAATTTTTTTTATCCTATGAAAGAAGTCATATTATGTTATATGTGATGATCAAGCACTTTCATTACAGACAATTTCTCTCCATAGGTTTTAATTCTGTGATATATGCCAAAATTACGAAACTGCTCATCTCTCACAAAGCTTGTCGGCCGAATATTAAGTCTATACTGAATTTTAAGTAGTCCGTCCTATATATAATTCCACGACGAACAATTTTGGAACAGAACTGTTTTCCTATTAGTTCATAAAATAGCGAAAAATTGATTTTGGGGGGGGCTAAGAGGTGCCACAGAAAAAAGCACAAGATTTGGGGGGTGGCACCTAACTCAACATTCTCCACCAATAATTACCTCCCCCCCCCCCCATAATGCATCGACTGAATCTTCTTCGCCTAGACTATACTAGTAGAAAAAATATATGTGGGAAGTCACTTGTCTCCGAAAGAAGAGTGGTATCAACTTCTTTTTGATGGCATCGATTTTCTTCTGAAGATGCTAACATTGTTAGCAAAACGCGTGTGGAGTGCAAGTAGTATCAGTTTGGGGTTAGGGTATTTCACATTTTTTTTTTAATAAAAGTGTCTTATATTTTGGTTTAGTTGTTTTCTTACATCGAAATTCTGATTTGGTTTTTTCACCAAATTTTCAGATGAGTTTTATATTCAATTTTAAAATTTCGAAATTTGTATATTTTAAGTTAATATGAATTTTGTATATGGAATTTCTTATAATTTACCACAACTCCAAAATAAACCAAAAGTTGAAGTGAAAGTAGAGAAGCGTCTGGGATATACGAAATCTGTTGTCAAGATTACAACAATGAATACATTTTCCAGAGCCAACAAGCTATGAAAACCCGTTTCAAGGAACATCATACTCACATAATCCATATCGGATTGGAAAGAAGTAGGCAGGTGATAGCTCCACTATGTTAGATCTCTACATATTTATATTAATAACTCACCCTAATGTGCTCTAGTGGGAGTGGTAACAGTTTGGTATTAGGGTAATTGACAAAGTTTCTGAATTATATTCATTCGATAGAAGTTCAAACCAATACCCCTCATAAAGTTTATTGTCAAAGCAGGACTACTTGAGAAACAACAAGAACATCAGGGTAAAAAATCAGTTGTATATTTGTACACGTTATCAAATCTGGTCGTATTAGTAATTACTGTTTTTAATATTTTATATTTCACAAAGCTATCTCTGTATCTGTAGAGTAGGGAGGGTGAGTATAGACCCACAGCACTTAGGCCACAATATGGCCCATTGTACATCCTCCCAAGGAAACGCCCTCCTAGGACATTGTCCAACCTGCCTTATCCAGGAAGGAGGACAGGTCCCCAGGGGACATCTCCTTAATATCGGCAGGTGTAGGCCAAGACTCACCGAACACACACTCTCTTATCAACGATAGCTCCAGACATTCACATAAGACATGCCTGACAGTTTCATCTTCCTGTTCACACATCCTGCATAGAGGTGTGTTCACTAGCCCCATAATATGGAGGTGTTTCCTTAGTTGACAGTGTCCAGTCAGAAATCCCACTGTTAAACGGAGGTTCTTCCTGGTCATCGCCAAATATTTTTTCGGATCCAGCTTCTCAGGGTCGCCCAAGGTGATCCTGGCAAAACTGCTTCCTTTGGTTTCATCCCATCTCTTGAGGGATTGAGTATGGGTGTAACGTTTGGCTAGTTCCGCAATTGTCGAAGTCGTCAGGCCATGGGTGTCACCTGGTCCCAAAATTTTCAGTCCAGCCGCCATCCTGGCCAGAGAGTCAGCAATGCGGTTACCTTTGCACCTGTCGGGCCCTTTCACCCACCTTAGTACAATATCATTATCTACCGAGGCGTTAGCTAAATCTTGGTGGCACTCTAGTGCTAATCTTGAGATAAAACGTTGTCTATTCAAGGTTAGTAGGGACAAAACTAGATGTCATTTCCTCTTTTGTTTCTGCACAATGATAACTGTTGAATAAGAAGTTAGACAATGTCAAAGGACAAAAAAATCATTTCATCTAATTCAATTAGGTTTTTGTTCAGCTGATTTTCAGAAACATTAGCTTATCGTTACTACTGATATTCAAATTGAAAAAGTTGAATTTGATTTATGTGAAAATTTTAAACAAACTATCGCATTGTTGCTCATCAATATGATCAAACGCTTTCGAAAAAAATTCAAAGAATATTCAATGTAGGTGTTAAGAATTTTTTAACAAATAGAACACGAAATTTCACATCCATAAGTACCTGTTACTTCTTTATTCCTCCACACTGGCCTAACAAACTGTAAAATCACTTCATATATCTATCTCTAAGTATAATTGGAGCCGAGGTGAAAGTGGAAAATTCCTTAACAGATAACCGGAACACCAAACTGAAAATTCTAGCAGCCAATACGCATTTCACAAACGAATTTGACATTTTCAGAATACGATATTGGCTTTTGAGTATAGCACTTTCCATTATATTGATATCCGAGAAAAATGTACCATCTTGTAATTCATAATTTATTACTCTATCACACAACAATGAGATTCGATCACGTACACATTAAAAATAATAATATATATCACAATATAGAGGGCTATGAAAATGTGGTATGAATTGCCAACTTGTGGAAAAAAATAACTACAGGCGGTAAAGTTTTCCCATACTCTTCTGCATCATTTTCTCGTCGTGTTTCGGTAATCTTCTACCAGTTCTCAACTTCATGTATACGGTCAAAAAAATGGCGATTTCATCATTGACTTCGTGACTCATTACCATGAGTTTATCTATAACATTGGGAGCTTTCCTTTCCTCAGGCTTCTTGAGGGACAATACTCGACGAACTAATTCTTTCTTTTGTTTCTCATTTAAATTTTCTCTGATGATCTCTGCAACAGGTTTGCGAATTGGTTCCATGAAGAGGAATACTATTAACGTTGACACGATACCACCTAAAATGAACGAAAAATATATGATAATTAATTGTAAGGAAAAGATTGTTGCTATAAAAAGATTTTGTTATATAGTTTTTTTTCCACCCCCACCCGTGTAAATGCTCATTTCTTCATAGTTGACTAAACGGATAAGTAGGCGCAAGATGAATAAAAACCCTGGTGTGTTGACTTATACCTAATAGATTGTAAGCAAATTTTCTCGACTTTTCGCTATCTTGATTCTGATCAATTTTAACTGAAGAGATGCCTTCGAGAGTTTGCCAGCAGAGGCGCACCTTACGTGATTTTAATTTAATATGTGATGCCATGATATCATCCGTCTGCTCGACGGCCATTCGACTATTTATAGATTTATAGGTTATGTTTATTTCATGATCTCATGTTTTGCATGCAATTTTTTGCTTTCCCACGAAATGCGAGAAATTATGTAGTCATCACATTTTGACAAATTATTAGGTATTCCTTTTGCTTTCAATTTGATGAAAAATAAATCAAAAACTTAGTGATTGTGATGTGACTTCAAATCTTCCGAAACAACATTTGTGAGTGAAACTGGAAAGTATTAATATCTTATCTTTCTACTTTCTGAGGAACCGAAGATAGGTAAGTACTTTTTTCTTCATAGTGTTAAAAAAATGCAATTTTAATGTGATTACGAGCCGATGATATGAGGGATAAGTAATACCTACACGTTACACGAGCGTTTTATTTCAAGATTCGTAAATCGGTTCATAATAAATCTAACTATCACTATAAAATCAAACAAATACAAGAATAGCAACGATAAACAATTAAAAAAATATATAAACAAGAAAAACGTGAAAAACAAGAACTAGGTACAAGATTTTGAATATTCAATGAACTCTCGAATGCATTCAAATTCAAATCGAACTGTCAAACATTTCAAAAAAATTAATAGCTTTTTATTAGACGAACTTGACCTTACGTATTTTGTATACTGACAATTCTATTGGTGAACGAAAGATCAAGCGAGAGTTCATCCACTGAGACCGCCGGTTTCGAAAATCACTCGTAACCTGCCGCCTCAATGAAAATGTACCCTTTAGAAAATCGCATTTGTATCACCAACTCAACACCACCTACCGTCAAAGAATGTAATTTTACTCTTCCATTTCTCAGGTCGAGAGGAATTGGCTAAACAAAAGCATATCGGTCAACGCACCAGGGTTTTTATTCATCTTGAGTAGGCGATTTCAGTCAACTGAATTGTTATGATTTCTTATCCACACAAGGTAGGATATAAGTTCCACCAATCACAGAGAACAAAATACTTGGTTACCAGGGACAACCTTGTAAAAACGTCACAATTTTGATCTGTGTACCTACAAACATGAAATCCAAGTTGTTTCATTTGAGCATAAATAACAGTACTTCTAACTGAAATGTTTTCTAGTTTATTGAGTCAAGTTTGAATTGTCACAATTGATGTTTCTTTCATGAAACTGGAGGACTTACAGCTACTCTTCACACCAATTATTAACTGAAATTATACAGTCGAAATGGCCTAGTTGGTAAGAGCGTTGGTAGTCATCTGAGAGGATCCATTTTATAGTCGTGAGTCTCACCAAAACCAACTTTTTTGTGGCTTTTTTTCAATTTGATATTTAAACTTTCATCTAAAAATTAATTATCAATATGATATTGCGAAAAGCGATTTTTCTCATGTTTACTCATTGATTTTTGATATAGCTAATTTCACAAAATAACCCAAACAAATTTTTGAAAATCTAATTATGAAAGTTGTATTCAAACTTTCTTATAAATCACAATAGCTCTTAGGTAATCTATGAATTATGAAAAATTGGATAAAACTGTAGTAAATGCAATAGCAGAATAATGTTTTTTAGGATTTCTTTAGCCGTGGGAGAGAGAGTACCTATTGTGATAAATTTTTCACGACTCCATTTTTAGTATTCAAGTGAATGATAATTTATGACTGGTTTGGAACATATTTCATTCATAACACTGAAAAATCTTATATTTTCCTGTTTTGAAACTTTTCACAATAACCTATTTTCCTGTATCCAAGCAAAACAATGAAAATGAAAAGTTATTCGACAATTTTCATGAATATTTCCATCGTATGTTGAAAATCCCATATGAAGCGGGACATTTTCGATCAATTACAGCGATTATTTTCCTCAATGCGAATAAACGATGAAACAGTTGAAGGCTAGACTGCTTTTACAGAGTTTTACAGCGATAAAATGCACTAGACCTTTCAACCCATTAAAATGTTCGAAATAAACCGGGCGTTTGGATCACTTTTCAGGTACTATCTCTGGTACTATATTGTTCCTGTGTTCGATTTTGATGTTTCCTGAGTTTACACGTTTTCTGGAAATAATCTGAACATATATCCCTCCTTCACCAAGTTCAATCGACCAAAATGCGTGCATTTCCATGATTTTCAAAATTTTGCTTTCAAGCAAATGCTTTCGTGTATAATAATTTAAAATAAAATTCCTCGACCTGCGGTCTCGGGATTTTATCAAATTATCATACACTCAAGTCATTTGCTAAGCAAAATTTCGAAAATCATGGAAATGCAGCACACATTTTAACCGATTAAACTTGGTGCACTCGGGATATAACCCCCGATAAATTTCTGGCGGGAAATTTTCGGGCTGGAAAATACCCGGTAGGTATCGAAAAATACCCGCTCGGTCCGTGTATCTATAGTAACGATTGTAAAAATGTACATTTGTCATCTTCACAGGAATAAATACTGAATTTTAAACGTCGTTGTTTTAACTCCGGAAATATTCTACCGAATTACACTCGTGCATCAAAATAAACCTGATAATTTTCCATTCAAGCATGTTGTCAGTAAAAAAACTGCATTCGGTTATTATCATATTTTGCTAAAAGAGCCCTCCTTCGGAGTCGGGCTCTTTCGACAAAATATGAAAATAAACTCATGCAGTTTTTAGACAACATGCTTTCATAGAAAATTATCGGTAATTTTGAAGCACTTGTGTAATTACTCCCCATAATACCATGAAACAGCAGAGCACATAATTTGTGCCTGCCCCGCTGCGGACCGAATCAGATTTTCAGAGTTTGGCAAGGCTTCACTCTTACCATCTGACCTGAAAGATCACTCACCATACAAACTAATCGGCTTCGTTAAGAAGCTGGGTTTATTTGGTCGAGTTTGAATAGGTGTGAGCCACAATAAACCCTTGTTGGTTGCAGTGGAGGGCCGAACAGACCCACTCACTTCTGACCTAACCTAACCTAACCCCATAATACCAAAGAGGGATTTATATACCTAACGATAGATTGAACGAAACGCAAAAAAAAAATTAAACCTGCTGAAGAACTGAAATGAAATAAAAGGCATTATATTCTAAGAACAAAATCGAAACGAATCTTTGATGGAGAGATAAGTACCTTGAACAAGAAATATGAAAGAGCAGAAATTTACCATAGCCACTGAAACTTACAGAATAACCATCCAAGAATTCCACAGAAAACAGCTCCGATCAAACCATAGACAAATGTCAAAGTTATCCTCCATATCTTTTCATCTATCTCCACTTCCCACAGTTCCTGTCTGGCATTATATTCGCATAATTCCAGAACGTCTTCTTCGATGGTGTATTTATCAGTCCGCCCCATTTTTAGAAATTTTGAAAATTTTTAACAACGATGGTAGCCCTCGCTTACTGTGTTATTCCAAAGCTAAACCACAAAAGAAAAACTATCCTTGGAACCAAAAAGTGAAAGGGCTTATCAGTTCACGGAGCATGTTTTCAAAAAAAAAATTGGTTGGTCATACAGGGCGTGACACTTGTCTATGGAGAGAAGTCATACTGGAATGTACTGAAAAAGCTTTTAAGTATTTTTTAATCACTCACGTTAAACGTTTATATTAACTTATGATTTTATTTAATTTATAATTATTCATAATTTTATTCACAATTAATTAATTAATTGTATAATATTTATCTAATTTTTAGTCATACCAATATTTCTACCAGTATATATAATATGTACACTAATAATAATAATGAATCGTGGGATATATCCCAGTGCACTTAGTTCAATTGGTTGATATATGTGCTGCACATCCATGATTTTCGAAATTTTGCATAGCAAACAATCAATATACAGATTTTGCATGAAAGAAGGATAATGACGTATGAAGAATTGGCAGAGATTCAGCATCAGCTGTTTTTTAACCAGAAATTGGATGCGTGTCGGTATAAACAACTGAATGTTTATATTTATATTTGCAAGAATCTTTACGGCAAATCCAGAATTCAATTTATCAAAAATATTGATATGGTGACAAAACTTGAAATGTTAAATGTGAAATTGTAAAATGAACTAAAAAATCAAATGGAGAAATATGAATCATTATGAATAAATGTTGAAGCTAAGTTTAAAGTTGAGTATCACATTCAAGCAAATTTGGAACAGTCTCATTGTGATAATACTTCTGACTAAGACGATGAAGATTTAATGAAGCCACACGAGGGAAATGTGGAAGAATCCAAATTTAATGAAGATAGCCATTCAGTTGATGCATTTATCATTACTATTTGACGATGATTCAGGTGTTGAACCAGTATGCAAAATCAAGAAAAATATGCTTCAACAAAATTCCAAACATCCATTTTTTTTTCACCAGTTCGTTAGGTGATAAAATCTGGGTTATAAACAGAAAACAAATATTTTTCATGAATTTTGTTACATTTTCCTTTGATTTGTAGAAATTAGAAAATGTTTCCTAAGAATTCCGTTCGAAAAAATGTACTACTTAATTTCATTTGAAATTTGAAAAAAAAGAAGTTTTCACTGAGTCTGATATGAACATTCAATTTTTACCAGAAGAGTATCAACAAGCACGGCTTGGGACTCAGGAGCATAGATTGCATTTTCAACTTGACTGTACTTCATATAAAACAATGTTTCTTATTGCAAACTAGATAGTTGCAAAAAAAATTACGAAAAATCTAAAAGAAATGTTTGACTTCCACGTCTATTTTTAGATACAGGTACCTTTTTTGTGAAACTTCACCATTTTTCACATCAAATTTCTGTGATCGAAAACACACAAAAGTTGTCCTCGTTTTGATCAAAACACCACTTCAAAACGTTAACAGTTCGTCGGAATGTAATAGTCCAACACTGATTTACTTGCAATAATGTTGCCGCCCTCATTGACATTGTTGACAACTGAACATATCAATGTTTACGTTTTGGAAAAGGATGAAATTTTTGAAGCAATCATGGTTTTTTCTAGTTGAAAATGTTGAAATCAAGTAAATAGAGGCGTGTTGTGTATGATCAGAAGAAGGACAAATTTTATATGTGTTAAACAAAATGAATTCGATGTCAAAAATGGTGAATATGGATCTACCTGTCCTGTATCTTCGAAAATGGCCGGGTTCGCCAAACATTTCATTTGGATTTTTTGTAGAGGAGACCGAGTTCCACATTATGTTTTTCAAATTTAGATGCTCATGTTACCGAAGTTTAATCAATATAGGAATTTTACAGAATCATATATATGCGAAGTTTATAAGTACTGAAAATGTGAAATTGTTATCTGGGATATGGTTAAACAACGTTTTGTGTTCCCCTGTACGAACCTAAATATCCACCGTTGTTGATAAACGCGTTTGCTCTCACGGCCACAATTTTTTCATCGTCTGTTCTTCACATAGTTTATTTATGCAGTCCATGAGAAGGTAAAAACTAGGAAATTGAATCTGTGCTAGAAAATGGCTACTTCTGAAGAAATCATTTTGGAAACTTGCGCGCTGATAGCCGAGAAAGCTGATTTAAGAGTGGGTTCTGAAGGTATGATGGCAAATTTAATTTATTTTCTGCACGATTCAACATTCTTGATTATTTATGGTATATGTTGTCGAAACGGTGAGTCTTGTTTACTAGTTTTGTTATAATATATAAATCCACCTTATGAGTGGAAAGTCATCAAATTAATGTATTCGAATCAAAGGAAAAAATGCAAGTATCGTGCAGAAAACGTAATAACCATCACGTGAAATATTCTTACCGTTCTTGATAATTTAACATAGTGTTGTGGGTACTGTGTGTTTGTAAAGGCGGTTTTATGCAACGATCATTAAAATTACATTATCATTGTCGTCCATGCAACACTTATTTCATTATAAATATGTTAATTAGGAACTCAGGTATTTTTGTGGAGAGAATGAAATTTGATGAAAGTCAAAAAATATAACTATTTTGATGAAATCTATGTTTTTTTATTATAAAGGTGTTCATATAGACGAACAAATTTTATTATTTCTATTGAGACATCTTTGATCCAAATTATCAAAATATTGTTGACGGCTGGCAATATAAACAATACCAAAAATATAACCTCAAACCGTCATATGACACGTCACTGCACACTGCCCATGCCCATCTGCTGTTTTCACTAATAATGCAAATGAAGTTGAAAGATGCCAAATTCTTTGTGCTACTATTGTAATTCTAGTGCATTAATGTGTTGCATGAACATGTATACCATTCAGAGGCGGTTAGTTATACACAAAAAGAAAGAAAGAGTTTCTTGAATCAAAATTGAGTACCAAAATTCTCCCCGAGTCATTTAGTCAAGATAATAGTTGCTTAATAGGAACCAGCACTCACATTACATAAATGAATTGACTATTTGTTGATGATAAACACATACTTATATATTTGAATTAACCTGGTTATAAAGCTGCATTTTCCTTTTATATTCGTGCAGAACCAAAGTCCCCATTTTTCCAAGTATATAATTGGTACGTGCACCTCATTTTGAAGACAGACAACCTGCACAAACCACACGTCCTGTACCAACATTATACCATATGTCCCCAGACTATCTAAAAAGATAAAACGGATCGACAACAGGTATAATGTTAGAACAACATTCGAAACAACAAATACTTCACGTTCGAAACTGACACTCACTGAACCAACTAACTTAACAGACAACACAAATAGAATTGTATTTATAGAAATCCTTGTTCGTGCGGTAAAAATTATATAGGTGAAACGTTCAGACCTCTGAAAGTGCGAAAGAGTGAACACAAGATGTACGTTAAGAACAGACAGATTGGTGGTTCTGAATTATCAGGACACATCCTCACAGCCGATGGAGATCATACAGTTGAATGGAATGACACTCGATTGGTAGCGAGAGAGAGCAATAGCAGGAGGCAAAAGTTGAAGGAATCTACTTTTATCATGCTCTCTGCGGATGCTTGTAATTCAAACACTTCGATGTATATGGATCTCGCCTGGCTGCCACTCTTGAAAGACATGTCCAAAACTCAAATTTCTGACATTTACAGAAAGCGAACATAAAAACGATAGTAACGAGAGAATATTTGTGAAAGTTTTGAAAACGGAAACGTCAACAATGAGTATTTTGATGAGTATTAGTTATTTTTTTGATAGGCAAATTTGAGATATTGCTGACTTATTGAACATTCAGAAGAAACTGTTTCTGAATTATTGCAGCAACTTATCGAGATAGATTGCAAATCTGTCCTTATGCACTTGATTTCAATATCAGTTCTAATTTTTTTAGATCGTGGTAGGTTGAGAACCCAAAAACACTAGAAGAAAGAATGCTAATGCTAAAGAATCTTACTATTAAAAAGTCTTTGAAGAAATATTTGAAATTGATTATTTTATTTTTATTTTATGACGAATCACCAAAACGTTTTGAGGTGATAGATAGAAGTCCCAGCAAAGAAGAATGTTAAATTTAAAACATCCTCCTTTCATCCAATCGCAATAATTAGGTCAATATAATTTATGACTAATGCGTATTTTTTGGAAAGTGCTTTAAAATTGAAAAATAAAAATATTCTCTTAATTAAAACTCATGTTACAAAAAATTTCATTTTTCACAGGGAGTCCTGCAAATGGAGGGGCACATGTCAAAACTGTACCACAAATAATCATGGATTTGACGGAAGAACAAAGAGAGCGACTTGTGAATGCAGTTCGTCACTTCTTTCTTGGAGTGACTTCCAATGATGCAGAGGCTGTTTTAGCTCAACTCAGTCTAATTGCCGAGGCGAGATACCTAGTGAGGCAGGTCATCATAAATTTCCTGAAGACTGAACTGAATTTACATATTTGGAGTGCTCGGAGTATATTTTAAATCGGGGTCCCAAATAGCATAGTTGTTCTTTCATTTTTTTAGTAATCCATTCTAGAAATGAACGATCTATTTTTCATTGTTTGTGTTTATTTTTTGTGTATACTGCCTACTATTCAAACAAGTTATATTTATTGTGACTGATTCATGCATTAAACTCCCATGGTCATATATTATATTTTTTCTAAGTACATAATTCGTTCGCTTTCAGTAGACAGATGTAATATAATTTTACATCTTGCTACAATTGTGGTTATTTCATATCCAACAATTCAAAATGGTGTCTTGAAAGTAGATTTTTTTTATCTCCGGGCGAATAACAGAAAACCATTGTGACTTAACCGTGTATATAATACATTCAATTTTTTTTAATACATAACAGTATGGACCGTTATGAAAATTTTGCAAATTTAGCAAACCCGTAAATATGCTCATTTCTTTATAGTTTACTAAACGGATAAGTAGGCGATTTCAGTCGACTGATTCGTTATGATTTCATATCCACAAAAGGTAGATATGAATTCCACCAATCACAGAAAACAAAAAATACTTGGATACCAGGGAAAACCTTGTAAAAACATCACAATTCTGATCTGTCTACTTACAAACACGAAATCCAAGAATCCAAGTAGTTTCATTTGAGCATAAATAACTGTACTTCTAACTGAAATGTTTTCTGTGTTTATTGAGTCAATTTTGAATTGTCACAATTTTTTTCGTGGAATTAGAACTTACATCTCTCCACACCAATTATTAACCGAAATTGTACAGTCCAAGTGGCCTCTAGTGGCTGGTTAAAGCGTTAACCCTCCTAGACGATCCACTTTAGTGGGTTTGGGCCTCACCAAAACCGTTTATTTTTAATTTGACTTCATTAATTTAATTTGTATCGTTCAATATTAAATTTGATGATGTTTCTTTATTTTTGAGTTTTTCATAAATATCTAAAGAATACTCTATATATAAAATCGATTATCAGTATGATACTCAAGAGAGTTCTGAAATATTCACCTGATCGAAAAAAAATACCAACTGTACAACTGGAATGGATATTGCCTTATCCACTCTTGTATTAGTATATTATGCAACGATCGTGTAATGATGGTTATTAATACATGAGCATAAACCGGGATACGAAACGAGCCGAAGGTGAGTTTCGTATGGTTTATGCGAGTGTACTAATAACCATTACATGAGAGTTGCATACGCTATTTTATCTACACCCAATAAATAATGAAGAACTAAAAATATTATATTATTAGGTATTTATATTGAACACAATAATAATACTAGGAAATCAATCGTATATCTTTGAAAAATCCTACAAAATTATAATTTATGCTATAACCACGAAAAATACAACAATGGGAAATTAAAAGAAAAAAAAATGAAAAAAACCTCTGCTGAGGTCAGGAATTGAACCCGGCCGTGACTGTTCACTGTCGGCGCCATTGACCACTCGGTCATGAGAGCTCATTAGATTTGGTTGAAAATAAAAACATATGTGTTGCATTTGTCAAATGAAAAATATAATCCTTTCGATTGTACTTTTTTCTTGTCTAAGACATCTGGAGGAGTCGCTGGTAATTCTTCTATATCACTGCTATAAGACATTTTCATACGATTATCGAAAATTGACTAAATTCTTAAAAAATTCAATACCTACTGATTTTGACTTGACAAACGTCAAAATGCAAAGCTTGCACATCATGCTTGATTGAAAAATAATGGGTTTCCATTGGTTGAAAATCTGTATCGTAATGAAAATCTGTATCGTAATGGATTTCATTATAAAACGGGTCGTGGGCTTATAAGTGTATCATCAGTATCATTAGAGTACGGGTGTAGATAACTATCATTCTGCTTGTTTAGTGATACCAATAATGAGCAAATTGAACCACCTACCGCCATCTAGTGGAGAATAGCTGAAGTTTTTTTTTTTTACCTAACGATTCATCAGAAGAGAATATTACAAAGAAGTATTCGCCTCTTCGAAAGTCTAGACGCCCCCTGGCGGATAAATCAATAACCTACTTTGTGAGTGATCTGATCGTAACTGATTAGGACTTGTTTGTCCTCCACGAAGCACCTACTGTCATGTGTTGCATCCAAATATGCAAATACAGTGCTCAACCTCCTGGTTTTCCATTACTGTTGATAACTAAAAAAGGATCTGATTCGATACCTATGTTATACCATTGCAAAACTTTATATTACCTCACAGTTTGTTATTTTCCTTCACACACTACAATCAATTGTCTAAAACACACACAAAACTCCAATATAGTTCGCAAATAATTAAAACATACAACTCAACCACTTAATCCGTATACAAACTGACACCATAAACAAAGAGATTACTCACAATCCTCCATATTTGTTTACGTCTCGTAGCGCCCTCAACGGTGGTCGAAATCGCGAATACCAACAACACCAGTCGCCATCCCCTGTTCCCAGTGTTGCCAATGTGCGGGTAATTACCCGTTTCGGGTACATTTTCAATTTTTCATGACAAAGCAGGTAAAGTTGAAGTGGGCAATTTGCAGGCATATTTCGTGAAACTTATTGCTTACTCAAACTTCACTCAGACCACCCAGCATACCAGAGATTCCTTGAATATTCCCAGGTAATTTTTTGGAGATATTGCTTGCGAAATATTCTGTGACTATGCCGGGCCTTCGGTGAAAACATAGGTGATCCTAAAATAATCCCTAGTGATTTTCCATGAATTGTCACAAAATACTGCGTATACTAGGAATATATGAGGGGAGAATATTCGTTTTATATTCTTTACAGATAATATATTCACATATTTCCAATAATGCTCGAATATTCTTTGCGTATTCTTCAAACAAACCTACCTAGAACATTTGGAATAACCTTTCGATCATTATCCTCTAGTACCTTCATATATACTGCACCTGTACGGTTGTCGGCTAATGTTGATAATATTATACAAGTAAGTAAATGCAATGGATTGTTTATATTCTTATGATAAAATATTTTTTCCCTTCGCAGTTTTTTGGATTAATAACCTACCGCACATTATCTCATGACAGTTATTGAATACAAAATGCATTCTAATATAAATGTGTATATATTGAAAAAAAACTCTCTCGCAGAATATAAACAAATTAATTATCAAAGCAGTAATTGCTTGGGTAGATGTCTGCTCCCTAAATTCTATAATTATCTGAAATCATTTTATATTTACTGTCGACGAGGTAAGAAAGTATTGTCTATTATTATTCTTCCTTTCTTTTTCCCTTCTCAGAAATCTTTGAGAGGTTGGTTATTAAAGATATCGGACGATAGTTGCTGGTTTCTGGGGTATTGACTTTTTATGGAAATCACTATCAAGTTCCTGAAGGTTGAAGGAAATATATCCCTTGCTCAATACCTTCATTCAAAATATATCTCATTGGTTCGATTTGATGTAGCTGCATGTGATTTTTATCGTTTCAAATCTGATATTGTTAGTACCTACCGCCTCATCTGATGCTTTTTTATTCTTTAGTTTGGAATACTTATTTCATGTTTTCGGAACGATCAATGAGATCTTTTTCGATTTTATTAGCCATTGTCGTGCCCATACCTGAGAATTTCCAGGTTAATTCGTTGACTATGTCTTTTTTATTTTTCAGCACTTATTAGCTATTCCCTTCAATTGGGGAGTCAGTAGATTTTTGTGTTTTTTCAGTTGATTTCTTGTAAATACACGTTATTATTCCTGAATATATTGAAGAATATTTATCATCAAGTTATTATAATTTGATTTTTTTTCCATTCCAAAAACGCATTGGAATTTCGATTTTTTGCAAATTTCTATCAGAATTGCAATGTGGCGGATATTTGGAATCATTGAAAATTGCTGGTGTATCATAAAAGTTTTACAAACATGGGAATTCCAGATTTCCCATGTGAGATAATTCATACGTATTAATTTTCATTCGAATAAAACGTATAGAGATATGGCTAAGGGCTAGAGGTGTTCGACACAAAATCGTATACGAATTCAAGAATCCAGCCCTCTGTGTGTTCTTTATTGAAGCATCGTTGGCAACACTGGTTCCCACCCCCATCGGTTCTTGTAGCTCTTTGTGTTGTTTTTTGTTTTGTATTTTAGAGGTTGTTTTGTATTTTAGAATTTTAGTACATGTACATTGTACATTTTCGTTTGTTGTGTTGTGAAACATGGCGGCGAAATGGAGTGGCACAGCAGCTTAACTTCAAAGGAGCATTCGTGGGTAAGAATTTTAAAATACCTGAGTTTTTTTCACTAATTCAGATTAAATAGAGGTGATGATAGACTATAATACCTATAGTTTATTAAGTGATTTCAAAATTAATGCAAAAGGATAAATGCAGACTGCCAGATATTTTCTTTGTTCTCGTAAAAATTTCCTTTTCATATTTCAATGTAGGTATACCTCCCAAGTAGTATTTAGCTTTCTACTGTTTCTTACTATTTCACATAGTATTTCTTGTCACCAGATAATTTTTCGACGATTGTGTAGTTACCTATCCTTTTTTACAGCTAGCTATCAGCTGTTCTTTGTTTACGAAATTAAAAGTTCAAGTTCAGCCATTCTCTGACAACATTCGGCCACTATGGTGTTTTATGTTTATGACCATTTGTTTTCTCTATAATTTTATATTTATGAATGCTTGAGGACTTCTTGCTTTGGTATTTGATAAAATATTAGAGTTTAAACAGCATATAAAATAAGGAACAAAATAAGAAAGTTAAACATATAGATCTTTATGAAAGCGTTCATACAAGAAATAATATAAAATAAGAATAACAACAAAAGATGCCATCTTTCAGTAATTTATTTGGAAACTGATAATGCGCATGACCGAAATATTAAGGAAAAGTAACTTTATATATATTTTTTTTTTCGGAAAAAAAGTAATTTCATAGAAAGATAAAAAGTTACATTATGTTACCTGTCATCAGATATAAAATTTCAAACTTTTTTCCCATCATAGAAAGAAATTTTTGTGGAACTTGAGTATTTTGGTCTTCTTTACAAAAAAAAGTGAAATAAGCTTCAGCGGTCTCTTCTATTTTAGGAGATACAGGTCCATTTTGTAATAAAACTTCACAATAAGCCTCAAGCTGAAGCTCTAAAGGCGGATTCATGCAGCTTCAATCATCAAGTAACAATGAACAAGGAGCGATTTACAATAATCAAGTAGAAAGTAATGGAAAAGAAGACATTCACGCACCTAAATTTAACAATGATCAAAGCGAGGGGGAAACAACTACCCAAAATATGTACACCATATTTTAAATATCATGATAATTTACAATATTTAAAATATATTGAAAAAGAAACCAGTATTTAAATATTCAAAATATATTTAAGATAATGAAAGTATTTAATGTACTGAAAATATATTTAAATATTTAAAGTATACTGAAGGTATTGAAAATTGCGGAAACGTACTTAGATTTGAATGTTAAAGAAAATAAATGGAATATAGCGCATATAATATTTGATCCAATCAAGGTAAAAAAACGTAATGAAACTTTTGAATTGTAGGAATCAATGATTTTGGTATAACAAAAGTACATGAAGTACACTTCTGTTGGTGAGAAATTAAAATGAACTTATTCAAGTTATTGCGACATTTTATATTTTTTCATTCATAGAGCCTTGATTAGAGGATCAGCCTACCACGGTTGGTGAGTGAAAAAAGTTTCGAATAAAAAAGTACACCTTAATAATCTTTGAGTAGATCAGAAATATAGAGTACTAATTGAGTCCGATTAATTTTTTGAAAGATTTGTATTTATTTTTTATTTTATTTCAATGATAAACCACTAATTTGAAACTGATGGAAACCCTGCAGCGATACTGGTCCTTCGAAAATAAATTCAATAGGCATGTCCTGTATGTCGTCCTTTATTGGCCACAAACGATTGTATTTCAAATATTTGAGCAACTCCATTAGATTTTCATCTGCATTCTCTATTTCTGGTCGATCTATGGAAATAAAATAATTTTCAAACAAATAATAGTCATTTACTTTATGACATACCATTTTCATGATCTACATCTTCTTTAATTGATAAAATTTCAGAATATTTGGATTCTGAAATTCCTTGATTTCTTGTGAAAAACCTTCAAAATCAAAATATATGACTGTACTTATTTGCTTTTATTACCATCACTTACTTCCATAAAAATAAAAGATGATTTATTGCGAAAACACTAGCAGTAATATTGAGTAACACTCAACTAGTTTCCAATAACTCACAGCATGCCGATTATAATAGATACAGATCTCGCAGAGTATGAAAAAAATTGATTCCTGGAAATCAAGTCGCAGAAACGAATTAAAATATAGGCACAAACATTTCCTAATTTTACAAATTTGCTGAATATTCTTTCATATTTATTTTTTCACGCTAATTGCTAAATATTTTTTTCAGATTTTTTCGTTCACGCAAATGTTATCTGATTTCCCTTACGCCGTGCGCTCAAACCACCCAGAAGGCCCGACGCTCTACTGGCCCTGAAACACCTACGAAAACAAAAACGCCGTTCTATTCAGTTAATGATCATGTCCGTGCATCCCTCGGTGCATTCCCTCCAATGTTTTTCATAAATCTAAGTCATTACAGCGTCGTCAACGGACGCCGCGCCGACCGAAACCCATACTACAAATGCTATTCAATAAATATCTATACAATGTACAAATCTCGAAGTTTGCACTGTGAAATGCTTAAAAAGACGCGTAGAACCTATATTAAACTTTATAAATAACATGACATTAAATGTAGAAGAAATCACAAAACGACATGGCCTCAGTAAGAAAAAATAAACTGACACATAAGTATCAAGTTCACTAGTTCACTTTGAATTTGTTTCACAACCTGTTTCAACCTGCCAGCTACACACACTCTAATAAATACCAAATTATGTCAGAATACATTGTCGGTTAACTCCGGCGCAAAACGAATGAAACAATTGTAGACTGAATTGCACCCCAGATATTTCAAATATTTCGGAAGACTGAAAATGATATCGTAACATTTAAACTGTATGGAAATACTAAGAAATATATTTTGGGAATGAAAACAATATTTAAAGTGAAAGAGACTGACAAATATTTAAATATTTCGAATATATTGTAGATATTTTGATAATGAAAATAATATTCAAAGTATGGAGTGGATATTTTTGGGATTAAAGTAGTATTTAAAGTATGAAGCGGTATTTGTGGATACTGAAATACTGAAACTGATATTGAAATAATTTAAATATATTTGAGATATTTGGGTACTGAAAGTCGTATTGAAATATTTAAATTTCTGGATGTACACCTATTTAAAGAGTTGTTTCCCCCTCGGATCAAAGCTTGTGGAAGGGGATCAATTCTAACCTTACATAAACTTTTGAGTACCATTTTTATTCATTTTTATATACCCTAACTTCGTTTTGGAAAGTTGAAGATTGAAATTGATAATGAAAAATGAAATATCATTGTTTTCATGAGAAACTCTACCAGAATCGCGTCTACAGTTTCAATTTCAACTTGCTCTCATTTCACGAACAGAAAAACAATAAAAAAACAAATTATTTGAAGAAAAAATTGGTTACGATCATTTAATCCGTCATAACCTATGCACATTATAGACACATATCAGATCATCAAATGTGGTGTGCCTCAATAAGGTTCGATCCTTGGCCCTATCCTATTTCTGCTCAATATAAATGATTTAGCTCTTATAAATTTGAATGCTACAATCATAAGAATATTGCCTTTCTGCATGAGACCATCTCTGCAGACATCAACAGAATAAAAGAATGGTGTGACTGTAATAAGTTGTCCTTCAGTATTAACAAAACCAGCATTCTTACTATCCGCTGCAACTTACCTGAAATCTGCCTTGGTAACGAAATCATAGGAAGAGCACAAACGTATAAATTTCTTGGGCTGAACATAGAAGACAAACTGAAGTTCAGGGACCATACAGCAAACTTAAGCAGATAGGTTAGCCTCACGTTGCTACACGCTGAGGGTCATCTCCACAGAACTAGGCTTTGCCAATTCAAAAACAGCCTTGTTTTGCTCCCATAGATTCTCATATCAGATATGGATTTGCCTTCTAGGGAATTTGCTCCCGATATTTATTTCAAATGATTTCAGACAATAAAGTATATTTGATTGATTGACATATTTTGCAATTAAAGTAAGAAAGTTGGCCAACTCTAACTTGTTTCTTCTTAGTTGATAATTTGGTTACATGAATCATCTACAGTAATTATTTAGGCAGTTCAACTCATTGATAATTGTTACTTGCTACTTGTTAATTGTTCCTTGATAATTGTAGCTGCATGAATCCACCTTAAGTTGAGCAAAGTGTGATTATTTCTGATCATTCATGAATACGTCACTTTGACACAGAGCTCAAAAATCTGGCTTCAGTATTGGTTGAATTTGAAAAGTCATTTTTCAACCGATGATGAAGCTAGAATTTTGTGGCACATTGCAAAAACTCCAAAAACGAAAGCGCTTCAGTAAACAACTATAACACATGTATTGGGTTTCAGTTACCTGTATTTCATTTATGAATTGAGTAGGAAAATGTTTCATTTATTAGAGTCATAGATGCAGGAAAGTTGTTATTCATATACTTTTTCAGTTTATGTGCCAGTTATTGAAATCATTTCATATAATTTTTGGAGAAAATATTTTTTGATTTGGAGCAAAAAACACTTTAATGCGTGATTTTCACCAAACTGTCACCAAATCACTACACGTGCTTCACTATATGATACTTCTTCGGGCTTGTTATGGTTCTACCCATATACTACCGCTGAGGAAAGCAATTTTGAGATAGTATATTGGCATATTGGTTATCCCATAACACGCCTGAAAGAGTTTTTGTATGCCTAGTAAAACACCTGTACTTAGTGGTTTTGTGAACTGTCCAATGAAAATCACACATTGTTATTAAACTGAATGAAATGCTCATTATGGATTCATGAACGGGGGTCTTGTTCCACAGTGAAATTCATAACTATAATACTCTACTCCTAGATTTGAACAACTGTCAAAAAGCTGATATTCAGTTGATTATTATGCACCTCGATTTTATAACCAGCTTCCCCTACATTTCAACAGTCTGCCAATCAATCAATTCAAAAATAATGTCAAGAATATATATTGATACAGGAAGATTTTATTCGTTGGATGAATTTTTCAACGCGTACCTGGGTCACTACTCTTCAGCAGGTTGACTATCATCAAACTACTTACTAATATTATTAGATAAGTTTCCTATCAACAGTTAGGTATTGTTTTATTCTGATATGTTCAATATCTAGAATTAACTTTACATGTGTAAAATCTGTTTTAATTCATAACACGAATAAATATCTATCTTTAATCGTCATCCAGCAGATGGCATTGCGCCTTAGAGGTTTACACCATCTGCACCAGATTCAGATTTTTGTTTCATACGAAACAGAATGTTCGAAATGTTTTGTGTTCGCAAGTACAACCGAGGGTCACTGATGATACCTATGGCGGGTCGAAACAGCTGCCTGGCATTGGATTTGTCAATGCAATCATTTTGAACTTGAAAATTCTGATTGTAATACTAACCCAAAACTTTTTTCTTTTTCAGAACTATTGAAAAAACTTCTGAAACGTATCAGCAACATGGATTACTCTGCACCCACGTACAGCACACTCCTTCACAGTGTGGAGAAGCCAGGGAAGTGGGAACACATCAAAGACCTAGATTTCTTCTTCAGCAGGTCATATCAATACCACCGAGGGCATGGCTTTTTCTGTTTGTTCCTGAACAGAATGTTAAACTTGTGCAGGTTCATATTCATTGTCTGTCTCACTACTTACCTCGTTTACGGTATCAACTATTCAGTTCTGTTCGATAATTACGATGACAGTTCGGCTGCTGTGCCAAATCCCATGATATTCCAGCTGTCGAAACCGGAACAATCTGATATCAACTTGGCGGAAATTTTCCTTCCGTTGAATACCACCTTCGACAACTTCACTAGCTCAACATGGATCGTGCTGAAAGTGGCATCTGCTGTTTGTATATGCCTGTTTATAGGGATATGCTACCAGATGGCCTACTTCTGGAACATAAAACAATTCTTCAACGTCAGACTAGAAATAAGGGATTCAGCTCGAGGCAATTTAACTTGGAAAGAAACCATGAAGAGAATTATCGATGTGCAACCGGAAGAAAAGATGTGTGTGCAGAAGAAAGTGCTAACAGAGCTAGATTTTTCTTCTAGAATCCTACGAAAACAAAACTATTTCATAGCAATGGTGAAACAAGGGTTACTGCCTCTAAGATTCAGTATCCCTTTTCTCGGGGAAATCGTTTATTGGACAAGGGACCTTGAGTGGACCACACGGGTACTGCTTTTTTCGTGGTCTTTTTCTGCCTACAAGAGCGTTGGGGTGCTTAGAGAAGATTACAGGATACAAGGAGAAAGAAGACGAGTAGTGAGGCTTTTATGTTTGAAAATTATTGTGTTTCTTCTGTTAAGCCCTCTCTTCGCAACCATAAGCATCGTTCTGATAATGTGGGAGGTTCTAAGGTATGCAGAGACTATCCAGAGGGAACCTGGTGAGATTGGTATTCGCAACTGGTCGAAGTATGCTAGGATATACTTGAGACATTACAACGAAATGGAAGAAGAGTTGAACGTACGACTTGCTAAAGCTCAGGGGCCAGCTGCCAAGTATCTATTGTCTCCCAACAGTACTCCCGTTATGACGGAAATAACAAAGTTCCTAGGATTTTTGAGTCACTCGTTCTTGGTCGTAGTAGGGTTACTGATTCTGTATGACAAAGATGTTCTTAGAGTACAGTTTATAGTTGCGTTGTTCACCGTCCTGGTCTTTTTGGCAACGACGTGTCGAAAAGCTGTCCTTGGCGAGGTGGAAGCACTAGAGGATCCAAAGAAACTCCTGCAAGATGTCGTAGAGCACACTCATCATCAACCGTCGGTCTGGCTAAGAATCTCCGATAAAAAAGAAATGCAGCAGTTGTATCAGTTGAGAGTTGTGGCTGTTCTAGAGCGATTTCTGTCCCCTTTTATGACGATTTGCTGGTTGGTTTTCCTTCTATGCCATCCTAGTAGGTTGAGAGACATCGTGGATTTTATAGGCACCTTTACGGTTTCGATGGACGGGATGGGAGATGTCTGCAGCTTCACCATCATGGATTTTATGAAACATGGTACTCCGAAACCTCGCAGACAAGCCACGTTCAATGATCGTGAAGAATGTGTGTACGAATTGACTGCGGAACAAGCCTCAAGACTGGACAGCTCATCAGATACGGAGCAAGCTGAGGAAATACCTAAGACTACAAGAGTGAGTAATATGCTGATACGTTCGAATGTATCAGAAAAAATTCCTTTATTACCAGTGAGGCATTGAAGCTACGCAAATATCTTACTTATCGAATCATCAAAACTGATCCTAATTACTCATATATTTGGTCATAAGGAAACAGGTTAATGGAGAATTATTGAAATTGATTCGATCATTTCCATTCAACGATTAACTTATATGCTCCCTTATTCTTTTGCTGAAATATTTTCCCGTTTGACTTATAATCCATTTCGAAGCAAGGACCACTTGTTAACTCGTATATACCTGATTTTTTCGACAATGAATTTTCATCCTTATTGTTCACATGAGGTTCTTATACCCCCAAACTGTATATTGGTCAAACCTAAAGGTGTTTTACCAAAAGAATGAAGGAACATAGCAAAAGTTCTTTGAATGAAGACAAATTCAACTCTTGCAAACCATTTTCTGGCTGTAAGACATGAGTTCAATGTGACTATGGTGTATTGCAATAGGAGAAGAATGGTCTAAGACTAAACGGAATCTTAGGAACTCAATAGAGTCAAGAAGTCGGTGCACTTGATAGGTGACCAAATATATTTGACTTATTAATTCTCCATTAAATAATTGATTTTTCTCAGAAGGTTGGTTAATAGAGATTTAGATATGTATTTATATTAAATTAGCACAATATTGGATTATTATGGTACCACAACGCACCTGAAGAACCTATTGTGTAGTGAACCACGTGTAGCTGTTTTGTAAACTGTTTAGTGAAAATCACAAAAGGAGTTTTTTTTATGACAATGTATTTTTGGCAACACATTTTTATATAGCGCCCTTTATTCGTGAATCATGGGAATAAATGATATGAAAATTTAGGGAGGGGGTGTGAAAGGTGGAAAAAGGAGAAGAGAGGCGGATATCAATCAAAATGGCTAATAGTGGTATAAAAGTTTAATAATAATATAAGTTGTGGTGTTGCTGAAGGAAATTGAAAGTAACTTTATTATAAATACAATTTTAGCAATCAGTTTTCAATGGCATCAGGTGAGGCAAATACCATGAAAAATTTTTGACAACTTATTTGATGGCCATTTTGTGAGATCAGTGTCAATTTTTAAAGTTGATGTTTATCTGTTCATTCCAATCTTACTCATGGGTATAAACAAAATCACTTGTTGCTCATATGTCACTTGCCTAGGAAATGTTGACCCCTGTGAATGTGAGTAACATATTCATGTGTAAATGTAATGTTTGAAAAAACTTGATTTTTTAATAGACTTGATTTGATACACTTTTTCTTAATGTTTTTCATTATGAAGATTTTTATGTCTTACATCACTAGGTGTATCAGGCAATGTAAATTTTGAAGACATAATATCATATCAGGATCGAGAGATATCCATTTTAATTGACTGTGTTAGATTATTGGTGATGAATTTGAGTCTTGATACAATTACCAAAAGGCAATATATTGAGTGAGAAATGAAACATAGGGACCAAATGACTTTTAAGTCCTACAACTTTTAGTTTTTTATTTTGGTTTACGACATTGAAGACTTTTGTAAGCATAAAATTAGGAAATAATAAGACTAAAATATATTATTCATTGGATAATTATAGCAAGAAAATTGAGTGAGGAAAACCAAAATTTGTGGTGGAGCGAGTGATATTTAATTTTGTTTAATGATATATGAATTACTCTTGCACATATTACATTTTGATCAACATTCATTGATCTAATTGTAATTTTATTACTATGACTGAAGCCATTGCACTGCATTCTTTAGTCGAATCAAAATCCTTTGAAATGTATATACCATATTTTGATTCTTGTTTATAGGTTGGTTTTTTCAATTAATATAAAGCATATCTTAAGGAAGGTAATCGTAGGAATTGTCAGGTTAATCATAGGATTAAGATATGTAAACTGTAGTATTTTCCACTACAGTTCTTGAAATGACTGAATTTGTCCTTATCGAATCAAAAAACTTTGGAATGTATGAATAATTTTTTGATTCGTAAGACTTTTTAGTTGAATGAATATAGAATTAAGTAAGATAAGGTATTACAGTGTGTTTGAATAGAATGTTGTAAGTTTTTGCAAGAGTGATATATTGTAGCCATTCCACAATTGACCAAATTACTGAAGGAGAATATAAGCAGGCGAATGAATGATCGTTTATATATTGTGAAAAGGGATTTGTTAGCCTACCGTTACCATTGATAACATATATATAGAAGTGGCTAAGTGAGAAATAGCGGGTTATACATAATTGTGTTTTTCAATATTATTCATCCACTTTTCTGTGTGATAAATTGAAATTTGAGTGTTCCATATTGGAACTTTTTCTCAATTAACTTTTACCATTTTTGAGATCTTCATATATCAACAAGATTTCACTCCCAAAATGTAAAGATAAAACTCAGAGAGTTCACCTATTGCTCAACTTGTACTTTTAGGTGAAAGTAGTCAATATACAAACTACTGAGTTCCTAGTTTACATCAAATGATTACGCTTAAATATAAAGACTGTGTTTAGATTTTATATCGATATTTAGCAATAAGCTAAGATTTACCTTTTGCTTTTGCAAATGAAAGTAATAACTCCTCAATTCAACTCGATCTTGTCTTGGAAATTCAAATTATTTGAGACTTATAATCTACGAATGACTTTATAATTAAGATAATATGTATGTTGACTGATAATAATAATTTAACATTGTACTGCCTTCATGTGAAAACTAACAAAAAAATTAGATATAATTATTACGGGTGTCTTTAGTATTCAAGATAGATCTATGTGAGAAAAATTAGTGATATTTTTAATAAAAAATATAGTGAAATACATTTTTTTAGTCTGGTTTCATTTTGAAAAGGCGTCAGTTTTAATATGGTGAATATGCAGGTGAGAAGACTTATTGAAATCATTTGTGAATACAATATTTTCCACTATTATAACTCTACCACCATTAGTATAACTACTCTTCGGGCTTGAAGGCCGTCGTTCTTTGGAATTTCTTTCAAAGAACGACGAATTTCTTTCTTTTGGAAGAAATTCCAAAGAACGACGGCCTTCAAGCCCGAAGAAAAGTAGTTATACTAATAACCTCGGCCGCGAAAGCCTTAACCGTTTTGTCTACCACCATTATTAAGTTGAAACAATGCGATACCAATCTCTCTCTGTAGAGAACTTTTCATGTTCCCAAATAATATCAGAGTATGGCTTTATGAACTTACATGAGATAAGAAAAAAAATATTGCCATGTTAGCCCTTGGAAAAGTTTTTGATGTAGAAAAAAATACTGCAAAAATTTTTTCGCTTATGGGATATTCAAACGCACTATACATATAGCAGAGGTTAGTCACACCATACTTATATGACCAAATGCAATGTGTACAGATACGAGAAGAAAAAATGAAATGGAAAAGATGAGCTGGGGCGTGCCACAGGGATGCATATTGGGACCATTTTTCTACTTCATTATGGCTTTGAATTCAAAAGTTGCTCAGTTAGAGGCATTGACCTGTTAATTAACGGATGTCACTGCTCCAATTTATTACTAACGTAACTGTCCCAAAATCCGACACTTTAAGATATGGACGACAAATTATACAAGTTAAAAAATAGATAGTATCAATAGATGATGAAAGTAACTGTTTCAATAGCTTAAATAGAATGTGAAGAGTGTTGTATTAATATATCTTCTATGTATAATTATGGCAACTACCATGAAAATGATGTTATTATTAAAACTGACAGTGAGCTCAAATTCGTCACCCAATTTTGTAGGTTGTACAATAATTCGACAGTGAACTGAACATAAATTCGACAGGTGTCTGTAAATCAGACAGAAAGATGATCTCAAATTCGTCTGCATTAAAATATTTAATTTTTCCGTAGTTGTTGACTTGATTTCCAAGAATAAAAAAAAGTTTATTGGTGACAAAAAGTAAATACATTATAGTGCATATATAATAGAAATCTATTAATTTAGGTCCTGAGAAAACAATTTAATTTAACAAAAAATTTTGGTATCGCTCAAAGTCTTTAATTTCAAAAAACCCTCTTTTGTTTATCTCCATGGAGCTTCAATTTTTTGTAGGATCTCTTCGAAGTCGTAGAATATTTCATCTTTTAGGGAAGGCCATTTCCACTTATTCAAGCCACTTCTTGTCATGGTGCTTATCAAATATTCACCATTTTCAATTTCAACAATTCTTCCTGGATAGTAATCATCGAGATAATTTACAATAACGTAATCATTAATATTGATATCAGTCTTTGTTGGTTTCTTTTTATTTGGTAAGTCCTCTTTGGTTACAGGTACATCGTCTTTATTTTGATTTGCTTTTGATTCTGTTCTGGTTCTTTTATTTGGTCTTTCTATTTGCTTTACCTTTTCCTCTCTTTTTCGCTTTCTTTCTTTGGCCCTTTCAATTTCCTTTTTTTGGTTTTCTTTTTTCAAATAGTACTGCCTCCATTCATCTGAGGTCCCAACAGAAGGAATTTTGTCAGAAAGTTTTCTTTTGGTTTTCTTGACGTTTGACGGTCCAGGCCAAAAAAGTGCGGTCTTAAATGGAGATGGAACTGTAATACCGGGTACAACGTTCTCATATTTATTCGGCTCGATCCTCTCAATAGTTTCTGGTGGAATAATTTCTTTGTGTTTATTTTTAGGTGTCTTAATATTATTTTCTGGTAACCGTTTGTTATGATTTGTATCATTGTATTCGCTACTTTCATCCACTGTCTTTTTCTCTGTAGTTTCTGGTTTATTATTTTCTATGAGTTTGTTTTCAGATGTTTTTATATTTTCTGGTAACTGTTTATTATTATAATTTGTAGTAGTTTCTAGTGAAATATTTTCTCTGGGTTTGTTTTCAGGTGTCTTTATAATTCCTGGTAGCTGTTTAGCAACATCTTTTGGCGTCAAATAAGTTTCATCATATTCGACAGTATGTGTAGCATATCTTTCTTTTAACTTAGTCTCATTCTCAGTTCTTTCTATTAAAATGTTGGTGCTTCTGTTTATTTCAACAGCTTTTTCTTCAGTATCTACAAGCCTTTGCACTTCATTTTCTTTATCTTCATTGTTATTCAAGTTCGTGGTGTCACTGTCTTTTTCACATTGTTCTTTTTTTGATAAGCTGGTTAGTTCATGTTGATCTTCTGTACTTTTATTATTTTCGAAATTTTCAATAAATACCTCGGAATTCATTAACTTGCACTGTTCTGTTTCTTCACTATTTTCTTCAAGCAGCTCCTCTATCGGTTGAGTTTCTTCTTCGTTGAATTCATTTGTTAATCTATTGTTCATCTCATTCACTATATTGCTATCTTCATTTTCGAAGTCCTCAGTGATTATTGCATTTTCCCAACCTTCTTCTAGGATAAGTCCGTCTTCTATTTCTATTATCACAGAAGCGTTTTCTTTTTCCTTAAAGCGTAATCCTGAATTTTTAAATATTTTGAGCCATGTCTGATAAAGACCCGTATTTTCATCGTTGCGATTCCACAGATCTCCTTGTCGATTATAAAACTCTGAAAGCAGGTTCGGTTCAATATATGTCTCTAAGAACCTCAAGTGATTCACAATGTCTGATTTTTCTGTTTGTGTTACCGCCTCTTCCTCCTCATTTTCATTAGTCAAAATCAGTTTATTGTAGTGCACATTTGAAGAGTCAAAGGGAAAAAGCCCACAAGATCTAAAAGAGTTTTGGAATATGCGTTCTAAGCCTGACATACCCTTAAAAGCCTGTTCTAATACTGGGGCAAAATTTTCTTTATTGAGAGCTTTGCTGTTATTCTCAGTTTTAAACTTATTAATTGCTTTTTTCCAACTATTTTTAAGAGGCTTAAAAAAACCCACGTCTAATGGTTGCATAACATGCGTGGAATTTGGTGGCAGGCTTATTAATATTATACCTTTTTCCCTACAAAAATCTGTCAAAGGCATTGTCACATGCGACTTATGCCCATCAAAATATAGTACGACCGGAAATTCTATAGACTTTGTTATTAGCCATGGATAAAATATATTTGTGATATATTCAAAAAAAGACTCGGAGGTCATCCACCCGCTATCCGATTTTCCGATACCCCATCCACAGGGTACTTGTAAAACTATGTGTTTAGGTATGCGTTCATACGCGTACATTATCATTGGTGGTGCCAATTGGCCACATGCATTTCCTGTAACTAGAACGGTGAGGCATTCTTTTTCATCCCCAGCGCGATCGTATACTGTCTTAGTGCCTTTTTTTGTAAGAACTCTATTCCCTTTAGGAGACAAAAACATTGCAGTTTCGTCAGTATTGAAGATTCTATTCGGATTGGTAATGTTAATATTGGAAGTCCTAAAGTATTCACTTATTTCTTGAAACCAAAATTGGATTTTGGTTTTTGTAACTGCTGCTCTTGACGAAGTTATATTTTGTGTCAGTCGTTGAGTTATATTGGGATGCCGCTTCAGAAAGCCGTCAAACCAGTGACGCCCGGGACGCCCATCGGTAAAATTGTTTGGACGATTAAGTTTTTTCACCAAGAGTGCCACACTGTCGAGTAACTGAGTTTTCGAGACTGGGAATCCCATTTTCCCCAAGTTAATAATCCAATTTATCAAAAGATTTCCTTCTTCAACAGTTAAAATTGTTGGTGCTCCATTTCGACAGTCTTCTGGGTATTTTCCCTTAATTTTACCAATTAGTGTCGTTCTTGGCACCCTATACTCCTTTGAAGCTGTAGCACAAGGTACTCCATTTTTAATGGCCTCTAGGGCATTCTTTAAGTCATCTTTGGTGTACTCGAGGGGGTGACCACTCTGGCAATACGTGTACAAATTTGTCCCGCAATCGACCGCAATCGCTTGATTTTCGGCGGAAATCCCGCAATCACTTAGGAAATCGCTCCAGAAATCCGAAATCACTTTGGAAATCCCGAAATCCTATCGGAAATCCGGAAATCACTGCGCCTAAACTTTGGAAATCATCACCGAAATCCTATTTGGAAATCGCAGTCGCTAGGGAAATCCGAAATTAGAATGCATGCATAGAGACGATAAAAATAGGTTTCTACTGTACGTGAGATGCATAAATAGTAAACCACGGGTTTCATTGAATTTCGGTCGTGGTGAACCATTTATTATTATTAGCGAATATATCGTATTGTTACGTCCTAACGCCGGCCCTGACGAGATCGTAAACGCAGATGAGGAATCGCGTCGTAGAGAACGTCATTTTCCAAGAACCGTAAATGCCGCCTTGAGAATTCGAGACACGTCATCGGGGCTTCTCTAGAGGTTTCTTGATAGGTACGCAGATATTAATACGGGACAGGCTTCGCTGCGGGGAGAGAAATTGTATTACAGGGAGTTAGTGATTCGGCAGTTTTATTCAGAGGTAAGTAAGTGACGAGAGTTTAGTAGAGCTAAGTGGAAAGAGTTTTGTTACTGCTAAGTGCGAAGATGTAGAATTGTTAGTACAGAGAGTTTTAATAGCGAGCATTGGAAAGTTATCGGAGCGATTTATGGGTTGTGTTGTATTGTATTGTGATAGAGAGTTATAATAAAAGTAGTTTAGTGTTGTTTGGTGTTTTAATCGACAAACCCAAGAAATATCGTAACAGTGGTGTCAGAATTGAGATTTTCCAAGGGATAAATCGTAACAGTATCATTATTAGATCTAGTTCATTATTCATTAATTTCATTATTGAATTTATATTTATATCTACGTTGAGTTGACCATGTAGACTGTAGACAATAAAGATAACATGGCTGGTAGAAACTTTCAAATCGAGATAGCTTGCCCAAACACCAAACTGGAAATACTCGCACTCATCGCGCGCTTTGCTTGAAACAAGTTAACATTTTCAGAAGTGAAATGGGTGAAATCAGTATCAAACTTAAAAACGTGTACGTTACTTTAGTAGTCAAGAGTAATAATAAATAAAGCAATGTGATTTGAAATTTCCTGTACTTTTTAAATTGTCTATTACCCTCTTCATACAATTGTTATTTTTTTGGCAGAAATGAATCACAAGAATTGATTGAGTTATATATTACTTAACGAAAAAAACAAGATTGGTCCCATCTAACAAAACTCTTTCTTCCAAAGAAGTAAAAGTCATATACGCACGACAAAATATTTTGTTGAAGCAAGAAAAATTAATTCTTGAACATCAACTATCAATGCAAGCCTATATCCAAGCGCATATTCATTTTATCAAATGAATAATTCGTTTGCCTTACTACATTTTTCTGTTACTTTTCTCAGGTATATCTTGGTGTCGAATCAATAGGGCAATATGATTGAATTGAATTTGAAAAGCTTTCGTGCAATAGCTATAAATTTGATTCTATCAAATCTGATTGTTTCATTCAACCAGATTATTTTTTTGATTAATATATAAGTAAACTTCGATGGAACCAGAATTTATTTCTCTCAATACATATATTCTCAAATTGAAACATTTTCAGCAAGAATTCAATTTCTTTGCTGCGAAATAATATTTCGGTCTCAAGAATACACATGTTCGGATTAAGTAATATTTGATCGAAATAATGAAATAAATTTGACTAAATGACTTTGAAATAACAGAAAATATTTTCATTTTTGTAATTCAGGCACCAAAACTACTTTAAAATGTCTCATTTTCAATAACTTATCGCAATAATTATTTTATAATAATTAGGAAATCTATCGAAATCAGTTGGGATTTCCAAGAAATCATCGGAAATCTCTTGGAATCGTATGCGATTTCCATGAAATCATCGGAAATCCCTCTAAATCTTATGTGATTTCCACGAAATCTCCGGAAATCTCTGCAAATCACATGAGATTTCCAGGAAATCCTCGGAAATCCCAAATTTTTCAGGAAATCATGAGGGATTTCGGCAATACGTGTACGTTTTCTGATGAGTGGTCACCCCCTCGGGTGTACTTATAGTATTTTCCAGTGGACATCCTGATTTGCTGAAAAAATTTTGTCTACTTAAGAACTCAACTAGTTATGATATGTAACTAACTATTTACATCAACCACATTCAAGTAAAATTTTTAATACTAATTTGCATTCATGTGTCAACCACATAATTTCGACACATATCGTACCTAAATTCGACACCCGTGTCGGATTTATGACCCAGGGTATACAGTGACCTTATATTTGAAGAAAGTGACACAGAACATATTTTTATTAAGAAAGAAAAATAAAACATCAAACTTTAATACAACGCACAGTGACCATAAATTCGACACTACATGGCGGATTTAGGGTAAGCTTTATATTGTCAGTACATAAATCAGACACTTAAAATTTTAAAAAATGCAAAAAAAATTACACGTTAAAGACGAAGTTTAAGTTAAATTAAAGTATCCAAATCAATTCTACACAAAAATAATAACAGTTTTGTTAAAAATAGAGATATTATAAGAGTTTCAAAAATGCATGTTTCTCACTTACCTTAGAAGGAATCAACAGGTTCTTCTACACAAACAGAAAGAGGTGTGAACATGTGACATTGAAGGTTAAGATGTCGGACTTTTAGTTGGTCAATAAAGTAGTTACCTTTTTAAAACTTAAATATAATATTTAAACATGCCTCTAGATGTCTGTATATACCTTTATTGTTAAACGATTTCTTATTTTAATTAAAAAAGGAATAACATGTCGAATTTTGGGACACTGTCGGAATTTAGTACATTTACGTTACTCAGATAGTTATATATACAAATCATCATTGACTTCAAAATATTTGAGACTTTAGATAGCACTGAGATTTATACATGAACAACAAAAGTATTGAGTATAAGACTGCAATACATAAAGGACATATAGCACTGAGATTTATACATGAACAACAAAGTATTAAGTATTAGACTGCAATACATAAAGGACATACCCAATCATCGCATTGAAGCTACGTTAATATTTATTTTACTGTTTTAGAACAGTATAGGTAAGTACAAAATGCTTCAAATATATAGATTCAGTATTTTCAATATTTCTTATGAATATTATTCTTGAAATATCTCAAAAATTATTCCAAGGAGAATGTTGAATGTCCTATTTTTCATAAATATAAAACTTCACTTTTCTCTAAACTGAAATCCTTTCTACAGGTAAGTTATTTCGCAAATCTCATTGTTTTTTCTGACAACAAAACATATGAGAAACACTTCACTTAGGAAAAAAAGGGTTCTGAAAAAGTAATTGTAAATATACAGAATATATATTCTTAAACAGGTATTTCTTATGAATGTTATTCTTGAAATATCTCAAAAATTCTTCCAAGGAGAATGTTTGAATGTACTATTTTTTTATAAATATAAAACTTCTCTTTTCTCTAAACTGAAATCCTTTCTACAGGTAAGTTATTTTGCAAATCTCATTGTTTTTTCTGACAAAACATATGAGAAACACTTCACTTAGGAAAAAAAGGCTTCTGAAAAAGTAATCGTATACAGAATATGTTCTTATACATAGGTTTTCGTAAATGTACTAGTGGAAATCTTTCAGGAAACTATAAACTTTATATGGATACAATGAATATATACAACTGTTCATCCGAATCGAATGGAAAATTTTTAATTGTGCACAAACGTTGGATAAGGGATTAACCACCTATTATAGGAAGAGAAGTGGATACGCGCCTGTATAGATATAGGTAATCGATCTTCATCAAAGCAGTATATAGACTGATGCTACTACCCGAGACAAAAAATTCCCAAGGAAATGAGACTACGACCAAAACGGTTGTTAGCTGTAATAGCTTTTTTTGAGAAATAGATGTCTGCGTAAAAAAGATTTGAAGCGTTATTGCTACGCAATATAAACATATCGATATATCCGTTTACTTGGGAATGGACAATGCACGACGAACATTCCTCTGATGGAAAAAATAGGTGTAGATACTATCTGTCAGTTTGATTGAAATATTGGAAGAAATCTAATGGAACTTTAAAATACTGTTTACAATAGAAGTTTATACAATAAGAAATTAAAGTTTGGTCATTGAAATAATCTTCATAATTTATTTATTTATTTATTTACGAGCTTGAGCTCATTAAAGTATTACAAAATTCAAATGATAACATCACAGTCTAATATCACAGAAAAAATGTAAATATAAGACAAATAAAGTACAAAAAAGAAATAGCATAACAGTGTGTCACATATTATAAATCACAGTTTTTAACATAGATTCAAACTTCTTAATGTCCGCAAAAAAGTCCAGCTCTTCAGAGAATGAATTTGCCAACCTAGATGCTCTAATTATAAAGGAGTTACCTGCCACATTTGTTCTATAAGAGAAAATATGGAAGGAATTTTGTGAACGTGTTGATCTTGGTGGAACATAAAGATTTATATTCCTAAGAAGCTCGGGGCAGGAGTAAACAGAGTGCATGATTTTATACAACATTTTGAGATCCCTTTCTTTACGACGAGAACACAGACTTTTGATGTTAACCTCCCAATGAACACAGATATGTGTCAGTCTTGTATCTATTATATAACACCGGTAACATAGGATGTGTCAGACATGTCATTTGTATAGTTCAGGTACTCCCCATTTACCACACGATGTCCGCCTCAACTGATGTAACATACACGTATCTGAATAAAAAATGAAACATGATTTCAGCATTCAGTGTTATGTATCAGACATGTCTCTTGGAAATGTTTATGACATATTTCTTGAAAGGAACAAATTATTTGCACGAAAAGAACAATTTCATTAACTGTCTATGTTTCAGACATAAAACATGTAATATATTTTTTCATTCCACTGTTATCTGTTTGATTCGTTTCACTGATCTTAGCGAGAATGATTCCTGAAACGAACAAATGAATGGCATGTACGCTAACATTTTCATTCATTTAATTTATGAGGTATGATACTTTATTAAATGAAATATGTTGTATCAAATCTCATATATTAAAAGAATAAAAATGTTAGCGTACGTGCCATTTATTTGTATTCATTTTTGTCACAGGTTTTGTTTCATGAATCAACTCTATTGGTTTTTCAATACCCAGGTAAAATGAAATGAATTGCAATAAATCATATATTTTCTGTCAATAACAAACATATTTCAAAACCAAACACATTCCATTTCATCATTAATTGCCTTTCAGTGGTTCTCCCTTGCAAACCTCAGCTTTGACTGCCGCAACCATTCACTCACTATATTCTCGAACTCTTCCAGCGAATGAGGGCAGTTGTCTGCTACAGCAGCTGAAATTATTAATTCAATGTTACCCAAATTGAATTGACAGGGCGATACTAAAAATCCATGTCAACCAAAAATATCAGTTTTCTATACAAAATTCTGACAATTGGTTTACAGAATGGCAAAATGTATTTCGCTGTATGAAATCTTCCTTGAGCAGGATAAATTCATTCTGCACGTGTTTCGCTATACCATAGTCAAAATATTTGATTTTCTGTAAAAAAATATAACAAGGTGCTGTAGGTTGAACGAACTCTCTGAAATTATATTTCATTGTGTTAATATTCATTATTACAGATAGTAGGCCTATTTGATGTTTAATGTGTTGAGATTTAATTTCAGATAGAATAGGTCAGGATATAGGTAAACATTGTTTTCAATAGGTAAGCAAACTATATTGGTTTCATTTTTTGACTAATAATTCATAGATCTACTTGCATTTTTTGACTAATAATTCATGAATCTACTTGAGGCTGCTTGTTGGACTGCTCCCTTTCAGAAATTCAATAGGTGAAAAAAGCGGTGTGCGTGTCAGAAATGAGTGCACAGTATTTTCCAAAAGGAAGGGGGCACAGAGCAAAAAAACAGACATTCAAGAATAAATGCAAATGATTCAGACGATTTAGAAGGGGAAATTATGGGTAATCAGTTGTAATAATATTTTGAAACTCAATTGATGTATCTTGATAATTTTTGATGATTTCAGATATAATAAAAATGACAACATTTCCTGAAAATATAAGAAGAATGGAATTGAATGAATCTGGTATGTTTTCATTGTCAATATTTTCTTTGGGGAGGGCAATATATTGTTGTGTCCATAAATATGTTGTATCTCCACTAAAAATAAAAAGTGAAACAGATTCAATTCAAATTATAAACACTTCATAAAGCTAATAGTTCGAAATGCATGCCCTCTTGGAACAATACTTTCTAGAGAGCCTAGCAGTTGAAAAAGAAGTGTACAGATAATGTTACCCATAATGAATCATGACTTAGTGTATGTAATGAAAGAAACACAGCACCTAAGACACTTACCACGAAAACACTCTAACCTGAGACGTATTCTGAGAAAGCTCTCTATTCGCTGATGATGAAGACTATGGTTTATCACTTGAGGGATCCAGAGCATATCACAACACAAGTTTACGACGTTTCTGCACTTCTGCAGTCTGCTTAGTTCATAGAAGTATTTTTTCCAGACATTTTTCGCACTAAATAAACTCAACTCATATGCAGAACACACATCTCACAATTCAGCACAAACATAGATATCAAGATGACACAGTTTTAAAATGTGCTCAAATTCTGGTGGTACCTGAACTTCTATGTTTCACAAATTCACAAACACATGATACTATATAACCTCAAATACAGAATCTTGGCCTGAGCGCTTGAGGCAGTCTGACACATCATAGTCTTCTTTTACCTGTCGTTAACTGGAAAAGAATGTTTCGTGACATGAAAAAAGTTGTTTCCCGAAAATTTTCGAGTACCTTTCATTATTTGGGTAACTTATATATCCGGTACATATCTGGTTCATATCGTGATCAATGGCGTGCAATGTTCATCTATATGTACAAATTCTGAACCCATACATATGTCATAAAACGAACAAAGTTGTTGCAATGAAACCATCTAGCACAGTAACAAATTCAGCTCTCTTATATGTCCGATATGTATATAGTGATATGCCATTTGAAAGATACAGGTAGGTTTTGAATTATATGTCAGAAATGTACCAAACGGAGATCATTGAAATGTTTCAAATTTGTTTCGGTGAACTCCAAATGGTATATGGCAGACATATGTGTGTTCATTGGGCTCCTTCTCAAGAGTTTTGTAGGTGTATTCATTCCGCTGTTCCTTGAAGGCAATGTATCGTAGAAAGGCATGTTGAATATTTTCAATTTTATAAATTGAATTATTATAAATCGGAGACCAAACGCATGCTGCATATTCCAGGTATGGATGATCTACGACAATGACAAAAAATTCAATTTCAATTGAAATCAAGCTACGATGTCCTTAAGAAAAGTCATGACTAGGAAATGAAGTCACTAGTTTCATCTACTGGTAGTCACAATGCACACTTGAACCACAGCTCACTGGAGTATTGTACAACTGGCCCTATCTATCACATTCTTTCAAATTTAGCCTCCCAAATCCATAGTTCACGTCGTTCAAATCTGTACTGCGAACTCGCCTTAATACAATTGAAATAAAATGTGACATGGAACAAAAACTCTGACAGTTCAAGATTTCTGTGTTTTCCAGCGATGGGTGACGAAAATTTGACAGATTTTTCCGTCATAAGTTATAAATAAATATATTGTTGATATTCAAAGAATAATTAATAAAAATGCGTATTTGAGTGATATTCAAGTGCAAGGTACGTTACTGCATGGCTCAACCAGGAATTATGCTGCAAAAAACCCAATAATCGCTATTGCCTCGATTGACCCTTGTGTCAAATGATTCAGGCAAGGTTATTAATTTTGGAGTCAAAGTTCTTCAAAATAACGCAATTTGCTTGGGCTGATCGTTCGAACTAGCTGTTTGCTATCAATTTTATATTGGGACTCGAATGTGAACTTTTGGTTGTGTTAAACCAGCGAAAAAGTCATGTGGTACAGAGTTTGTGATAAGACTGATAATGGCATCCTGTGTCTTTTGTATCGTCTGCATGTTTTTATTATTTTGAACATTTTATGTCCGCATGTGTAGCGTAGCGTTTCGTTGCCCGTTTGAAAATAGATCTACATTTGAAAAATTGTCAAAATGCAGTCCTGTGTCGGTGTTGATACTTCGAGTATGGGCTCGGTGTGGAAAAGACTTCAGCGGGTTAACAAGAAGGCTGCCAAGTTTCACTTCACTGTGTCCTATCATCAGCTATCTGTGGATTTCACTTCAAAATGGTAAGCATTTTTTTTGTATTTCATGTGCAAAGAGCTCAGTGCCAAGGCAAATAGTAGCAATACCTCCGGTCTCTTACCCGCTCAAGCTATTCTTCTGTCTCAGTACAGACTCTTGGGCTACTCTATATCATAAGTATATGTAAATATTTTGAACTATCATTGACATACACACTTTGTTTTCGTTAAAACTATGACTTCAGAAATATAAGGCTATAAGAAGAAATTCTGTATGTAGTCTAAAAATATATTATGAGACAATCATAAATCATTACTGCCCATGTTCTCATCATTTTCAAAACCTACGATTGTTGAGATGAATTTATGACATTTCTGGTTGGATATTTTCTTAATCCATTGAGAAATGTTAAATGAATTATAATAAATTGAAGATTTTATGTGGTTTTCTTTTATGGAGTGGGGAATTATTTGTCATCTTAAATATTTCTGGAAATTCATAAAATCTTCAGCATAAATATCAGTATAATCATACTGTAAACATGATTTTTATCAATTATTATATGAAATCCCTAGTGTCGACAAAATTTATTCCTCTAGAAACTTATCACCTTATCAGTGTACTCTTTGAGAAAATGTAAAGTGCCTTGCATTTTATTCAAGCTATCAATAAACCAATTGATCCTAGATTTTTCACCATTTTGTTTAGTGTGATTGGGAAAGCCATATCAGTGCCTACTGCAGTGATTTGATAAATGATATTTATATTTACTGCCAAAGTCACTGTTTATCAGAATTTAGGAAATCTCAATTTATATCTTATGTCTCTAACATAATGATTTAGTATCGAGTTTTGGGTTTAGCACTGAATCTCAATTTATTTTTTTCAATTTAGGTATCTGGTTTTTCACAAAATGTCCAATTCTCCTTTAATAGTCAAATATTAGTAATAGTAAGTAATTAGAAATGGTGGGTATATTGATTATGTGGATATATGATTACATTGATATTATATGATGCCTACTAAAAATGTATTGTCTATGCCTGTTCAAATCGCTAAATTTGACCTAATTATATTATATTTTCTCTAAGTTACCATACTAATGCTTTTATTGTATTGATAGCAGGCAATCCCTGTTTGAGCAAGAATTCAAGTAAATATCACACTACCAAAGCATTTGGTTTTCAAAAACTGACCCTGTTGAATTTGGAATAAGTGGCATATAATCGAGCATATAATTTAATTTTTTCAGGAAAAAAATCCTAAGATTACAAATATGATTACATATCAGTGTGTAAAATAGAAAAATACCCTTTTCCTACACACCAAGGTAATTAAAACAACACCCACCCTTGCTGTTAGAGGTGAGGTGTCTACTTTTTGTGCTTCCCCTGTATAGAAATTTCATCGGTATCCTCAAAAGCTGGTTTGTTTCAGTAGACACTAAGAATAATAATGCTGAATTTCGTCAACTGTGAATGAAGCACTTGTCAGCTCATTATTTATTCAGGATGTGGACAGATGATAAAACATGTACAGGAAATAGGAAATCAGAAGAGATGCATGGGGGATTTCCAAATATTTCAAATGGCGTTGACTCCGGTGAAACAATATACTTCCTTATTGTGTCCCAGTTGACTATAAACATTTATTTTCACATTCGGTTAAATTAAATTTTGTCTTCTTGAGTAATGAGTATATTAGTTTCCTCTGGTTCCTATGAATCAGTAGCTTTGTCAGAGAAAATCTACAAAGGCTATCTGTTATTATCCAAATGAGAACTGTGTTTATTATACATAAGTAATCAAGAAAATGTGTGATTTAGGCTACAACGTCTGTAAGTAAAACAAAAGAAGAGACATGACTTGAAAACGAAATCACTAGTGACATCTACCCGTAGTATCCATCCCTTGAAAAAAAATTCAATAAAATACGGTTCACACGTATGGAAGAAACTCGAATTTTAATCGATTATGGATGATTAAAACCGATTAAAACAAGGTACACTTTTAAATAATGAAAATGTCTTTAATTGTCAAGCAATGCCACAATATGAAAAATTGTCCCAGTTAAACATACAGTAGTTTCATCTTACTCTACAGCACATTCTGTTGAATTAGTATTACTCTTTATTAGCAAATAATGCTCTTCATAGAACAGTCAGTCGCTTAAAAATACAGAAAAGTCACATTGTGAAAACAAGACACAAGACAATTTATTGATGGCTCTCACTTGAAATATATTGAATACATTTTCTTTTGAATGAATTCGATGAATCACAGCCTTTTATATGTCTGGGCAAATTATTGAATACAATCAGACCAGAACTATACAAAAAGTTACAACCCATATGCTCTCTGTTCATATAAAAATTTCCCATTCTATTTCTAGTGGAGTGTGAATGAATAAATACTACTTGTTCAGGTTAACTTGTCACTCAGATAATTTGGCAATATATTGTGTTTAATTTTAAATATAAATATTAGCATACTTATTCAGTGTTCTCCTTTGTTTAGCAGACATAACAGACAGTGTTTTCAACATGTATTTCACAGATGTGCGTTCATTACAACTCAGTATTGCTCCTCATGGACCTGTTTTGTAGCTGTCTGTTCATAAAAACAAGATTTGAGTCCTTGTATATACACTCATCAAAAAAGTCTTTGGAACAACAATTAGAATTCATGTCACTCTCCAGGAACACCCTGGTATATCTGAAAATTTATAGAGATATTCTTCACAACCATTATTTCAATATACCTACGGTAGTTGCTGCTCGCTAGAAAAATTAGACGAAAACAAAAAAAATTATAGTGTCGATGAGGTGTCGAATAAAATGTACAGCTTGTCCATTTCATTTTGTCACTGAAATGATGATGTAAGGCGCAGTGCGGGACAAGCAGCCATTTGAAATCTACTGTCAGTTTAATACGCTACCGGATGTAGAACCAATTACCGTGCAAAGTTGGAATGGAAAAGCTGTACATTCTTGAATTTGGGTTCTTGAATATACTTATCCCCGGTAAGTTGGAGATGTGAGAGAGCAATATATACAGGTCGCACAAGAACCACAGAACCCCTTCAGGACCGTTTTCTGCAGTCGCAGGCTAGCTGTTCCCTAGATTTTTTTGATCTGTATATTTTACTTTGCTTCGATGTAAGTAATGTGAAACTGGGTAATTTGTGTTAATGAAGAAACCCTTTTTCAATTGAGTACTTGGAAAATTTCATTATCTCTCAGTTGGACATCTAGGTAAAGTTGTGTAAGTAGTTTTTAAATCTGGAATACTACCCGTTTCATAATTTCAATACCAAGTTCAATACTGAGTATTTCCAGAAATAAAATCAATTTCTTCCTTTCTATAGTTGAAACACCAATTTAGCAAAATATTATTCATGTTTAAATATACACAATTCCTTGACTTTAACAAATTATAGTAAAGGTCTAGTAAAATTACAAAAAACTCCATGATTAAGAGGTTTGTATCAACTACATCTACACAATCATTCATAATGACTTTTTTGTAACTTAAATTTCCTCAAGGGAACCTCACAAACTCCTGTTGGTGTGGTCGAGGCGGTCGAGAAGAGTTACCTCAGTGCCAATGACTTGGGAGCGGACCCTACAAAATCCGTACAAAGGACTGGTTGTGTGGCCCGTTCCGGAAAATCACCAGGTTGCAGTTACCCTCTTCAAAGATCCTAGGACAAAGGAACTCGAGGATAAAGATTGGTCGTTCATAATTGAGGATGTGAGTATATCAGTTGAGAAAGATTATGAATTGATGCATTTTATGAGGTTCAGGCCAATGTTTCAGTGTTTTTGTGGTTATAGATATGAAATTATGATTTGTAAGTAGCATTGAGATCATTGACTCTATATCATTACCCTAACACCAAATTGGTACCATCTTCAGAAGAAGAAAATACTCTGATACTACAAGAGATGAGTTTTTTTTCAATTGAGCTCAGAAATCTGATAGTTACTTGAAAAGTTTTGAATGTTATTAATTTTTAGTAGTATCTTTCAATAAACGATGGGATTGGAACCTTTGGTATAAAAGTTGAAACTTTGTCTAGAGATCAATTACCCTAACACCAAACTGATATTTTTGCACTCGACGCTCGTTTCGCTAACAAGGTTAGTATCTTCAGGAGGATATAATTGATACTATACTAAAGATTAGGGTTATCTGTTTATATACCTAAAGTTTTTTGGTCCGATATGGACTTTGTTACTGCTGATCATTCTAATTAATTTCTCGTTAATAAACTTGTGCAGCCACACATGTAATTGATGTTGCATCCTTGACAACTGATTTCATAAATTCCCGACTTTTCTATTTTCTCTGATTTATCTTTTGGGTTAACAAGAAGCTGTTGTAATTTATACGAAGTTTTATATGCAACTTTCATAATCAATTTATCTAATATCTGTTGAAGTCCTATAGTGTATTGAGATTCATTCATAGGATTACTATAAACTTTTTATTAGTCTCATTGTTTTGAAAAGTCAAAGATTCACGAAGTGTTTCCCTGAATTTACAACTCATCAACTATCTCTGTGTTAAAACCGTTCACTTCAGCTAGCTACTAGTCTACTTTCTTCTGAAGATTATCAGTTTGGTATTGGGGTAATTGATTTCGGAACAAAGTTTCAGTATCATTCAAGTTACAAATAATGTAGTATCAACTGAAGTTTTCATTACTATCGTTCTTAATAATGAGAGGGTGAGACAAGGTGGACTAGAATCAATTATATTTCAGTATTGCTGGTCAATTCATTTTTGTACTATTTATATTACTGGAAAGCTTCTGTCGTTTGAAGTCATTTATTCTACAGTTGAGGTTGTTCTCACAACTTATATTCCACGTTTCATAACTATACCAACAGTATACTAACATTTCTTTTGGGAGCAAAATTAGCCAAGACTTGCCATATTTTTATATTTACCAATTTCTTGAGTAATTTATGATGCGCAGAAAAACATTCTTCGACTCAAACTGTTTGTGTGAATAATTCTCAGATGTTTAGAATATTATAGAGATATTTCCGTTTGAAAAACTTTGAGATTGATCTGAGGAGGAATTGTTAATATAATTTCGAAGGTGTCTAAAATAAATTACTATAGCTGCTCGACTGTAATAATCTATTTCTGACATAATTCGGACATTCACGACAGTAGGTGATTAGTGAATTTAATGTTATTGTACCCTGATGATAATTCATCATTAGCACTATTTTCAGTAATTATCTGCTGCCCGGTCATGCTTTGATGGTAATCAAATGCAATTTGTTCTTCCTGCTTGTTACATTAGCCAAAAAAAATTGTTCAATTGAAAGTTGTGCCAATTATGACCAGTAGTTTGTTCTATTTGAAGGTTACAACTTTGGATATTTTCAGAGAATATTGTTTTGCTAACTCGTCCATTTATATAGGATACCATTTTATGATATTGCTGACTCTACAACTTATCGCCATATTTCTCTGAAGGTTCCCACAACGGGAAAGAGACGACAACTTGCCATCGCTCATGTTAATATGAGAAAATATGCCAGCATCGAATCAACTCATACAGAACTACAAATAAATTTCAAGCCGATAACTAAGAAAATTACCAACGCGAAACTGGATTGTACATTGTCATGTGTACTGCTAAAAGAAGGAAATGCTACGTAAGTATTCTTATGTGGTGTATCTTGTGAGAAATTATTCGAGTTTTTGTTTTAAATATAATAATAATAATAAAATTTATTTCTACAAACAGATCTTAATTTTTGACAGTAATTGGTGTATACAATTTGTTTCATGTGAAGTAGAAATAAATGCGAAAAGACCCCTTAAGCAAGCTTGTGTGGGGCTAAACAAATATATTAAGACACCATAGTATAAAATGGTAAAAGTTCAAGACATAAAAATTTATTTTGAAGACCAATCTCTGATTGATGTTTACTATGTTTAATTTATCAACAGTGTTTTATTGTTAACCATGCTGTGAAAGTGTTAATGGGAGTACATATCAAATTATAAATGTAAATTTTCTAAACAGGTTCTTCCCCAATAGCCTTGTTATTTTCATTTTTCAGATACCTTGTTATTATGTAATAAAATAAATAAATAAATCTTTATTATAAAAATTATATAAAATATGACAAAATCATCTGAAATACATCAAAACAGATAATATAGAAAATGAAGGACACAAATACTCCTTAAATCATATAAATATTTTAGTATAACATCTATAGTTCAAGATTTAAGTATTCTTCCACGGAGTGGAATGCCTTTTTCAAGAGTAGCTGTTTACATAAATTTTGAATGTTTTTAATGCTGATGTTCTTATATTGGTTGGTCATTTGATGAACAATTTGATTCCCATATATTTTGGATTCATTTCAGTTTTTGATAATCTATGTGCTGGTATCTCCAATGTCGCTGAATTTCTAGTATTATAATTATTCAGACTTTTAAATGTTGTGATGTTTGCTGTTACATACATTAGGACTTGAATACGTAGTTGAATTTTAAACAATATGAAAGTTATACAAAATAATTTAAATAATTTTTTCCGTACCTGATTACATTAGTGAAAACATAATTTTCTCTAATTCATGGGTACTTGTTTGACTTAGGTGGGGGGCGTTTCATAACAGGTGGATATGTTACAGAATCCATTAATGGGGTTTTCTCTCCTATGAATATAAAGAAAGTTTGGAATTTTATCCTACATATTGAGGCAAATTGATATATTTGCCCTGCAATAAGTATCATGAAAAAGCAAAATAGAAGTATTATTTTTTTAGTTACGTATCATATTTTTCATTGTGAGAGACTGAATTTAAGAATATATCAAAAACACATGAAATCAAAACTTTCCAGAGGAGGGAAAACCGAAAAAAAGATTCATAATACATGCCTTGTACCTACAGGTGAAATGTTTTTAATATTGTTTGTCTGTTTTTTTATGAAAGAGACCCCTCTTGTCCAGTTCAGAATAATTTTGTATCAAGTTGTTATTTTGATAGGTAACATGAAATGTCAAAAGTAGTGTCTAAAAATGGGGGACGTGTCCATTTAATCTACTTCTATGCAGCTGTTTTGCTTCACCATGAAAATAGTATTGAAATTATTTTCAGTGTTGCACACACACTGTTGTGGTCATGTCTAACTTATTCCGATTCATTTTTTCTTATCTTATGATTTTCACCTCAATTCCTACTATCTATTTGAGTAATTTTGAGAAAATTGTTCATAATTAATTGGAGTTATGTTGATTAAGTTTGGAATTAAAATTATAATAATGAAAATCCACTAGTTTCAAGTAGTTAGCAGAGTTCTCATCGAATTGTCTTTTTTAGAGATGAGGACATGCAGTCCATGGCCTCTCTGATGTCTGTAAATAATAACAGTGACGATATCGCTGCACTAGAAGACGTAGAAGATGATGACTGTTCGTTGAGTGATACAGCCATGAAAAATAGCATACACGAAGTCACCCAGCATCTTCAACTCATGACGAATAGCCTGTCGGGTTCGGATTTTGCCAGCACTCCAATTAGTGGTAAGGAGTCACTGGTTAAAATGTTGATTGGGTTTGGGTTGTCAGAGCATACATCTAGAATTTTTAACTCTTACTGCCTTTAGAGTTCTTCACTTAAGTTAGTGAATGTTCTTGTTTGTTTGAACCATCTTAGTGTGTGTTTTATATTGATTTCATCTGAATGTATGCACTGACATTGTATTTAACTTGGGGACGTATTTACCAATTATATTTCATTTGTATAATTTATTCTCCTTATGTAATTTAATTGGCAGTTGAAGATATTATTATTATAATCTAGTCAATGGTATTTCTTTACAGTGGCAAGTATCCTCTCGGATGACAAAACGCCAACAGCCGAAATGTTTTCCCCTACAAAAGAAACCGCGAAACCGGTGAAGCCTTTATCCGTGCCCCCGCCCAAAGAAAGCGACTTTGTGTCCGAAGACAACGACATCTACTCCGAAAAGTGTTCCGAAGCTTTGGACAACTTGGACGCTTCCCTTACTGAAGAAGGAGACGGTGACTTTAACAAAGTGCTGCCTATTAGCTTTTCGAGGAAAGAAAAAATCGATACCGATTCGAAGAACAACGTTAATTTGAAGCTGGAAAGTTTGGAACAGAAGGAGCGTATTGAGATGCCCAATCCGCAACAAGAACTTTCGACACCGGGTAAAAAATTTAAATATTTTTTGAACGTCATTATTTTGTGGTGGATCAATATTTGTTCCGTAGTTTTCTGGGATTGTAACCTACCACAATCTGAAAAAATAAGAAATAATATTAGAATCTATACAAGTGTAGAAGGGCAGATTTTCAATCTACCCCGAAAAGTTGCTGCGTCTATTGAAGAACAGTTCTTTTTGCATAGAACAAGTCCAATTAGTTAGCAACTGCTCGTATATCTCAAATTTTGCCTATCAAAAAAATAATAAGAACAAATACATATATGAAAATACTTATCGTTGACTTTTCGGAAACTAAATCCGTTTCCGTTCTCAAAGCTTATACGAAAATTCCTGTTGAAATTCAATTATCTCTTGTTGGCAATCCTCGTAATTGACATTTGTCAAATATTTCAAATCTGATTTGAACAGGAATTTGCGTCTATGTTTTGAAAACGGAAACGGATTTAGTTTCCGAAACATTAACGATAAGTATTTTCATATATATGTATATATTAGTTCTTATTATTTTTTTGATAGGCAAAATTTGAGATTGATAGATAGATAGATAGATAGTTTATTTGATCACTTTATGTTACAACATTTGTGACAAGTCAGAACAATGCAGTCTAAATATATAAAACAAATCAATAAAAATAAAAATGTAGCACTATATATAAAAATATGTTAAAAAAAAGATGTACAAGAGGTGCAATTTATTAGACTAGAACAAACATATATTTAAAAGTATTTAGGAGACATTTAGAAGGCAATATGCACTGATAAGGTAAGTCTTTCAGTGTCATAGACTTGAATGCTTTAAGGTGCCAGCTACGCTGATGTATTCATTAATATCATAAAAACAATACTGCAGTAGAAACTTTTTTATCACGGTTTTGAAACATTGGAAACTCAAAACTCTCCCGGATCTGTGCAGAACATTGTATAGATTCAGATTGAGGGAATTTTTGCAACAGACTGCCAATTTATGTCCTGGATATGTACAAAGTGGGTAATGACATAATAGCAAGCTGAATAAAATGCTGTCGACAAGGGTCTCTATATCCCAAATTTGCCATAATACGAATGGCTTTTTTCTGACACCTAAATACCGCTATTGCATTAGATGAGTTTCCCCACAGTAAAATGCCGTAGGAGATGACAGAGTGAAAAAAAGAGAAATGACATATTTTCATAGCATTAATATTTATAACATGTTTCAGTCTCCTTAATATGAAGAGAATGCTCAATAGTTTTTTGACTACATGATCTACATGACTGGACCAGCTCAATCTATCGTCAATGAAGATACCCAAAAATGATACGTTCTTTCCTTCCTGTAAGGTTTTATTTGAAGAAAAAATTAGGTTTTGAGTTTTTGTTTCGTTTAATTTAAGACCATTAAGCGTAAACCAGGCCTTGGCTGAGTTTTTCCCATCACAAGCATTTTCAATGAGTTGGCTGTATGAATTATCTGAACAGATTATTGTTGTATCATCGGCGTATAAAATGCATTTAGTAGGTGCTATGTGCTGACACAGGTCATTGATATAAACTATAAACAAAAAAGGGCCCAGAATCGACCCTTGGGAAACGCCATGTTCAATTCTTTCACAACCAGATTTCGCATTGTTGATCTCAACACACTGAAACCTACCTGTTAGGTAGGAGCGGAGGAGATTTAAAGTTGTACATCTAATGCCATAATGGAAGAATGATATACGAGAAGTTGCTGACTAATTGGCCTTGTTCTATCCAGAAAGAACTGTTTTTCAATAGACGCAGCAACTTTACGGGGTAGATTAAAAATCTACCCTTCTACACTCGTATAGATTTCAATATTAATTCTTAGTTCTTCAGATTGTGGTAGGTTACAAACCCAGAAAACTACGGAACAAATTTAAATATTTGTTTTTAGGTCACATTATTTTTCTTGTTTCTTTTCTTGTTTTTTAGGACAAGATTTGTTGGAGTGGTGCAAGGATATGACTAAATCGTATCCTGGAGTCAAAGTTACCAACCTGACGACAAGCTGGAGGAATGGTATGGCTTTCTGTGCGCTGATTCACCATTTTGAACCGGATCTCATGTAAGGAAAATTCATATTCGTTCAGTCAATTTAACTAACTCCAGAAATTTGTAATTTGTTTTACTAATGTTCATGATTGTAAATCGAGATTTTATGAATAATATCTCCAAAAAATAATGTTTATTGAAGTCGAAGAGAAAAAGAAGACAAAATAGTGATGTAATGAATATTCGCTTTCGCGGTTATTCGTATATTTTTGCATATTTGCATCCGAATTCGCATAATCTCTACAAATGTTTTGTGAATATGAAAATCAGAAGAAAAAAAAATTCAAAAAAATAGTAGGTTGATAAAATCAACATCCATTCGTTTCTTATGTTTTCCAATGCAAGAAAAAGTATTTTAACCTCACAATCACATTATCAGTCTTCACTTTATCATTTGGTGTTATTCACATATTTAACTCAGGGCACTGAAGTTTAACAATAGAATTTTCGGTTATAATTGCATGAGTGCATAAAAATTACCGATAATTTTGAAAGAAAGCGTGATATCTAAAAATTGCAAGAGTTTATTTTCATATTTTGGCGAAAGTGTCCGAGTCCGAAGGACGAGGGCTCTTTTACAAAATATGATAATAACCGAATGCAATTTGTATTTTCATGCACGAATGTAATTCATTGAAATATTTCACAAATAAAGAAATTGTCAAGGAAATGTTATTTTTTCTTCATTTATACTTTCCTCTATAGATTGTATGGAGCACTCACCAAAACGCGAAATGTTTTTCTATTTTTGAAGTCTATCTGACATTTATTTGTGTTGTTTACTGACGTCTAGCGATACGGTTTCAAATGTTTTAGAATGGTGACTTGATACAATGCAATTACCGCTGTAAGTTTTCGATAATTGCATTGCTCTTATGGGACATTTTATATATGAAATATTCATAAGAACTTATATGACAAAAATATCTATTGGAATCTAAACAAACGAAAACGAAATCTTCCGATGAGTTGGTATAAACAATGCCATCACAAAAGAGCAGAGAGCTCAACTGTATAAAACATGGGATGAGTTTGGCTGTTATATTGATCAGCTGAAGAACTGTGCTATTTTGTTGTTTCTTACTGATTTGTCTTCTTCAAGTCAAACCCAGAGTATCATGCAGGAATTTGTTCACTAACAATAAAATTTTGACAGTCGTCGCACTTTTTATCCTTGAGACGGTTTGCCTTATCTATAAACATAAATCGAAGTTCAACTTTGTTTCTACTCCATATGCTACTCTCAATAGCATTTATACCTTTAGACTGCCCATCCCGACTTCGAATCTAATTAGAGACTCTATATACTATAATGGTGGTAAATTGTTCATCATTTACCATTAGAAATAAGATCTGCAAATCTTAGCAACATCCATTTCGAAAAGGGCGATAAAACACCTACTTGTTGATAGACCCTATTATAGTTTGGAGGAATATTTTAGCGAATCTTCTTAAGAATAATTTAAAAATTAATTATTAATGACTGTTATTTTACATTATAGTGTTAAATATATACATTTTTGATACTTTTTTATATCTACATTTGTATTTCTTGGACTTTGTCAATTAAATACAAATCTTAAGACAATGAAGTATATTTTGATTTGATTTGAAATGTCGTCTTCATTACCAATGCCTTTGTCTGTGAACAATCAGGAATCATTGTTTTTGATTTCCAGAGACTTTGATTCCCTATCACCGCACGACGTTAAAGGGAATTGTAAAAAAGCCTTCGATGCCGGAGACAAACTGGGAATTCCAAAGGTGATAGAACCTTCCGATATGCACATGCTGGCTGGTGAGTCTTTTCTCATGCATAAAAATCCTTCATTGATTTGATTTTTAAAATTTTATTTCCAACTTTAACCATTTGCTATGCTAATGAACTATGTATATCACTTGTCAATTTTAAATATAATTGTCTAATAATTTGGATAAATGAGGAGAATAATCATTGGGACTCTCCATCAAACTTGAAACTTCATGTAAATATCGAACATCCTGATATACTGTCGCCTGCAACTCATTCATGCCCAGTATGTGGAATTGTTATGAACTAAGACAAAGATAGTGAAAAGCTGCTCAACAATTTGGATCGCATTTTCCTGCTAGATCTTCTCAACCTGGTGAAAAAGCAGCAATTCGTCCTGTGGTCATACCAGTGAAAGTAATGTCGATGTTCCAAGCCATGGCACAGAGCAATACTTTCAAAAATATTGAGATATGCGGCATACTAGCAGGAAAACTAGTGATGGATGAGTTGATCATAACTCAAATGATTTTACCAAAGCAGAAAGGAACATCGGATTCTTGTATGACAATGAACGAGAAAGAAATAGTTGATTACCAAGATCAACATAATTTAATAACAATAGGGTGGATTCATACTCATCCTACGCAGACAGCATTTCTTTCAAGCGTGGATCTCCGCACTCATTGTTCTTATCAAATACTGATGCCCGAAGCTATTGCAATAGTATGCTCGCCAAAATATAATGAAACTGTTTTATTTACATTAACCTCAACCCATGGTTTACAATTCATTTCAAACTGTCAAAAGAGTGGATTTCATCCTCATCCCACGGATCCACCACTTTTCAAAGTTGCTGAACACGCCCTAATTGAGAACAGTGCACCATTAGAAGTTTTGGATTTACGTAATGCTTAACAATTTTGTAGTATATATTTGCAAAAAATGTATGTAATCATGATTTCAAGTTGGTATAAGATATTAAATTCACGAGAGGTTTTCCCTGTTTGAGATATATTTCTATTTCAAATACATGTATTTGTGTTGAGTATCCATATTTTCACAAATCTTAGGGGAGAGAAAAAAACAAAATCGAAATTCTCACCCATCGTTTTTTCAGTTCCAGACAAGTTGGCGGTGATAACCTACCTCCACCAGCTCAGAGCTCGCTTCACCGGCCACCAGCTGGAAGTGCAGCAAATCGGCAAGACCGTAGAAGAAAGCAACTACGTCATCGGCAAGTTCAACACGGACAAGGACACCGACATCACGAAGCAGGTGTTCGGCCAGGAGATCATCAATTTGCGCAAGGCGAAACAGAACAAGAAGCAGGAGAACCAGAAAGAGATGGAGATGAACTTGGCGAACAACCACAAAGGCGACGCTTCGAAGCTCAGGTTGCCGTTGAAGATTTTGAACGAACCGGAGCCGGTGAAGGAGAAGGAAAAGTCTCCCGCGATCGTCAAGGACGTCAAGGATATCATCCTGAGCGGTTCGAAGAGTATTATGAGTAAGGTCAGTCTGACTCTCTTGATTACTTACAGTATCTCTTGTCGAAACGGTGAGTCTTGTTTACTCGTTGCTAGACCAAAGGCGTCTGTGAGTAATAGGAAGTATGCAAGATTTTTTGTTATGTCTCAATGACCTCCATGAAATATCATCATGGCTGATGAATGATAAGCTAACATTGAATATTGAAAAATCGTCGTATATGTTTATCTCAAGAAAATCCACCTCCATCCATTCGAAAGATCCTATCAGATTCCATAATGAAAATATAATGTATTCTTCTGTAGTTAAATTTTTAGGAATTTTAATTGATGAACATTTAGTTTGGAACAAACATATTGAGTTATTAAGAAAGCAAATTTCTCCAATTATTGGTATAATTTTTAAAATTCGAAATATGTTACCTTTATTATGTCTGAAATCAATTTATTAATCTTCAGCATATTCCAAAATTCAATACTTGATTTCGATTTGGGGGGGCAGCTCCAAAAGCCGTAATGAAACCATTGAAAACATTACAGAATAAAGTTATAAAGTGTATTTACAAACTTGATCCAAAAGAACCTACAGGTAATTTATACAAACAAAGAAAACTTTTAGACATTCCTTCATTATACACGTTTAAAATTTGCACATTTATTCACCTGGTCAAAAATAAATTCAAGAATTCAAATTTGATGTTCAAAATGAATAGTGATCAACACAATCTCAACAAGGTTTTCAGAAAATTTGGCATTGATGAAAATTAAAACAAATATAGGACAGCAATCTGTTTACTACAACGGAATAAAACTATACAATGGTCTACCGAATTCATTGAAGAAATATGGAAAATTTCGTTTCAAAAGTAATTTGAAAAAACATTTGATATCATAATTTTTTTTATTATTGCCATTTTTTTGTATTCTATTCTACTTTTATTGTATGGCATCAGTTTGATTTTCCCTACAATAAACATGTATATGTTTCTTGGGAAATAAATCGTTGTTATTATTATTATTAACGCCCTATTCGATCCAATAATTCTCAATAACAAATCTATCAAATATACAGAAACAACTAGTTTCTTAGGTTTACATATTGACGAAAATTTATCTTGGAATAAGCACATTGGAAAAATTCGAAAAAAAGTATCTCTTATTGGAATCCTTTTCGAAATATGACACTTCCTTTCTTGAAAATTTTGAAGAATTTATTTTAGTCTTATTTATTCACAACTACATTATCTCATTTTTTTCTGGGGTATTGCAAGGAAATCTATAATGAAACCTCTCAAAACTTTACAAAACAAAACAATCAAGTGTATTTGGAAATTATCTCATTCAGAATCGACATCAAATTCATACAAGCCAAACAAACTATTGGACATAAATTCTCTTCATAAACTCAAAATCAGCTGTTTTATCCATTCTATCAGAAATAATACTAAAAAATCGTATCTTATCTTCAACGAAATTGGTCATATCCACAATCACTCTACAAGACAGAAAAGTTTGTTGGCAATGAATAAAATTCAATCAGATATTGGCAAAAAATCAATTGGCAATAGTGGTGTCATGATATATAATTCAATTCCAAATGAAATAAAAGAACATCGATAGACTATAAAATTCAAGCAGAGTTTGAAAAAACATTTATTCAGCTATTAGCTATTCAAAAAGATTTTTTACACTTATTGTTTTTCTTTCAATTTTTCTTTTTTTTTTTTTCTTCTTCGATCAATTGACCTTTGCGTAGAGCAATTTAATTTTTGACTGTATTGTCGTTTATACATATTTATGTTTTTTTTCCATTTCCAATACTTATCATTATTTTGTGCTTATAGTTATTCCCTAATTATAAACATGTAATGTTTCTTGGGATAATATATAACTTACTTATATTATTATTATTATTATTATTAAATTATCCGAAATATTTTTCAAAGCTAAATTGAAAACATCAAATAAATTTGAGCCTTTCAAACGCCACCATTTAGCGAGCGCTTGGGATGATGTCGCTTGACAAGTCCCGTGTTTGTTTACACCAAGCTTTTCAATTTCAATTGCTATAAAAATCATGGAAGAAGCTGAGAAAACTTCTTAGAAGTGTTGTATGTTACTTATGTGCAAAAACACTATAGAAATATACTTGATAAAGTGTGCGTTTTCTAAGTTTGAATTTCCCGCCCTGATTTTCTGATTCTCATATGATGTTTCATAGGTTTAAATAATAACTGAATGAAAAGATACCTTTTTAGGTTCGAGAATGAATTTTTGAAACAAGTTTAAATTTTATGCATATTCCCTATTGACCTGGTATGATATATTCAATTGCCCATTAACATACACTAAGATGCCTAGAAACCCAGAGGTTGGATTATGAACTTACGATAAATATTGTTTACTTGATACGAACCAGACTCTACTTCGAACAAATTTCATATGATAGGTAGATAGATAATTCATTCATCACTAAAATCTTCACACATACACAATTACAAAATTGAACACATGAGAAAATTTATTGGACTAATCAAAGAACAAAAAACAGTTTAAAAACGATTCTACGCACTGAAAGAAAGAAATTCATCCATACTGTAGAAGCAACTATCTAACAGGATCCTATATACTTAATTTTTTAATACAGATCTATTTTCATTGATCCCTATCAGCGATTTTATCTTATTGAAGCATTTGATACTTAGATATTTTGGAGAATTCTGACTAACACTCAAGCGAGAGTAGAGGTGTATATGACAATGTATTTATTTTCTTATTTTCTGTGAATTGGCATGGTAGTTAATAATTAGGCATTCCAGATCACGTGATGGGGGGAAAATGGCAGTTTTACCACGGAACACACCCAAAAAAATAAACAAAAGTTTCTGAGGGGCAGATGCCGCCGTATTGGTTCATTTCGTCATTTGACAAGATGTTGACAAGTATCTGGAATGCCTAATTGAAAACTGAAACTCTTTCTTTTTTTATGATACGTCGAAGTCATCGATCGCAAAGTATACTGATATTAGTGAAGGGTGACACTTTTCTCACGCTTAGAGGTTCAATCAGAATATTGAATTCCATTAGGTGAGTTTTTGTTACCTTGAGTATATAATTAAGGTGAACATCTTCATAATATACCTGTCCAAACAAATTACAAAAATCTCAGACAAAACTAACAATCGTAATCCAAATCCGACACTATAAAAATAAACGTTACACATCAAATCATAATGTCGACATCAAATTTGAAAAATGGGAACTTGACGCCTCCTGCCGAGAAAATAGTGAAAACCTCCAAAAGCGTCGATTGTTTTTTTCGCCACAAAAATCTAGACAAAAAGTAATCAGTAGAATCGCCAGGGTTTTTAGGCATCTTAACTTACACGATCGATGAGCAATCGTTCTCAGTTTCCAACCATCTTAGGTTATATCGTCTCCAGCGCGCGACAAGCAAGAACAGCCGCCTAAGAAACAAGAGGAGAAGAAGACGGAACAAAAGAAACCGATGTTGATGACTAGGAGGGAGCTGACGGATCCTTTCGGTTCGGACGACGAGGAGGAGGGGGAGAAGCCGCTTCCTGCCGCCCCCGTCGACGGCAATCAGGTGGAGGGCGTCGGTAGGGTCCCCCAGGTGAACGGCGACGTCGGCGGTCTAGATTCGGCCGACAACGACGAAAAGAAGGACATTTTCTCGGACCTGCCCAAGCCTAACCCGGTGAGTTTTTCGTCGATGCAGTTTTTTCAAGACGTCAACATTTTATAGATTATTTCTTTGATTGCGACAAAATGATGAAAAAGTTGAAGTCTAGGCAACCGAAACACAGAATTATAGCAATAATTCGTTTTCTGTTAACAGTGATAATTTTGACAAGTGACAGCTGACTGCCATGAAATTAACATCTAGGTGTCATTTTTCTTGAAGCATACTTCACTAATATGATTATCTCATTTTCAATGAGTGCCATATAATAAAATTGAATCAATAAGTCGATGAAATATTCGAATATGATTGTGACTGCATATCAAAACTTTGCATACCTGAATGCATGTATAGCTTATACAATCTATCTTGGTACAAAATTAATAGGGTATATACCCAGCAATTTTTGTGAGATAAAAAAACACCTATTAAATGTGTTCACTGTGATGAAATTTATTCCTAGGTGTTTTTTTCTATTTGTTATGGTCTACACTACCAGTATGCAAATGGAAAAGTATCTGAGTTTGTGCCAGGATGGATTGGATAATCCATAAAGAAGTGCACAAGTTTAATCTGATATCATGATTATAACAGTATAATGACAAGGGTGCATAACTAAATCCTAACTCTAATGAGACAATTCATATGAGGTGAATCGAATGAAAGTCACCCATACAATACACAGTCCCAGACGGAAATGAAAAACGAATCGACTAACTTTACTGATTCACATAACTTCACCAAAATATAACATAATCCTTCAATCCAATCTTCGCCTCGAATACCAAAAATTCAGATGATATTCGAAACTCTTGAAATTATAATCGAAATTTATTCATATAGTATCGATTTCATTTGAATTGAATAGATTGTTTAGAATTTTATGGCGACACTTATCTGTCATTAGTGTCATTTTTACGTATCGTGGTGTGTTTCTCAAATTCATCGCTAGTTGACGCTAATTGGAAGTGCATAGTCAACCGATCGATCGACAAACTATATTCTTCGATTCGAGCAGTCAACAAAATGAGCAAAATCTAATGTCATACTCATAAAAAACAAAATCGAATGAAAGGAACACAATTATAGGGAATTTGGCCAGTATTCTGAACAAATAATATAGGTTGTTGATCAGTCAGCGTCTAAAATTAAAAGTATAGCCAGCCTTCAGGTCGGCCGTTTATACATTTCCTAGGAAATTTGTAACTATTTTCGTTGCAAACGCCATCTGAACTGATTTGATGTCGAAAAGCCATGATGCTTATTATCATAGTAGGCATGTGTCGCCAAGTTTACCCCAAACATGCCCAGGTATAACTCGGTACACCATCCTTCTAGACATCATAACTATAACTGCCTTGATCAAAAGCACTACTCATTCATTATTTTGAATTGGTACTAAAAATAGTTTATATTGATGAATATTTCGTAGAATTGAAATTCAAGATATTTGATATCGTTTCTGAATCATTAGGAATACTGTAACTCTTGCAAATAGTCGTGAGAGAGAAAAATACTCTTTCACTAGAAAATTTCAGTAGGTTAGTTACCTAGCCTATGATACTTATATTTTCAATCAAATGTTCGTGTTGAAATTTTCTGTTATCCAGGTAATTAAATGGATTTGATTTGAGAATTGATATTTTGTTCTCAGATCGACGCATTCAGCTGAGAATCTTTCGGGAAATAATCTAGACGAGTACCACTCGACTTGAAAATTTGCTCACATAAATGTCCATTTTTTTCAAACTCTGTTAATTACGAGCAATACCAATCAAGCAACCAGTAATAAATAAAACTCGTCCTACAGACCTATCTTATTGGTAAATAAAGTCAAAAAATGGAAGTTATTACTTCCGAAATATTTCAATTTCAACCTAAACGTAAACGGCATGATGAATCTGAGAGTCATAGGATTACATCCAGCCCGAATTAAATAAGAAATAAATGTAATCAGTGATCATTTTTGTTTTTACAACGAACTATGTAAAGAAGTTGTCTCTTGACACTTTAACTGCAAAATTTCGTGTATGAACGCCTCCATTGATTTCAGTATGGAAAATTCTTTGAAAGTGTGGTCAATGAATTTAGGCATTACGATTGACATTGTTGATGAAAGATTACTATCTTCATTCATCATTGTCGAGATAACCTTTAAAATCACTCACACACTTTAGTATAGAATATCCTTTGAGGGCACTATTCAAACTAACAAATCAACTACAACTAACCATTTGATGTGAAGGTTTGGCAAGCAATTAAACGTTTTTTGACGCGTGTGCAGCAAATACTCATGAGGCACTCGGAGCAGAGGGAGAGAGCGAGAGTGCTATTGGAACAAGCGAGAAAAGACGCTTCTAACCCGACTTCTCCATCAAAGGTATGTAGTACTAGTATTTCTGTGATCTATGGCATAGGCATTATAATAGTCCTCAAAATATGAATAATATAAGTTTATTCATGAATAGATAATTATAATTACAAGAAATTACATACCTAGATAATCATCAATTTGAAGAAACCAATTTCATAAACTATTCAAAAATGTGTCAAAATAAATTCGAGAGGTCTTGATAATCCATATTTTCCTTTTTTGTTTAAATGGTGATGATGATTTACTTTTTTTGATTTCATGTGGTATTTTGTCATAAAGAAACTTGTAGTTTCTTTGTGCAATTTTCTTTTTAATTTTCTTTTTCGATGTAATTACAGTTTTATTTCGAGTTTCATATTTATGTTCATTATAATTTATATATTTTTTATTTTTATGAATGTAAATCATCATTCTATAAATATATAATTGATTTATATCCATTTTTTCACTTTCTCTGAATAATAATTCAGTTGAATATTTCCAGTCCTTATTGTAAATTATTTTCAGAAATCTTTTTTGTATTATTTCCAGTTTATGTTTATATATTTTAGACACCCCGCCCCAGCCTAATATTCCATAACTTATTTGGGATTGTATTAAGGCAAAATATAGAATTTCAAGTTGTGGTATTGTTAGAAATCCTTTCAATTGTCGAAATTTGGGAAGAGAAGAATTAAAAGTGTTTTTACTATAAAATATATTTGCTGATCCCAATTCAGATGTCTATCTATCATTATGCCAAGGTATTTGATACAATCACTATCCATGATTTGTACAGTATTAGTTATTTTAATAGGGCCCCAATTTGGTAGTGAATTTTCGTAAGAAGAAAAGGGGAGATATTTTGTTTTATCGAAATTTATTGTTAATAAATTGTTATCGAACCATTTTTAAACATTTTCAAAATCTTGTACTATTTTTTTTAACTCTTTCCAACTTTTAGCAGTGTAAAATATAACAGTGTCATCCGCGAAGGCATGAATTTTTCCTTTGGATTTGAGTAAAAAAAGATCGTTTAGATAAATATTGAATAACAAGGGACCTAAAACTGTACCCTGTGGTACACCATATTTTAAAATTTTTGGATCACTAAATGTGTTTTCAATATTAACTTGTTGTATTCTTTCGTTTAGGTAATTTGCAAATAAATCTTGAGTTATTCCGCGAAAACCAATATTCTGCAATTTTTCCAAAAGTAATTCATGACTGACTGTATCAAATGCCTTTGCTAGGTCAAGAAAAACACAGATAGTTGGTAATCTATCATCGAGTGAATCATAAATATTACTACTTGTCAAATAAGTAATAGCATTTTCTATAGAAATATTTTTTCTGAATCCAAATTGGTTGGGAGATAAATTTTTTTGTTGTGTTAGATAGTCATCAATGAAACAAGACATTGCCAAAGAAATTCACTTCCGTTTTGAATTGATTTTCATCTAATGGCTTTTTGTATAAGTTTTCAAGAAAATGTTCGATTCAAGCCACGACGTTCGTCAAAAAATAAAAGAAAAGGTATGACGAAAGAACATATATTTCCATATGGTTTGCCAACTATATATCTCTATAAACAATGCTACGAACTGTCAGGATATATTTGTGATAAAAACGTTGAACATTCAACATCCGAAGAATCCATATACTAATTTCCTGATAAAAAATTTGTAGGGACAAACCACATATTCATGATACATTATAAAATATACTGGAATATTTGAAGCCTAAAATATGTGTTCTTCCTCCAAGCAAAAGTTTTTGTCTCACTAATGAAAAAAGATATTCAGTTCGGAGAGCTCATTAATTGTCCACTTTGATGATTTTCACAAATACAAAAAAATGTATGTTTATATAGGATATAATAGATTTGATATCTATTTTTTTAGGTTTTTTCTCCACTGAAAATGAAAAAGCTTTGAATATTATAATATCTGTTTATAGATCAAATTGGTATAAGCAAAAATCGACTGACTATTTTGCCAGTTCATCATCATCCCACCCTCTTATGGATTACTATTATTATTTTCATAAACTCGTTGGGTGTCACCGCGTGGAATGAATGTTGGTTGGTTGTGTGTGCTGATTCATAATCGGAGTGTGATAAAAAGCCTGCATAATAATTTGAGATTTTTTTTTCAGTCTGAGGAAGAAAGGCAAGCTCTTCTTCGGGAAAGAGCAAGAAAGATGCTTGCCGATGCGCGCAGAGGTTCAGGCACAAACACTGAGATCATCAGGGTCAGTCCGGAATCGGTGAAAGCTTACATGGAAGCCGAAGATAAGTTGAGATTCTTGGACAATGAAATCCAAATTATGGAACGGCAAAATACCTCTGGTAATTAGGTAGTGTTGATCGTACTCCGAAGAAAAAGCTAAGTTTTTGATTTTTCAGATTCTGAAAAGAATGGAAATATATACTCGAATAACTTACACACTTCCGAAGAGCTCTCTGTCAAATCTAGTCCTCACGAAAGTCTTAGAGAAAAAATTACTCCCGATAGGTTACCAGAAGATTTAGGGTTGCGAGAGGTATGTCTTAATGTTTTTATTTGATATTATCTGTCTGTTAGTGTCTTTTTTATTATCTTGAACTAAATTGGCTGGAATACTAATACCAGAATTTGATTATCTTTTAATTTTTTCCAATTTATTGAATGCATAGAAGAGATAAATAAATCTTTCATAATGGTTAGAAAACCAAAGCCTCCTATTGGAAATTAAGCAGGATTCAATCAGAAAATTTGTCAACAGGACAAATATATATCATCAAAGTGGGATATTATGTCCATACTAAAAAACTATATTGATAATAATGTGTCAAAAATAACAGAAGAAGAGTTTCTTTGGGATCTATCACTTCTCCAAAACTAATTGGGTCTCGTATATTCAATCAGTTCAATCCAACAATAATAATAATAACGTTTATTCACCAAGAAACTTACAAAGTTCATAGAAGAGAATAAATGCACTACTGAAGAACATACATTGAAGGGAAAAAAGACAATGAAAAGACTCTTTCATTATTTAAAATGGAAGAATAATGGTAATAACAAAAAAAAATGAAAAATTGCCAATTACCTATTTCAATAAATGTTTTTTCAAGTTGACTTTAAATTACATCAATTCAGTCACATCACACATCAGATCCTTAGCAAAACGAATCATTGAAACACTCGTCACGAAAGGATTGAAAAATGTCAGGTATCCCTGTTTTATCAACAGTGTCATTTAGTGTTCATTGAGTGAAGATAATCACAAAGTTTTTCAAAATGACCAAAGTATTCTTGGAAGTTTTATTAGGTAAAATGGTGAATACTCTCTTCATCAAGACTCTTTTCAAAGACTCGCCCCTGACTTAAATGTCTATACCAAGAAAAATGCCCTGGATGGTTGGTAGTACTGCAGTTTATTCTGCTAGGTTACGCTTCAATCTTTAGAGATCTGTTAGTCAATTCTAACAAGTGAACGTGAGATATCAAGAGAATGCTCCAAAACTAACGAAAAGCTTGGTTGTGCTTGTAAAACTAACTGCTTTGGTCACATTCATAAAACAGTGGTAACATTTAGAATATGAGTTTTCAAATCAAACCACTAGATTCCTGTGTTTTAAAAATTTTCTAAAAAGAACCGCCCATCAGAACTTGAACCATTAGAACAATTTATAGAATGCTTTAAAAATCCTGCCAATCTCAGTGTATCTTCCAGAGGATATGTATGATAACGTTAATAGAGTACCTGTTAAATAGTGAAAGATCTACAACCCCAAGATTGAAGACTGCTTTGCTAGGTGACTGAATTCCACTTTATATTATACATTTCGTGATCACTCTCCGTTATCTTCAATCGGGTCTGGGTCTTTTCCCTCTCTTCACTAGAACTGGCCACGTTACTTTGTCTCAAGGCGGATTCAAGCAAGCCATCTCAACTTTAAATACCCAACTCTTCTTAAGAGAACGATAAAACATGGGAATTCTCAAGTTAAGTTACAACTTGTCTGAATGACCTTATTCAATCCTGGTGATTTAGTTTTCTAAGGGCCAGAGGCAACGCTTCAACTCAGCAGAGATTCAACTAAGCTTGGCTCAATCGTTAAGGAACAAGGAAGCTGATTGGCAAATCCATAGCAACAAAGCCTGGCTTAGATAAAGCACAACTTAATAAAAGCGGTGCAACTGGCCCTAAGTTGATGAGTTAAGTTGGTTTGCTTGAATCTTCCTTCAATGGTGATGAATCGACTTGAAATGTTAGTTCCTAGCTTTGGAAACTTGAAGTACATCCCAAAATCCAGAAAAACGCTCGAGAGTGATAATGTTTTGTTTTTTGTCAGTAACAACTAAATTTCAACTTGCCAGAATTCTCGATAATTCAACATATCCTCATTTCCTTTCATTCTCTGGGACCTTTAGAAAAAAACTATGACTTCTGTGTATTTTTTCAGATGGGAATAGACGTTCAAGACGTACACTCATGGATAGACAAGGAAAACGAAGATCTCGAAAGAGAACAGCACGCCATAGACGAACAAGCTGCCATTCTCGAGAAACAATTGAGAGCCGTGATGGAGTCTAGAGATAGTAACGGGGAGGAAGAAGAAGCCCTGATGACGAAATGGTTTACTTTCGTGAATAAGAAAAATGCTTTGCTCAGGCGGCAGATGCAACTTAATATTCTGTGAGTGCATTTTATTCATTGTCGATGTTATGGTTTTCACTGGTATTACGAGATTTAAAGATGAGTAATACATCTTCTGTTACTTGAAACCGGTATTGATCTTCAGCATTTGTTTACTTCTTTGGCATTGCAAGATATATTATGGATGTATTATCTGCCAGCAATGCTCAATTTATCTAAGATAACTGATTAGTTGAGGTAATGATAATGGTGTGTCTTTATTATTCACCAAAGAAGTTATTTATATAGATTATAGGATAGTGGGGGCAGTGTCATTTTTTATAGATATTAAGTTAGTCCATGTCTGTGTGAGAAGGATTTGAAGCGTTTTTTTTTACGCCATCTACACTATTATGTCGATATTTCCGTTTACTTGACAATGCACGATGAAGTTTCCTCCTTTGAAGGGTAACATAGATGCAGATCTCTGTGTATCAGTTTGAAATGTTGAAAGAAAAATAATGAAACCTAAAAATATAGTTGACAATAGAAGTCAATACAGGAAATGAAAATATGAGCATTGAAATAATCTTCAAAATATGAATGATCTACGCCACTACCAAAAAAAATCCACTTATCGGGAGTAATTACACAAGTGCTTCAAAATTACCGATAATTTTCCATGAAAGCATGTTGTCTAAAAACTGCATGAGTTTATTTTCATATTTCAACAATCGTTACTATAGATACACGGACGGAGCGGGTATATTTCGATACCTACCGGGTATTTACCAGCCCGAAAATGTCCCGCCGGTAATTTATCGCTGTAATTGATCGAAAATGTCTCGCTTCATATGGGATTTTTAACATACGATGGAAATATTCTTTCTAAATTGATTGCCATCTACTGGCAATATGTCTAAGTGATCAGGAAAATGTGTAATTCAAGCTACAACGTTCATGAAAAAAATGAAGAAAAGATATGACTTGGAAACGAAATCGCTTGTGTCATCTTGCTGTGGTACCCATCCCTTCATATGATATTTCCAAAAGGTTCGCTAACTATATCAATATGAACAATGGCAGTATTCAACAATGTTGCTCTTCCATACGCTAAAGTGTTTTGGTTTGTTTTGTTTATCAAAAAATCAATATAATATGTATGCAGTCCAACTGTATCAATCCTTCATTGAACTATCATTTATTATTAATTAATTAACATTTATTAATCCAAGAAACATGTTAAGTTTACAGAGAAACAATAAAAAAAATACATGAATAATATTATCAACATTATCAACAAATACATACAATGATTAAATCAGAATATTATATATATAAAAAAAATGTATGTATTTATTTATCCATTCTAAAAGTAGTGTTTCGAATGTCTACTTGATCATGCTTTTTTCAAACCCACCCAAAACAAATTTTCAGAGAAAAAGAAGCAGACCTGGAAACGAGATACAAAACTCTCAATGAAGAGCTCCAGAAAATAGCTTCGATCGAAGATTGGAGGAAAACGGAAGACCAACGCAACAGGGAGCAAGTTCTGTTGGAGGAACTTGTTCAGATAGTCAATAAAAGGGATGAGCTTGTGCATCACTTAGATAATCAGGAGAAAGCGTGAGTACTACCTACATGTGAAGGGTCCACTGTAATAATGATGAATGTCCATAAAAAAATTCTAACTACTAACGTCATTTGGTCACTTGATATATGCAGTTCATAATCTCGTTTACGTCAAGGGGACATAGGCATATGAAGCACATTATAGTTTTATCAATTGCAGCAATGAGTCCAGAAATTATTACTTGGCGAAAGTGTGTCAAAGTAACTTTTTGTGCATTTGGACAATTGAGATATAAAATAAAGGAATTGACATCTGTGACAACACGAAAATGCCAGAATAATTGATGCCACCGTTTTCTGGACTTTCTATCAATATGATGACAAGAGGATAACTTGAGAGGAAGTACGCTTATTCAAAGAGTGGTTATCCATATCTGAAACCGAAATTACGATTCAGTAAAAATTATTTATGACTGATTCCTTTCATCACAGTGGCCCCACTGTGAGACCACAACATGAAACTCGTCAAACCTCAAATAATATGCAAAAGTGGCGTATTCTCCATGTTCATCGATGTTATTATACTACAGTGAACGAAAATGATCCGTAACTCGCCAATAGCATATTATAAAAATCAGTAGTTCCACCAAAAAGTTTTGAACTAGTTATCTTTCTTCCATGTACAATTGAAAAACTGACATTACAGAAATGTCATTCTATTTAGCGTGGATCTATGGATAACTATACGTGCCGAGTGAGAAATGGCCTCTGAGATTGAGGTGGTTATGAATGAAAACCACTGCGAATTGAAATATAGAACTTTGATTCGGTGGTTTCGCGATGAGTTAATGAGGAAGAATTTAAATTACCAGGTTTATCAATGTAGCACCGAAAGGTCAGGACTTTCTTCCTCAGCACTGGTGCTTCAAAAACCTATAAACCAAATCTCTTAAAATGGTATACTTCATTACCAAGAAATCAACATTTCTTATTGACAAGGTATATACACATGTTTGTATGCCATAAAAAGTATTGTACTACTTGATCATGAAATTATTTGTAAATACAGAATTTTCACACTGATTACTCAAAATTTTGAGAATAACAATTAGTCAAGTAAAAAATTAAACAAAATAGAACATACACTTGAAATTTCTCATACAAATTAGTTTTGACACAAGAGAAAATTGTGAACTATGTATATCCCATGGAGTTGGGATGTTTCAATCCATCATTAACTACAAATCTCGTTGAAATTCAAAAGAAAGGGTCCTTAACTCATGAAGCTAAAAAATGGAGACAACACTTCAGGATCATTATCTGAGGGTAGTAAAATGAAAAAATCATTCTGGGAATCATGTTTGATGTATTATTTGCACTGAGGTATGCTTTTTTTTCAGAATTGAAGATGACGAGATTATTGAGCAAGACGTTTCCCATATAGAGTTGCCAGCAAAGGACAGCAACTGCGTCATTTCCTAATTTTTGTCTTCCTTCTATCAGAGGAATAGTCGAAGGGCGGAGTTTGTATGGTTTGTCGAAATACGGTAGTCTAGAAATTTTAAATTTAATATGTTGATGGTGCTTTATGTGATATTTTCTTTAAACTTGACCGGTAATGTTTTCGCTCGTAAAGATATTATCTAGTGTTATGGAAATGTTTAAACGAATCATACAATGTCCATGGGAACATGAAATAACGAGACATGGTATCTTCAACCTTCGTTTTCTGATTCGAAAAGACATAGCTTTAATTTATTCCATCACTGAGAATACCTTAGGAAGAACAAACTATAATTTTTTTCTAGAACGGGAACCATTTCATTTGTTAAAATTGTAAATAGTATTTATTAATGCCTGTAATTATTATGATGTAACTATTTATTATCGATTGATTGCCATTTCGCTTTGTACATAACGATATTATCCGAATTAATAAAACACGCGTCGGCTGTAAACCGAAGCCATCCGCCCCACTAGTGCAATATTATATTTGACAGTTGACAAGCCTATTAAAATGTATTTTTGTTTGCCTGAAGGTGTTTGCAGATTTTTAGGACGCAGGTTAGAAGATGGCGCTTCTACGAGAGTTGTCGCTAGGGTTCTTTGTAAGTGGAGCAATAAATTGACAGTAGATTTTTTTTGGGAAATATTAACTCCGCGTCTGGTCGAAAGTGAGGGTTATTCTTTTGTCAATATTTACTTTGACGTTCTGTCAAGTATCCTCTGAAAAAGTGAAAGAATCTATCAGTTCAATGTCTAATTTGAGTTAACCTGATTTGTAATCGATTATTAAGGTTCAAAAAAAATAATTCGATGTAGATACTTGACATATTTCAAATAACGAAACATCAACGATTGTTTTGGCGATCAAACAGTATTTTTTTCTTTTTATATTCTTCAACGTCGAAATTGATGCTAATTTCGACTTTGAACTCCAAATTATCTTAATTTCGACTTTAAACTCGAAATTAGTGATAATTTTTAAACTCGAAATTAGTGATAATTTCGAGTTTCCAGTCGAAATTAGCACTAATTTCGAGTTTAAAGTCGAGATTAAGATATTTTCGAATTCAAAGTCGATATCAATAATTTCGAGTTTGAAGTCAAAATTAGGCTAATTTTGACTTTAAACTCGGAATTAGGGATAATTTCGACTTTGAATTTCGAAATTATCCTAATTTCGACTTTAAACTCGAAATTAGTGATAATTTTGACTTTAAACTCGAAATTAGTGATAATTTGAACTCGAAATTGTCTTAATTTCGACATTAAACTCGAAATTATCTAAATTTCGACTTTCCAGTCGAAATTAGTGATAATTTTGACTTTAAACTCGAAATTAGTGATAATTTCGAGTTTCCAGTCGAAATTAGCATTAATTTCGAGTTTAAACTCGAGATTAAGATAATTTCGAATTCAAAGTCGATATTATCACTAATTTCGAGTTTAAAGTCGAATTAGGCTAATTTTGACTTTGAAGTCGAAATAAAAGGAAAAAAATTGCATGTCCGCTCTTTGATTTCGTACCATAGACACCGGGGCCTCTTTAAAATTCAGAGAAAACAAAGTTCAAATATATGTTCAAATAATTATTCATTCAAATTTGATTCTAATTTCAATCTAGACAATTTTTCAATTCGAATGTTTTTCAGATTTGTAGGAAAACAAACCGAGTATTTTTTGCGAATTTTCGTATTCTTAGACATAAAGTTCACTTGTGACGTTTTGCAGCTAATTATGCATTTTTGATGGTGGGTTTCCAATTTATTGACAATTTTTTATTATCTGGGAAAAGCGAGGAAGAAAAAATCGATAATTGATTACTACAGAACCGGTTTTCTCAAATATGTTAAATTCTAAATGTAATGTCTAAATGTATCACTCAATCCGTGGGTATCTCTAATAAACTTTTTGAAATTTAATAAAAAAATATCATACCTTCATTGATGGTTGGGTAGAACGAAATAATTTGTTCAAATATGGGACTTATTCAAATATCTACGTGAATATCCCATTTTCTTCCTTGTACATATTTTTCATCGCAATATTATCTTTACACTTTGATATCTGTGATTTCTGTCTCTCCTGCATGACGTTTCGAGATTACATCAAACATTTTTAAATGAGTGATTTTAAAGAAACATTTTCTCGCCCATCGAATTATATTGATGTTTTGATTGGTCTATTTTTATAGAATGCCTTTTTCAGCAGTATTTTTCTTCTCATCTTTGAAAGAGAAGTAGAAGGTTTGCTTCTTCTTAAATTTGATCGTCATTGAAATATTAGGTGTATTTGTTTTAAAGTTTACTGCTCCATTTTACATTAATAGCAAAAGAAGTCTAGACGATCCTTCTTACAAAAGACAACTATACGGATATCGTCTTGTTAACACTTAGCAAAGCAATGATTCATCATAATTGCACTTGTATTTTATTTTCAGTTTTTTCAGGTCACATTCACTCGACACAACAAAGCATTAGGAACTGTACTTATTAACAAAAAACTCTTTTATTCGTTGAATAATCGTTGGTTCATAGTCGTTATTAACCCCAATTTTATATTGTTTCACAATTGAACGGAAATTTTACGAAAAAGGAATAAAAAAAACGAGCATCTAACTGGAAGTTCAGAAATATGGTTTTTGTCATGAACTGTTGATTTTTGAAATTTATTCCCAATCATTTTAGAACGTTATGAAGTGCTTCATAGTCCTCGGCAAATTTGCTATAATCTAAGGGTAGTTTAGCTTTCTAAATGCTCTAATATATATTTTTGGAATCCGAAATGTAACTTTGCTAGAACCTATTTTTCATAACTTGGTTGTAAAACTTGTTGTGTATCGCTACCGTTAGCGATTCTTTCGAAATATCTTGATGATTGTGAGCTTATGTGGTTGTAAATGTACAATTTTTGTTAATGCAATGAAATGTAAATAAACACTTGACTAATTGATCTTGTGAAGTTTTTTCATCCACCTCACCAATTTCTATCCTCTTGTTATCTGCTTGGTATAAATGTTCACAATCTTCGTTATTATTCTGCAATTTAAAATAATTCTGTTTTATTTTTTTTGGGTTCTTTACCTACCAAAATCTAAAAAAAATAGGAATTAATATTGGAACCTATACAAGTGTAGAAGGGCAGATTTTTAATCTACCCCGATAAGAGGCAGCGATATTTCAAAAATAGTTCCTTCTGAATGGAACACATTCAATTAGTCAGCAATTTCTCGTACTTTTCAAATTTTTTATCAAAGGTAATACCACGAGTCCTTCAAATTTAATCGATAAATTTTCATTTTCCACAAAAACTTTTATTTGGCAAAAGTATGAAAACAAACCCATTGATTTATTCAATTCGATTTGAGTGCTCCGAAAATTAAAATTTATCTTATTGAATTTGAAGAACGAGTTGTATTTGGGGGGATTATTTTTTGAGCAAATAGAAGGAAGAACAATTATTGATCAGTATTTCATTTACATAAGAAGGAAAGGAGAATAGGTGAAAATTTTACATATTTGAAATGTCAAACAACGATGTATGCCCTCTATGATCCAGAAGAGATATGATGCTTATGCAGTGAATATGATAATGCTTGCCGACGATGCCAAGATAGAAATGGCGTCACACCTCTCATTGTACAAGGTTGATAATTGAAAATTTCTTAAGAAATGAAAATCGCGCCAGAAGGAACATAAAAATCATCCGTTATGTCGTTGTATCAAAATATTCATGCAACGGTTTCTTCTCATATAACAAAAAATGAATTGTATTTAATAAAAACTAATTGTACGCCATCTTCATTTGGGTTGAGGAAACCTTAAATATTTGAATCGGTCGTTCGCTATATCTGTCATGAAGTTGGGGTTATGAGCTATTCACGTGTTTGAGTGTTCATTGAGATGTGATATGTTATTATTATGCTGAAAAAGTGAAAAGTAAATGACTATTAATAATAAGGTAGCTCTTCATTCATGATAATTTATATAAATATGAGCCAGTTCAATAGAATCGACGCGGTAAACCGTATAGTTTTGACAGTTCAAAGGTAAACAACGTTTTATCGAAAGGACCAGGCAGTTTTATCAGTATAATACCCAATGATTGGCTAGAATAACCATAGAATAACCCGCTACTATTGGTTGAAATGCCAAAAACGTCACATTTTGACAAGTGAAAAAAATAATCAAAAAAATACAAGAACTAAGGTGGCTATTTACTGGTGTTTTCACTAAATATGAAAGATTGTCAGCCAATCAGACGACCGATCTGGCATACTTGATCAAGAATTGATTACGTAGACCGTAGTAATAACTCAGGAAAATCGCCAGTTATCGTCACTCTCGCAGTTGATATGACAGTCGTGTGAACGTCCTGTGTTGCCAAGTGACTATGTCGCTGCGAATTCTGGTCTATGTGCTGAAAAAATTAGTTGATTGATGATATTTTCATTTGAGTAATATAATATTGTGATCTCAATTCAACAGCTCGGTTTAGAAGTAGTATCACAATTCAGCCGAGTATTATTCACGTTAATGCGTGGGAGCAAATAGGAGTGAGAATTGTGATCAAATTTTATGGATATGAGAAGTGAGAAAATGCCATTATTTCTGGTGAGTGAAATCATTATTATTTTTTATAATCTTCTGGGTTGGACTGAAAGTATCTGAAACACATAGTACTGCATTTATAGAATATTCAGAACGCGTGCACACTCTAGAATGTTGTTGCCATCAAACTTTTCTTGTGTTTTTTTATGATCACTACGACATATTTAAATGGTTATTGAATATACTAGAACGTGAGATTATTCTTGGAGGTAGGTCATTGAAAATGAAGTTTTTTTTCATCAAACGTCAAAGTGATCTCGCGGTCTATTCTCTGTTTCAACCAAAAGTGATCTGTATTGGCAACAACGTGTTCCATGGATCGAGTGATCTCGAAAATTGTTACGAATTCCGAGCAGAAGCGCACCCTTGAAGCGTAACTTTGAACAACTACACCCTCTGTCTACAGGTTTGTCTGAAACAATATCACAACACTGAAATCACCAGAGTATAGCCATTGTTTGAACGTCATTTTTTGTGGTGGATCAATATTTGTTCCGTAGTTTTTTGGGTTTGTATGTAACCTACCACAATCTGAAAAAATAAGAATTAAAATTGGAATCTATACAAGCGTAGAAGGGCAGATTTTTAATCCACCCCGAAAAGTTGCTGCGTCTATTGAAAAACAGTTCTTTCTGGGTAGAACAAGTCCAATTAGTCAGGAACTTCTCGTATATCTCAAATTTTGCCTATCAAAAAAATAATAAGAATTGATATATATGGAAATACTTATCTGTTAACGTTTCGGAAACTAAATCTGTTTCCGTTTTCAAAACTTCTAGTCGAATTCCTTTTCAAGTGCAAATACCTAGTAGATTGAAAATCTGCCCTTCTACACTCTTATAGATTCCAATATTGATTCTTATTTTTTCAGATTGTGGTAGGTTACAAACCCAAAATACTACGGAACATATATGGCCATCTCAACAACAATTAATAACATTTATCAGAATACTTATCGTTGACGTTTCGGCAACCAAATCCTCTTCAATTTTCAAAACTCACAATTATTCTCTTCTAGTTTAGTTTTTATGGATCGCACCTGGCTCTCTTGTGTGAGTGGGCTTTCTGTACACCCTATGCCCTAGTTTTCCATTTTCCCGCCTTTCTACGCAAACGTCCAAACTAGGGCATGGGATGGGTATATATAAAAAGCCCACTCCCACAGATCTCTACCTCACAGGAATTCCAACTATCACCAGCGGCAGAAGAGAGGGTAATGAAAATCTTGGTAGAAAGAGCTAGACTCATTTCTGAGCCGCAGAATATTTCGAGGAAGAAAATCGTCATTTAGAAAACGCCTTTTTATAGGTAATGGCTATCGCAAAGACGAAACCCAGCCTTGCGACCCAGGCAGGGATGTTCAATGAATAGCCTCGAACCAGTCGTTAATTGACGGACTTCCCTGCCCTATATTAACGGTGTGACGGACCGCATTGAAAGACTGCTGGAAAAACATGGGGTGAGAGCAATTTTCAAGCCTACGTGAGAAATTCAGGAGAGCCTCAGATCTGCAAAAGACCCACGAGATCCATTATACACTCCGGGAGTGTACCGTGTAGTTGTGGTTCTGTCTACATCGCAACCACAAAAAAGAGCATAAAAACGCGGTTAACCGAGCCCAAAAGAAGCTGTCGAAATGGCCAATCACAAAAATCGGTGAGGGCCGAACACGCTCTGTTGGAAGGTCATGATATTGACTTCGACGGAACGCAAGTGCTGGACACAAGTAGGAGCTATTAGGCCAGGCTCTATAGGGAGGCCATAGAGATTCACAAGCATAAGAACAACTTCAACTGCGAATAAGAGAGCCTAAACATCCACAGGACATTGATGCCAGCTTGTTTACATGTTTTATCTGTGCATTTGAAACACTGCAGACACGCTGCTCCTCTCATGAAATGTTCAATATATATTTCTGGAACGTATCTTTGGAATGTTTCAAATGCACCTATTACGGTTCCGTTGACATGTTTTAGACACCTTTGGTGTTTACTGGGAGCTGTTAAAAATACACGGATCTTCCCAATGAGAGAAAAAACGGTTTCGGAAAATCAGTTAGAGTTAACTGGCAGTCCTATTCTAGGTCCGTTAAACAATGACACGTCATCTGAACCACATCAAATCAAAGTCTCGATAAGGATACTTCGACCATTGCCGCATCGCCTTTGAGAATGTCTGCCGCAGATGCAGACGAGATGTCAGGCCCGAAAACCTGCTGATACCGATTTAGAAAGCCGGAAGCTTCTAATAATTGCAGGCCGTGAAAATCTACGATCTTTGGCAAAAAAATGTGTTAATTTACGACATCACATATTAGAAACCTCTATAATTTAACCCAAATAGCACACGACGTCCTGAAGACGAACCATTTATGTCCCAGTTACATCGAGACGTCCCGGGACGTATGGGAGACATTCGAAGAACGTACATTTCCGGATGTGTCATGTATGTACTATATAGACGTCCCATGTAGGTACATATTTGGTCCCGTTCCAATCGGAATGTAATAAAAACGTACATGCTTGGAAGTGCTATGTACGTACTGTAGTAACCCAGTTAACACAAACATCTATGCGATGTCACTTTCTTGTCTCTTAATCTATTGGAATGTGAGGTTCATCTATACATCTCTGTTACCGTAAAGGGAAATGGAATTCGATCAAACGAGTTATCTATCATCACTTTTTTGCTATAACGATGCACAAATAGACGTGGATCTGTGATGCTATTCAATGTACCAAGGATGTCCAAATCTGAATCACAAATTGATTTTCCGTTAATTCACATTTTTTCGTCTCAGGGCAGTATATGCCATTCACCAAACAGTTCACATTTGGGACTTACAAAGTAGTGAAAAGTGAGTTGAATGTCAACCGAAGCTCATTTATTTTCAAAATATGCATCTGCGCAGCCTGCACACGCTCGCATTCGCATTACCTACTTGTTGCTGGTTGCTGCCATTGCCATTCGTTTCGCCCGTTTTTGTTTTTACCTACCCTTTAGATTGTGTTGTGTTATCAGTCTATTTTCACATGGACTGCTTGGAAGTAAGTTATATTTTGAAAAATATTTGTGACTCTTTTTTCTGTGACGGGAAAAAAGTTTGACATTTTATCTCTGATGACAGGTAACAAAATGTCACTTTTTATGAAATTACTCTTTTCCCGGATATATTATATACAGTAATGGTAGGAATTTAATTTTAGAATATTTTCTTATACAAAAGTTACATTTCCTTTATGACAAAAGTACAATTATTAAATGTGCATTGCATGAATGATATGTTCCTTGAACTATTCGGTACGACAGTCGAATTTTCTTGTGTTGAAATTATGTTTTTTTTCAATATCAAATCGTCGTTTTTCCCGCCACAGAAGAGAAATGTGTATTATACTACCGATTCCCTTATATAATAAATAACTTTTTTTCTCTTCAATTTGGAGAAGAAATTTAAAATGTTCTCAGAAATTTGTTACCTTTCATTTCAACAATGTTTTATATGATTCTATACACCATGCATTTAAACTTATATTTGTTATATTTCTGCAGTTTTCCTGGAAATTGTAACCTTTCACTATATTTACTTTTGTGGGAGTTTTGGAAGTTACATTTCTCAGAAAAAATATAAAAACAAAAATTCTTCCACCTCAGATATGAAGTTCGAACAATACTTATATATAATTATTCATCCAAACATTTTCAGACGAAGTATTTTCTAACCATTGGAGCATCAACTGTCAAAGTCTTCATAGCAGAGCTATGAGGAAATTGATGACCAACTCCGTGGCGATGATATGCAGCTGGAAGGGGTTGAAGAATAATAATCATAAAATTGGTGGTTACCAAATACTACAATGTTTATATGGTAAATATGATTTCATTCAAACAACTACTTATTTAATTTAACCAAGTATTCATTTTTCTCCATGTTGACTTTCTTCTCCGACTCAAAAAATAAAATTCACAACCTCTATGATAAAAGTAAAATGAAAAAAAATTCAAACACTCTGTATATTATTCAGAGACGTTTGATTCATTCACAAAAAAGGAAGGAACAGTTCATCTAATACAGCTACTCCCTTATCTATACACTACGACGGGCACTGAATCACATAGAAATAACTATTTCTTGCTGAATTTGTATACCAAGGCTATGAAAATTGAATCAAATGTATAGCATACATAGAAAATATCTACACAATAAAGCAAAAATAGAGTTTTTTGTGGAAAAAAATCTCACTCATCAGGATAATATTTCATTAGATAGTACAGATAAAAAAAAATCTTGTTGTGCTCAGAGAGAATTATCTCTTGAGAAAAATGGATAAATTATGGAACACGTTCAATAAACACCAAACAATTCTGGGCTTGAATAATTTATTTGTTTTATTAGGCAGCAAAGTAGTAGATTGACTGCCGCGGCTGATAGTTAGGCAGTCAATCTACTTTGCTGCCGAGTTGAACATAAAATTTTTTCTCCGATGGTTTATGAAGATATATGTAGGATATTGTATTTGCAAACTATTACAATTCTCGCAATCTTTATTTTTCCTCTAGTGAAAAATTAAAACAAAATTTGTAGGAATCGCAATTTGTTGGCATTGTTGTAATTATAGTTTGACAACATTATGTACAGTGATAGCGACTTTCCTACTCCTCCAAACACATATCAATCAGCTAAGTATTACTTTACTGCCTAGGCAGGAAAAGTAATACTTTGCTGATTGATATATGTCTTCAACATCAATTTTTGCTGTCAATCGGAGAAAAAATATTTTCCTGGAGAGGAAGATTTTTTTCTAAAAATTAGCTTCGTTGTGCAGGTATTTCCTTTGTATGCAATCTATTTGATTCAATTTTCACATGCTTCACATACAAATTGAGCAAGATGAAGTAATTTTTATGTAATCCAGTGCCCGTCTTGCCATATATAGGAAGGGGAGTAGCTGTTTCAGATAGACTCATCCTTCCTTTTTGTGAATGAATAAAACGTCTTTGAATGATAAACACGTACCTATCAGCAGAGAGTATTTGTTATTTGTTTATTTTATAGAAGTAGTAATTTCAATTTTTCGATTCAAAGAAAAAAGCAAAAAAAAAGAATTCCTCAAACTTCATTCTCCCCACAAAAATATACCCAAGTTCCTAATTATTACCATGTTTTTCACATGAATCGATAGAAATTCTTACTAAACGATGAATGTTGGCTATTAACCTTTCTCCTTTATCCTATCTTTCAGAGATGAAGAACTTATCATTTTTCAGTACATTTTTCAAATTTGAATAAAGGATTAGAAATTGGACGATTTTGAAGGCGGTTATCCAGGAAGCAAGTCATCAAGCCATCTGATTAGATCGCTTTCAACGAACTTTTTGATGCTTGAAGCTGTTCATTAACAAAACAGTCATATTGAAAACTTTTACAAAGCTTATTGAATTGGTATGACTTGGTTTCCTGAAACCTGAAATTATATCAATGTCAAGCAAATTGACATGAGGAAGCACAATAATAGCCCTAATATAAGAGGTTCAGTTGAGTGAAACCTAATATTCACACTCCTTTCACACAAACAAGTTAATATTGGGGAAAATGAGTCATACATTACGAAAAATAATATGTTACAAGATTACAAGACAGTATTCAAGTTTGATCCTTGTTTTTGACAATAAATTAGGATGCTGTGATATATCGAGAACTGCAATATGCAATATGTTTAAAATAGATTTATCAAACCTCTTTTTAGAAAAATACATTTTACTTTGCTAATGAATTTTTATTGAATATGAATCTATACATTGAATATAGATTATAAACCACCAACCTTTTCTGTGACTAGTCTGATGAAATATTATACCAGTAATATTTTCATATCTATATATTTGATAAAAATATATTACAGTTTCCTGTATGATTTTCACTCACAATGGGTTTACAAAACCGCGACATGTGTTTCGCTATTACAATAGCTTCTTCAAGCAAGATAAAATTTTATCTATTTATTTATATGTTTGTCATTTTGACTGCTAACAATCGTACAGCTCAAAAAGTATCATAATACACTTATTACAAGTTCATAAAAAGTTCCAAGTTGAATTGAATTGTGCCTGAAACATCACTCAAGGAGTTACAGATCGATTTTTGGATATAGCAGACTTATTTCCGACTCACGAAGGTTGATTTGTTTTTGACATTTGGTGAATGTCAGTACGACAATTTGAAGAAAAGTTCTGAAAATAGTCCGGGATGAAGTGAACAAAATCCTGAAAGTGGAAAAATGGTCCGGAAGAAGAAATCAATAGATATTACTCAAAAAGAATCTCCCAGAAATAAACATTTTGTGATATCAAATAATTCCAATGGCAATGAGCATTCTGATAATGAACAAGAATCACAATTCAAGGTATTTAAAGTAGAATATGATAAAAATTCGAATACTAGGTCATATGAAATTGATGAAAAAGATAAAAATAAAAATGTTGCCTCAAATATCGAAATTTTGAAAGAACAAATACTTTTACTCAAAGAAACTATCAAAGATAAAGACCAGATTATTCGAGAGAAAGAAAAAAACATACAATTATTAACTGCAGAAAATGCTAATTTACATGAAAATTATGAGTTTTTATTATCAAATATTGTTGATAAAGAGACTATAATGGATACTCTGGAAAGAATCAATAGCAGAATTGGCAAAATGCCAAGATGTTCTGGTGCACATGAACTGAAATTTTGCGAAAATAATGATCTGCTGAAGTGTAACAATTGTGCTCATTCGAATGCAAATTACAAAACCAACCATCCTATTAATCATTTTGCTTCAGATAAGAAGTGTCATATATAAGTGTTATATATACCATCAAAATCAACTCCAATCGCAGATTGAGTACACATCTTGAAGATAAGTGTTGATACTTTTGAAGAAAAAATTCATTAAAATCTATCAGAAATATAATGAATATTAATTATCATTTAGACAAGGGAAATATCAGAGTTGTTGAATATCCTACGATAGCAAATTATAATCCAGTCACGTCCACTAATAACATCAGAGTTCTTTACTTGAATGCTCGCTCAATGAAAAATAAAATGGATGAAATTGAAGTAATTGTAACTAGTATCAAAGCTAATGTATTGATAATATCAGAAACCTGGTTGAATGAAGATGAAGAAAGATATTATTATTTTAAGAACTTTGAGTCTGTTTACTCGTCAAGAAAAAAACGCGGAGGTGGTATAGGAATATTTTTGGAGAAGAACATGGAATTCGAAATCATTAAAAAAGATACTGAAAGCTCCTATGTTGCCATCGAATTAATCCAGTCAAAAATTATATTGTGTGGAATTTATCGATCTCCTAGCGACAGTGTGAAAACTTTCCTCAAATTACTGGATGATAAACTGCAGAACAATAGGGATTCTAAATCGGACTGTTTTGTTTTTGGCGACATGAATATAAACATTTTGAAAAATAATGAACAATCCAACTGTTTTATTGACATATGTCAATCAAATAATTTCAAAATTTGCAATGAGAACATATCCACACGTGACTTCAATAACAAAGTTTCCTTAATAGATCACGTGTTGACAAATTCTAACAAAAAATGTGATATTTCCGTTATAAATAGTGCATTGAGCGACCATAAATTGATAGTGACGGATATCAACATAACAAAAAGACTGATGAAAAAAGCTTTCCACTCCAGAACAATCACCATTTTTGATAGTAAAAAACTGAAGCAGAAATTAAAAGAATTCAATGAACATTTTAACAAGTTTCACGGAACAAATGATATTTATAATGAAATAACACAAATATTTGAAGAATGTTCCGTTAAACAATTGATGAATATAAGAGAAGACTCCAAGCCATGGTTCGATGGAAATATTTCAAAATTAATAAAACTACTTGATAAATTCCATTATAAGAAGAAGTGTTATCCTGGCATTCAATCATTTGTAGACTTCTACAATCACTACAACAAATTAGTGAAGAAAACTGTTCGTCAAGCCAAACAAAATTATTACAATGAAAAATTCATGAATACCTCTCCAAAATCGGTTTGGAAATCAATAAATGATATCCTACATTATAAAAGAAAATGTGATAATGAAAATATAAAACACATTTCTATTAATGGAAGAAGAATTGAGGATATACAGGAAATTAGTGAAAATTTCAACGATTATTTCATTGGAATTGGTCCAAGTTTAGCAGCCAATTTTCCTTCTACAGATGAATTCCCCTCAATAAAATCACAAGTATCTTCTATGTACTTGAATCCAACTGATCCTAAGGAAATCGAAGAAATCATCAACCAACTAGATCCAAAAAAAGCCTCAGGATTTGATAATATTACCGTAAAAATTGTAAAAGAAGTGAAATCAGACCTTGCTCCTTTGATCAGTAAATTAATAAATTTAACGTTCTCAACAGGCACATTGCCGGATAAATCGAAAATTGCCAAAGTGAAACCAGTCTTCAAATCAGGAAAAAAGGATGAAATGAAAAATTATCGTCCCATTTCGATTTTACCTGTATTTTCTAAGATCATTGAAAAGTCAGTAAATAGTCGACTATTGGAATATCTTGAAAAATCAAATATACTTTATGATGGGCAATACGGATTTCGTAGATCCAGTGATACTGAGTCGGCAGTAATAGACGTTATAACACAATTTCAGCTTGACCTCGATTCTAATAAACAATGTGGTCTCCTATCACTGGATCTTCGAAAAGCCTTCGATACTGTCGATCACAAAATTTTATTGAGTATATTATATCAAATAGGGGTAAGGGGAATAGTTCATGCCTGGTTTCAAAATTATTTGTTAGATAGAAAGCAATTTGTCTACATGGAGAAAAGAACCAGTTCACTCAAAACTGTCTTATGTGGTGTTCCTCAAGGATCGATTCTTGGACCGGTTCTTTTTCTCGTGTATGTAAATTCTCTCTCCAATTTGGATTTGAAAGGAAAAATTAAAATGTTCGCAGACGATACATCAGTAATATATGGGGCAAATGATAAACATGAAATTAAAGTTGATATGTTAAAAGATCTCCAAAAAATATCTTCTTGGCTGATAAGTCACAAACTATCTTTGAATTTCGAGAAATCTTCATTTATGTTTATCTCTAAAAAATCCAATTTATCACAATCTGACCATCCCATCAAAATAGATGATAAAATCATCAAAAATTCTTCTATTGTGAGATTTCTGGGCATATACATAGATGAACATTTGACATGGAGTAAACATTTGGAAATTCTGAGAAAACAGATCTCTCCAATTATAGGAGTATTTTTTAAATTGCGAAATTTTCTGCCTTTGAAATATTTGAAATTAATTTATTTTTCTCTGGTATATTCTAGATTTCAATACCTAATTCCGATCTGGGGCTCAGCAACAAAAACCTTATTGAGACCTCTGAAAGCTTTACAAAATAAATTAATTAAATGTATGTATAAATTTGATTATAGAGAACCGACAAAAAATTTGTACAAACCCAATCAACTGTTAGATATATCTTCAATACATACGCTAAAACTCTGCACGTTCATTCATTTGATTAAAAATAAATTGAAACATTCTAATCTCATCTTCAAAATTAATAGTGACCAACATGACCATTCAACCAGATGTTCAAATAATTTATCAACAATAAAATTCAGATCAAAAATAGGACAACAATCAATTTATTATAACGGAATAATGTTATATAATGGATTACCTGATGCAATAAAAAAATTTGGAAAATTCAGTTTCAAAGTTAAGCTGAAAAAACATTTATTGCGATAGGTGAAGGACATTTTTATTTTATTTTCATTATTACTATTTTTTTTTATTTCTGTGAAAAGTCTGATTTCATTATCTTACTTTATTTTTTTCCCTATTTATTTGATTCATTTTTCATTTGTTTTTAATTTTTCCCTCTTATAAACTTGTAAGTTTCTTGGGAAATAAACATCATCCAATACAGGAAACTGTAATATATTTTTGTTAATATGGATTTTCATCAAGTATCGGCCAGTTCAATTCAATTATATATTTGATGATGATGATTGAATTCTATTCTAATATATTGAAATTAAATGTTATCTCCTGAAGAATCTAGTTTATTTTTCATTATTACAATTTTATTGGAAATTAACATTTTTGCAAGTGTTTTTCAAATCAAGTGTTTCATTCATGAATGTATAGATAAACCACTCAAGTTCGCTTCTTGAGAAGTCTTTTGTGTCCTGAATTTCAGTGGGAATAACTCGGTAGCTCAAGAGTGAACATATATGTGCATGTTTTCTTCCACTTTCTCATACATTGGAATATTTACCTTTAATGGATTTTAACATGTTTATAATCATTACTCACAACGGATTATCACAGAATTTATGTATTGAATTTGGTGTATAAATTTTTCATATCATTCAATTTTAAACTGAATTTTCGATTTCAGATTCAATTTGTCAGATATTCGAAATGACTTGCAGAGAGTTTGAGATTCTGACGAAAGATTTGCTCCGCCATGACAAGCAGAGGAAGATTAGGAAAGAAAAAAAATAGAAGTTTCTTTGTGATTTGAGAATAGTTCTTTCAGAATTTTCTTTTGTTGCTCACAGTTTATTTTTATTTATATTACATATTTGAAATAAATCATTTGAAGTTTCTATGAAAGCTCCAATAAGTGGCACAGTATATCTGTGAATTAATAAGATACATCGCATTTACAACAGAAGTGACATCTAGGCGATTCACAACACACTTCAGAAAGAGTATCGTTTTTATCGAAATGTGAGCTACTGAGAGAATCTTAATGTGACTCGCATTCTGAAAATTGTGAGCTGGTTTCAACCTCTCATTTAACTGCTACAATCACAATTATGTTCGTTTGATTGTGAAGCACAAAAGAACTTCACATTCAGTTCTTTCAGAGTTGAATTGTGCAACACAAAGTGAAGCCTGAAGCCGGTCACCAGGGTCCGAAATAGCAGTTAATGGGATGTCAATGTGACTCAAATTGCGATTCAAGGCTGTGATCTGAAACATGAATGTGCAGCACTTCAACATCTCTGAGATCGTTTTGTTTTAACTGGGAAGTGTCCCGGGTACGTTCATAATAACTCCTTTTCAGGTACGTACATTTCGGAACGAGTTAGGGACATACCAATGACGTGCTTTTTTGATAATTCCTTGTACGTACTGTTTATGAGTATCATTGACGTACATGTTCGGAAGGACTATGCACGTACTGTTTGGACCTTCCAGGTGCGTACATATATTGGGTCCCTTTCAAAATCGTATCTTTTGAAACTTTTGAGGATCATAGTGATGACGTACATTTTTGGGAATCGTATGTATTTGGACGTCTTCTTGACGTACGCCAAGAAACCTACTTTGTACATTCAGCTAGATCCCCTCAAGTCTAGTGTGGGCCGAAAAAGTACGAACTAGAAACGTCCCACATACGTACATTACCGTCCCTGTCAGGTAGGCCCAACGCGCTATCCCAAGTAGCACATCATGTGGTGACTTCAAGTTAGTTACCTATGTTCGAGATAACATTACATTTTTTTTAGGAAGTTCAGTAACAATGAAAATATATTTGAAAAAACACTGAAGGATCACTGTCTTATATGCGATGGCGATGTGGAATATCACACTTGCTGTGCAAAAAGTTCTGGCCGTATTTTCTGGTTTTGAAATTCACCACGTCGATATTTCAATTTTTCCAAATTTTTTCAGGAATAATTCATCATGAATATTGCATTACCAATATTGGTATATGTTCGAATATTTTGAAGTCATCACTCTCAAAATCCCGATACCCCTTTCAGTTGTGATTCGAAAATGACGAGTTGATTATTTTCATTTTACTTTGAAAACGATATTCAAGCATTATCAGAATTTGCATATCTATATTGCAGTATTATGCCAATATGCCACCTAATGTGATAATTCAATATTTTATTTTACGCTCCCAATGTCCAATGCACATCTATACCACACAATTCTTCTTTAGAAGCAAGTCTCTCCGTACCGTAGAGCGTTGTAATGGTAAACAGTGAAATATTCAAAGTGAAGGTCCGGGTTCAAGTCCCGCAGCAGCCAGAGTTTTTTCCAGGTTAGTATTCGGTAAGTACATGTGCATGAGTGAAATTTTCAAGTTGACTAATAATAAAGAAGAAATGAATAATTCCGAATATGAGTACTGAGAATTGCGAAGTGACATCATTTGAGTTTATTTTTTTCGTCGATATATCATTAACAAGAAGGTACGTTTTCGGAATGTCCCAAACAGTTCCCCTTTCTGTACATTACAGGTCCTGTGTGGACTAGAAAAGTACGTACCTGGGATTACCGACTATGCGGAAACGGTAAGTTCCAGGGAGGTCTTATGTACGTCTGTCGGAGACTAAAGTACGTCCCAAATATGTACAATACATCCTCACCGTACATATGCAGTACGTCCACTGGACGTACTTGTGCTATCTGGGTTATTAGTGTTTCTCTACTACATTATGCATGTACTATACATCTTGAATCGCTCTTTCTATCAAGAAAAGTGAATCCTTTGCTTATTGTTAAAGATCCAAGCATACATATATAGGGACAGATAGACAGCGCCAAGCGACTTTGTTTTATACTATGTAGTGAAGTGATGGAAGTTAACCATTTCAACTCGTTCTGGAATGGAATAAACCATGTTCTATGGAGAAGTTGAAATAATTTTTAAAGACGCCAATCTGAATTAGTACAGGATTGAAATGAATGTTTTCCTAAATTATTTTTCTAAACTCCCCTGCAGTTTTTTCAACAAAAAAAAATAACAAACGATGAATAGGGAATTTGATGAAAAATTCCAACATGGAAATCTTGCTTTCGTTGAAATGAAGTTGTTCTGAAATGTTTCTAGTTATTCTGATTCTTAAATTCCAAAACTTATTTCTATTTTTCATCAGTACCAACATTATCGGTTATAATTGCACGAGTGCATGAATATTACCGATAATTTTGCAAGAAAGCGTGATATCTAAAAATTGGAAGAGTTTATTTTCATATTTTGGCGAAAGTGCCCGAGTCCGAAGGACGAGGGCTTTTTCACAAAAAATGAAAATAACCGAATGAAATTTGTATAAGATATCACGCTTGTATGGAGTACTCACCTAAACGCGAAATGTTTTTCTATTTTTGAAGTCTATCTGACATTTATTTGTGTTGTTTACTGACGTCTAGCGATACGGTTTCAAATGTGTTGTTATGGTGACTTATTGATACAATGCAATTATATACCGCTGTAAGTTTTCGATAATTGCATTGCTCTTATGGGACATTTTATATATGAGGGAAATATTCGGTTATAATTGCACGAGTGCATAAAAATTACCGATAATTTTGCAAGAAAGCGTGATATCTAAAAATTGCAAGTTTATTTTAATATTTTGGCGAAAGTGCCCGAGTCCGAAGGACGAGGGTTCTTTTACAAAATATGAAATTAACCGAATGCAATTTGTATAAGATATCACGCTTGAATGCAAAATTATCTGGTCATTTTTATGCACGAATGTAATTCATTGGAATATTTCACGAATGAAGAAATTCTCAAGGAAATGTTATTTTTTGTTCATTTATACTTTCCTTTATAGATTGTATGGAGTACTCACCTAAACGCGAATTTTTTTTTTAATTTTTGAAGTCTATCTAACATTTATTTGTGTTGTTTTCTGACGTCCAGCGATACGGTTTCGAATGTGTTGTTATGGTGGGTGACCAATTACCGCTGTAAGTTTTCGATAATTGCATTACTCTTATGGGACATTTTATATATGAGGGAAATATTCGGGTTGATGTTCTTAGCGCTGATTTTGCGTTGAATGTTTGGTTGAATTTCGATGAATAGGGTATCATCGGAAAGATAATTGTACTTTTTCAGAAGATATATCACTCAATCCCACTTATTTTCATTAAAAAATTTTTGGGACTGTGACAAACCCTTGCTAGGGGTTCGAAGGCTGAGGTCCGAGGCTTTTTGCTTCAAATTCCAATTCAATGAGAAAAGTTAGGTGCATACTTTTCGTTGGTTCATGAAAATTGTCTTTGAAATCAATAACATTTGAATTTTTTTTTTTTTTGGATTGAGGTGGCCTTTACTTGATGGAAATCCATAGTTATTACGCTATAAGGTAGACACGATTAAATTTCCACAAAATTTATTGTCTTCGCGACATGTTTCGATACACTGTATCTTTATCAAGCGAATGTTTCTAAACACTATGTGTTTAGAAACATTCGCTTGATAAAGATGTTTCTAAACACTATGTGTTTAGAAACACCCGCTTGATAAAGATACAGTGTATCGAAACATGTCGCGAAGACAATAAATTTTGTGGAAATTTAATCGTGTCTATTACCTTATAGCGTAATAATAACATTTGATCAAAACATTATATTCGACTATTTTCAATTGATAACTAATGAGTCAGAAGCTGTATAAATAATAAACAAATGTATTCAATATTTTTTTATTGTTCTGTTTGATATAAAAATATATTTCTTTCTTCTACTACTACAAATATAATATAAATATGGCATGCACACTCAATACAGATATACCTTATTTACACTAAACCAGTAATCGTTTTCCATTAACATTTTCAGATTCTTCGTCATCTCACAATAAGTCGTATATAAAACTATATAGTACAAATATTAAAGCTATTCTGGCCCAAATGAGCATTTACAAGAAATACCTGGTAATTTCCATGAATCTTCAATTACAAAACAATTGAAAAATGATTCAGTCACTTGAAAGAAGGAGGTTTTAACTTAACGCCAGCTGGTAGATTATTCAAAAATGTTAACGAACACAATGAAACTGATAATTTTGAGAAAAAAAAATCATGTGGAAAAATATTGAAACATATATACAAAAGTAAAGAACGAAAGTTTAAAAGATTAAATAATGCATGTGAAGAAACTTAAATAGGATGGTTTTGAATGTGAAACAAATGAACAGTTGCATTAGAATATGACTTAGAGACTGAGAGTAGGCAACATTGAAACGAAAAGAATAGGAAAATATATTTGTGCGAGAATAATACTTTTCCAGCACGAATATGTGTTATGGTTACCATTTCGCTTTATTTATTCAAATTGAAAATAGTCCATGAAAATAATTGGCTGTGAACTAATATACTATTATCAAAGTAGGCGAAAATTCAAAAATTTTCAACAGTTCAAACACTTTTGAATCACCTCTTTCATCTGCCTGTAAACATTATTTCAACTGTTATTTCGTATTTGATTTAAAATACTGCGAACTGTAAAACTCATCAAAAATACCAAGTATCTCTAGAAATATTCTTACTGAACATCTAATACTGGTATCCTCCGTTACCGTTGGATGGTCCTCCGGAAGGATAACCTCCTGGCCCTCCTGAGGGGTACCCACCAACTTGCTCGTAGGTTACTTTTGGTTTGTAACCTTCTGTATCAGCAGTGTACTCAACAGTTTGGACACGGCCATCAGGAAGAAGCACAAAGTATTTTCCTTGAGCTACGTCTCCTTGTCTTTGTTCTTCGTGACCAAAATCATTGCCAGATGCAGCATCCTGTACGTGGTATTCGAATTGGTAGTTGGCTGGTTCCTGGAAACCAAAAGATATAATGTTTACAAAAAATGTTGCTTTGAATCGCTTGAATTGACTCAGACCAAGATCTAAGGCCTACTTGTTTGCCGAAAAATCCCTATTTCCAGGCTTTTCTTTGAAAAACTGTCAGCTTGATTATGTAGATGGCCCTAGTAAAATTATATTATGTGGCAACACTGTTACTATTACTCATTATTCTCATGCCACAGAACATACATCTATGGTGAACTTCTACTATATGTAATATGAGCTCATGTTCGTTGTACTTCACTTTCTGGTTATTTCTGTTGAAATCAAACCAACATTTTTTCTTCCTGAACAATAATGGAATGTGGTTTTGATTCTGGGTATGAACATGTACCAAGAAATGGCCTGAAAGTTAACTGATCTGATGAGTTTATAGATCTGGTACTGGCTGAACAGTTTCGAGAATATCGACCTAAGAGAATTGATTCTGATTTATAATTTCTGAAAAAAGTTTTCATCTATGATTCCTACATTGGTACTTGCCGGTATCTGCATTGGAAAATTCATATTAGAGCTCTGGAAAAGGCATTGTGAGAGGTGGGTACTCGAAATGTAGCTATGCATTTGAAAATAGAAATCAACAATATATGTGAATTGAAAAAAGTGCTTTATGAGAGAATGCACTAGTGCATGGTATGTTGATAAATTCTTCATATTTATTCTTTTCGAGCTCTGAATATGCATGCATTTTTTGCTCGAATTCATATAACGATCTGGAACTATGTTGTAAATTGAATGAGATGGCAATTTATTCTGCTAATTGAAAGCATACATTCTGAATGAGTACCCTGGATAATTGATGTTCACGCTGAAGAGCATGTTATTCCTCAAATTATAATAATTTTGTTGGCAAATTCTCCATTCTCACCAGTAGAAGTGTAATTAAGAGTCTGATATTGCACACTTTGCAATCTCTTATGTACCACAAATAATTCTAGGTGGTTTCAGAATTTTCTCCTTTTCATTTCAACATAGGAAAGACGTCGAACTAGTATATGACACCTGATTTACAGATCGTTTTGAAAAAGATATGCTAAAGGAGCTAGATGATACTTCCCAGAAAAAAGCATACATTAAAAATGTTCTTAAGCAGGTAACAATTATATAGCAGATGAGCCACTTGCTGAATATCCGCGTCCCAATTAAAAAGTGTGTTAACATTTTTAGAGCCTTCAAGAAACAAAAGTTGACTAGTTACAGACAAAAACATTTTCGAAAAATCCAAAACCCTAGTATTCGAGATCATGCCATCGACAAACTCAATGTCAGACAGCTGGTTCGACTCGTCCTAGGTCTCCTGAGGAGCACTAGACAAATCTTGCAGACCTTTTAAATCCTTGAGGAAAGAAGGAGAAGCGCCATCTGGTGGCTTTGTCAAAAAGTCTCATACTAATATTACATATGTATTACCGATTGGTCGTCTTTTCCATTAGCATATCCAGGTGGCCCATATTGAGTGCTGGGTGGACCATATTTGGAACTGGGTGGTCCATAAGTGTCGCTGGGTGGTCCATAAGTGTCGCTGGGTGGTCCATAGGAAGCTGCAGGTCTTAGGATAGCTTCAGTTTGCGCAGGTGCTCCGTATGTGCTAGAGGGAGGGGAGAACGGCTTTGGTGCGCTGGGAGCTCCGTATTGGTTGGAGGGGGGGATGTATTGGTTGGAGGGAAGGTACTGGCTGCTGGGAACTGGAGGCTCTGCCAAGACCATGGCCATGGTGGCTAATGTGATAACAGCGACCTTGGAAAATGAGTGGTATTATTGATTTGTCGAAGTTATCAACAAATATGTATGTGAAGAAAAAGTTGAACACAAGAAAATGAAAGAATCAGGAAATAGGTATGACTTTTTTTTTATAACTGTATGCTGTCGAATGAAACTCAATAACTGGAGTAGCAGTAGCCGAATGAGTAGTAGTTTTCTTGTTTTTATATAAGAAATTCGCAATTGAACGAAAATAGGAGAAAAAATACTTCTATTCTAGGAACTTGAAGATAGAAAATAATGAATTTTACAGAGCAGGCTTTTATATCAGTGTTCAGAATTCAAGTTAATGAAGCCTGCTATTGCCTACCCACTAAACAATAGTATATTAAAAAAAAATATGGAGGATGCGTTTTACTGTCGAATGAAGTGATATTGTTTCTGATCAGAATCCATGAAATGGTCTATTTGAGACAGAATTCGATTAACAGTTTATAGTATTCATTTGATGATGTCCGTATAGGAAGTTTAATTTTACAATTCTCAAAAGAATGAATGAATAAAAGATTCAAAATGAGACTTTTTCGAGTCGAAAAAAGTTGGAATATTTGGATCTCAGTAGGAATAGAAGCTATTTCCGTATTTGCTTTCATCAATAGTTACTTCTACGGCAATCGAACTACTATAGAGGATCAAGAAGGAAATCAATTCTTGTTCTTTCTCTGCCCAATTAGAGCTATCTCCACCAAATTGGGAACATGTAATACCCATTAATGATTCAATTAATCGCATTCCATCTCACGTTATGTAAATTGGCCTCTACTACCAGTAGTTTGCGAAAGTGGTCTATCTTCTAATTCATCATTAACTTACTCCAGTCATTAAAATCATGTGTATATAAACACGTTTTACTCTAGATACCTGTTATTACATACTTTTCTCCAACATTCATGTATCCATCTTCGACATCGGCCATTGGGAACGTTTAAAGATGTCTTTAATCATTTATGATTAGATTATGTAAGAGATCACTACGAAAGGATACATCTTCGTGGAACTGATACGAATAAAGAAACGTAATTTGAACATATTTGAAAACTCTGCACGGTCAATGGATTGTGGTTCATGTTTGAATCGAGAATCCAAACAAGGCAGCAGTTTTCCTGTCTTACGAAAGAATGTTGATTGCCAATAAATCGATGGACTGGAATAGAAAATCAATGAGACCCTATTACTCTTATTCTGTTTGAACATGAGGAGCCGGAGAAATTATAGCAGTATAATAAAAGGATCTGTTTAAACTAACAACTAAAAAAGAATAGTATTTGTGTTTGTTGCTGCTGATGGAATCGTTTTTGGTGTAGAAAACTTTTTTGTATTCTCCGTTAAGACGAAAAAGAGTCTTTCAAATGAAGCTGTAACTTCATCTTAACCTAATATAGACGGATTAGTAATTTCTTTGTATTATTTCGGGAAATACTGAAAGAGTAACATGCGTCAATCGCAAATAACAATTACTGCACCGAAATCAGCGTTACTATTATTAGGTGATTCATTACTTACATGTTTTTTCAGAAATAGAAACGTGAAACTTTTGCATTTTCTTTGAGTTTGGATTGTGAATAAAATATGATTTTCCTTCGAGTGATCTTGATGTCGGGAATAAAGAAAAAAAGTTCAAACATTTAAAAACGAATCGACAACTTGAAGTAGCTGTAGAAACTCCGAAATAATATTTTTTGCACCAACCCAGACTCAAGTTGTGAAACATATCATGACGCCCCTAACTAGTAATCTATTCCATCAAGACATTTTTAATTGCACTGTTAAGCAGATTGAAGCTCACTTTTTTAATTAAGCTTAATTTTATGTGTTGTTACAACTCTGTTCACATTTTATCATGAATATAATCTATATGTTCCGGAAAATTGCAGGCGTTGTATTCTATTTCATAATTGCCTATTCACACCTTGTGAGACAGAAGATGAATAAAAGAACAAATGATAGATTTGACATTTGATTTTTCAATTAGAACAGTCATTATGAAGCTCACAGAGTGTACCTTGGCTACCAGAGAATGACAGTAAATTTTACAGTTTGAACACGGTTATGTTCTGATCGAAAAATTTGAAATTTGATTTCGAAATTGAATAAAATCGTCTGTATTAATCCTCACATATTCATGGGCCTTATGTATTGTGTTCAGGAATATTTGAAAAATAATGAATTGAGACCTATGCAGAACTGTTATCGAAGACTTCATAAGTTATTTGTTGAAGAATAGTGTAACAAATGACCACTGAGTCATCACCTTTATGAAAAGTGAACATCTGCCACATTCTCCGAGTTGTGTATGTTAATGAGAAAGAACATTTGATTTAGGATAGATCACTTGTAGTACAATATGAAATATTTCAATGATAATTTTGATAATAGACACAATCGAATGCCTTGATGAGATCGCAAGAGCATTATGGATTCGCTAAAGCATTATAGATGAAGGAAAATGAACACTGATTTTTTTTTGAAATCTGCTAGTTGAAAGCATTCTCACGCTAGACAGTTGAATAAATACATTCAAGGGCTCCCCTCTGAAAATAAAAATCAACACTATTCAAAACTAGCACTAGATTACAATTGAAACCTCCTTACCACTTTACTGATTCCTTTAGTGACTATTATCAATGAAGGAAATGAGAAGTAGGTATTTGCAAATTTACTAATTGAGTAACTGAAGTTTATGACCACAAAGTAAAAAAATTACTCTCCTCGAGGTGTTGGAGTGAAGAGCGCAAGATAAAAATCAATAATCTTGCAATAAGTAGGTAAAGCTGGTAATGATATTCAATAATATTACCATAATTATGGCATCGGTCTTGATGCTCTTAAAAAAATCTTTCTCGCATAATATTTACATAACAGCGTAAATATTTCCTGTGTTATATGGGATGTATGCGTATGACTGATTATAAAATATTTTCTTGGAGATAATGTTTTTTTATTGTATCATGTGTTTCCAGTTATTGTTGGTAACTGTAGCAGTTGAATATATATATCGAGATGATTATTTGAATAATCTATTGGGTGATACCTTTTCATATGAACTTGAAGATAGAAAAAAAAACAACTCTATGTTACATTATTTTATATAACGATTGTGGAGATTGACAGAACCACGAACTTTTTTTGCAATCAGATAGTAAGAACAATAGAAGGATGGTGATAAATGATATAGATCACTGAAAATTGAAAATAGTTTATCCAATCCTACTAGTCTGAAAATTGACAACATAATTATAATTCGGAAATGATGGAAAAAATTGGAGCAAATTTCAATACAGGTATTTTATTCGGAAACTGTTTTTTATTTTTGGAGTTTAAGTATCATGTGTTCCCAGTTATTGTTGGTAACTGTAGCAGTTGAATATATATATCGAGATGATTATTTGAATAATCTATTGGGTGATACCTTTTCATATGAACTTGAAGATAGAAAAAAAAACAACTCTATGTTACATTATTTTATATAACGATTGTGGAGATTGACAGAACCAGGAACTTTTTTTGCAATCAGATAGTAAGAACAATAGAAGGATGGTGATAAATGATATAGATCACTGAAAATTAAAAATAGTTAATCCAATCCTACTAGTCTGAAAATTGACAACATAATTATAATTCGAAAATGATGAAAAAAATTGGAGCAAATTTCAATACAGCTATTTTATTCGGAAACTGTTGTTTATTTTTGAAGTTTCATGTGAAAACTCTTTCTGATACCGATGAATTTCGTTACATTCAGTTTGATTTATTGTGGACTAAGCTAAGAACTATCGGAAATATAAAGTTATTTGTTCTACCTATAGACATCACTTCTTCGATTGTGTTGTGTTGAATCGGAATAGTTTCATCGTTTATAATTGATTTGGCAAAAAATTCATACACTTCTCTTGAAATATCATCAAAAAGTTCACTCAGCAAAAAATAATTCTGATGGAATTGATTGATAAATTGAAAAAATTTTAAAAGTGTGTTTGGAGGCACCCACAAATAATTTATATCAGTTCGGTTTCAATTGACAATTTTCAATGAATTAATTGTGGTAGATTTTTGAAAAAATAATTGCAGTTCAGTTCAATGGGTGAACTGAATTGAGAAATAATCAACTGTATTTCAAAGTCAGCTTAAATCTTCAAATATTAATATCCTTTAATATAATCGATCAAGTAGAACTATAACCGGAAAAATGACACGAAACTGTTATTTCGGAACTATGAAGATCACTAAACTTGTCACCAGATCATATCCTACCTTCATTTTGCACTTTTGTTTTTGAATGGGCACTACTGGTGTTGAAAGAAGAGATGTTACTCTTGAAACAAATCTGGATGATCTGATAATGGTGAACCACCACACAGAAGCTTATATACTCAAAATCCGCAGATAGTGGGTGTATTCCATACACACAAAATATTTCACTTTCATCCCAAAACCTTGCTGTACCATCACTCTTGGAAAATAATTTCACCCTACCCGGCCATCTAGCAGGCCCCTCTCTTTTCTTTGACGCCAAACAGTGGTGTAAGATGTAACTCACACTTTCTGCATTGAAATGGTTCATCTTGATGTACTTGTTGTTTGTCTTTGATATCATCCGATTAACGTATCTATCTCTTCCGTTTTTTTTTCAATTTAACATAAGTTACTACGTGATTTTTAGTAATAAATGAAAGTTGGATGATGGTTTATGAATTTTTGCAATTAACGATATTTGAAATATTGTAGTTTTTTTTGTGAACTACTGAGTTGATGACATCGATAAAAAAAGCATTGAGAGAACTATCCTGAAATAATAGTATCAGCCCTATTATCTTCCTGTCGGAAGATTTTTCGAACAGATAATAAATCAAAATTGTTTTTTCAACTCCATGATTTCAGTCAGTAGTTTGCTTGACTCTTTCTACATAATTAGGAACATCAATAGTATTTTTCCACAAATCACAAGAAAATTTTCAATCCCATATAAAATTTCTTAAAGAAAAAGTCAAGATTTCCTTACAGTCGTCAGTGTTCAACAAATGATTGAAAACAGTTTCCATAGTAACCCAAGTAATTTTATAACGAATTTCAAAGCACCATTTATTTGTGAATAAAATTATTCGCAATTTTTTCAAAGTCTATTAATAGCTGTTGATTTTTTAACAATTTGGGGGAGAATAGTATGTTTAACTCTTGGAAAAAGCTCTGTGTTGCTACTTTACAGTCGTCCAGGAATTTTAGGCTTTTTCTGCCTGGTGAACAATATACCTATTACCTATGCGCTGGATGCAAAGACTGCCATTCGGAATATATACGTTCTTCTGTAATTGTGAGTTTTTTTTTATTGGAGACTCAATATTTTGTGGATTCAAAGCAAGCTAACTTAACTTATGAATAACTCATCCTATAGACATCAGAATTGAATAAGAGCATTCAGACATGTACTCAACTTAATTTGGAAATTTTTATCTTTCGCTCAAGAAGAGTTAAGTTATTTATGAGTTAAGTTGGCTTGCTTGAATCCGCCTTTCATTATTCGGAAGGGGTTGTCAATATTTCCAGCTTCTATGTCATAGCAACTGATAAGTGCATTTGAAGTTCACGAACACTTCATGAAATTCAAGAAACCTGTTGCATTCAGAAAATTCATTATTGAACACTATAAAAAACAATTCATTGTGGCATTTTCAAAAGACAGTTCACCACAACCACAACTATATTATACTACATACTATATACCTTCTCAAGGAGTGTTACTTTCAAATAAAATAATCACAAGGGGTCAAATCTGGTGATTTAGCGTCCTTGGGAAGAGTTCCTATGCTGTTTCCGCAAATGTGACCAACCACCTTGTTGAAATATTGGTCTATTGGTTTTCAGTATTGGCATCTGAGCTCAGTCCGAAATCATAGGCTCATTATATTGCTAAACAAATATTGCTTTAACTGTTCATGAATTTTCAGATGAATGGTAATGGTTATCCTAAATGTATTAAGTTGTGAGGAGACGAAATGATCTTTTCATTATACTATCCATTCTAATCACTGAATCCTCAAGAAAAACTGTCCGCAGTATTCACTGTTGATTCAATCGGAGGAGTCTTTTGATCAGCAGTCTGATAGTACTCTCAATATAAATCGGATTTTTATTGTTCTTGGATATCATTATAACGTATTTTGTTCATTTTTTTTATATGTAGATTCACACGAAAGGGAAGCCCTGTAATGTACAAAGAACACCACGTGAATCAAGGGACAGGAGGTACGAATCAACATTTACTTTGAATTTCTGAAGTTTGTAAGCCTCAGAAAAAACCTCTTTTGGCAAGGAGTTCCAAAGCTCAACTGTTCCATTGAAAAAAGATCCCTTACCAAGAGAAGTTCGACTGGTTTCCAAATTCACAACAAAGGGGTGGGAATTTTGTACTCATCCGTCGACTCAGCCGTGTAGATATTGCCAAGGGTGGAACGATAGAAAACAATTCGGAAGAGCATCGACCGTGAAAGTATCTATAGAAGAGAGACAAGTCTCCGACCCTTCTACGATGTTCCAATGAAGTGAGTGAGTCTGTGAGCGAAGAATCACCAACAAGACGTATTGCCTCTCTCTGAATAGAATCGAGAAGCCTCAATGAATGTTTTGATGCCGAACTCCACACATGAGAACTGTATTCTATGACAAGTCGTATCTGAGCCTTGTAGATTATTAGAAGCTGACGAGAAGTGAAGAATTTCTTCACACAAAATAGAAATCCAAGTTTCTGGGAAGCACTTTTAGCGATCGATCTCACATGGTTTTCAATGAGAGATTATCACTGATCGTAATTTCTAGCATAGAGATACTCGATTTTGTAGGAATAGTCACTCCTGACATCTGAATATTAGACGATGATAGATCGGATTTTCTTGAGAAGAGACATTCCTGGGTTTTCGTAACATAAAATTCCACCAAGTTCATGTTACCCCATTCTATTATTTTTATAAAGACGTCGTTAATTTTATTGACGTGAATGTTTCTTTGAATTTTTGTTTCTCGAGCTGGTATGGGGACTCTGAAAGAGAAACTGGTATGAAGAGTACTGACGTCCGCAAAACTATGTATTGAACAAGATGTTTTCTCGAGCAAATCATTGATATGAAGCAGAAACAAAGTGGGCGCCAGAACTGGACCCTGTGGATTTGCATTGATTTGGAGAATGTCAGATGATACTACATTATTTTGCGACTTTTATTTCAACACTGGTGGATCTGGAAACAGAGGGCAAGTGATATGGCAAGTCCAATTCTAACGAAAAACACAAAAATCAAGAAGAACGTTCTTGTCTATATAATAGAGGCCATGTTCGTGGGTTAATTTCTAAAGTAAGAGCTTCCAGCAAATATGATTGCAGATTATGAAAATGGATAATGAACTCTTCATTGGTGAAACTAAATTATGAAAAGTAAAGGTTATAGACATCTCTACAAACAGAAGAGAATGCAGTGGATCCTTCTATAGAAATTATACACATTTACTCATAAATAATGAAGGTTTCAAATCAGTCATTTTTGAAATTAAACACCTGTATGTTGATCAGATATACGATTTATTTGAAAGTTTCACTTTGGATTGAATTTCAACAAAAATGTTTCCCGAAAATTCAAGGCTGTTATGATCGTATGGATACTATGAAAAAACTCTCTGTATCAAGCTCTTGTGTAAAGTGCTGGATAACTACGTGAATTATTGTAATGCCTAGTGAATGTTCATATGTTAAAGGTGGGCACATATATTTTCAAGAGACTACGTAATATATTATCTGATTCATTCAAATTCAGTATGGAGCATTTCTTCCAAAGATCCGCTGCTTACGTACCGTCATTTCTTCATTTTCGAATACCTCACCATATTCATCTACATCAAGATCATAAATTTTTCTATGAAACATTTAGACGCGATGAATTTTACATTCCGCTAGACTTATTTGGGATTGCTCAGGTCACCGCAGTATGCGACTTGTAACTTATTACCATATTATACATAGTGCGAAGTGTGTATCAGCACAATGCTAAATTATGTTGAATAAACCAATTAGAAAACAAAAGAGTTGTACAGGATCTTTCGCGATGTCTCCTGGGAATTTATACGTGTTGTTCCAGGATCTTCACGAATATAAGGTCATATATATTATTGTGTGAGATTATCATTTGACTTGTGCTGAGACACATCAAGGGAGGGAAGTTAGCTATTATACATTGTGGTCCATTAAGTTGGCAACAAATGGAAATGTTTTCTATTACTTGCACAATAGAAATGTGAGTACTGCCAAAAGTTAGTGTATGTTCGATAACCTTATTGAATGCACTTAGAATGGTTTGGAGTTTACAGGCCCCAAAAAATATTCGTCTTTTTACTTTTTCATTCAACATAATTCTAGAATTTCGCAATATTTTTCAGCAAAGGCATATTATCAGTTGCTCATGTCAGCAAAGTGCGATCCATCAATTTTTTTATATTTTTTATATGCAGATTCACACGGAAGGGAATCAAGGGACAGGAGATACGAATTAACATTCACTTCGAATTTTTGAAGTTTGTTATCCTCAATAAAAACCCCTCTCGGTAATTAGTTTCAAAGCTCAGCATTTTCATTGAAAAAAGATCATTGAGCAAGAGAGGTTCGACAGGTTTCCAAATTCACAACAAAGGTATTGAATTTCATATGTACAAACGAGTGTCCAAATCAAGAGCGCACACAGAATTTGGATCTGGAGAGGGGGCTGAGCTTAGGTAACTGATATTTTCATGGATTTTCACTTCAGAAGTGGGGTTTTGAAAGGAAAACAAAATCACCTGTGTGAATTTTTCGGTTTTGGGGAGGGGGCTGCAGCCATATACACTCTATTGAGCCAAATACAAAATGAGGGCTATCATGAAAGTTGTTCAAAATACCATTTCCAAAAAGTTTGTTTATGGCTGAGGATATTTAACAATCTTATTTTCTAGGTTGGGGATCAGACACATAAGTGGTATTGGTTCAAACTTCCACTGTAACTTTATATTGTATCTGCATTTTAAATAATAATAACAATAATAAATGCTTTCATTGAAAGGTATATTAATACAAAATCACTAAGCTAACCTAACAAATGTCAGAATTCAACTTTTGCACATGGTTGCTCAAAGCATCCATCTATCTGATTTTCTCTATGATTCGGTTAAAATATTTGTTTTTCATTTAAGTTTATGATGGATTTCGTTTTGCTCATTTTATTTTTTTCCGTTTATTTCAATTTTGAATTCTTGATCGAGGTTAATTTCAGTTTTCTTGATTATATTCCCGTTCCTTTTGTTTTGATTCAGTTTTTTCACAAGTTTTCATTCTCCTTATAACTTTTCGTCTAATTTCTGCCCATATCAATTTAGTTTTCCAACATGAATTCATTTTATTCTGATCAAATAATTGATAGAATTGGCCAGAAATTGTTTGGAATCCACGATAACGTAATGAAAAAGAACTTTATTGTGTTTTACTATGCAATAGCTTCTTCAGGTCGTAACTTACTGAACAGAGGCGATTTTTTGAAGATTTGTTCTACTTTTTCAATAACCAAAAGTTTTTTCAATTGAATCATCCTACTTTATGAACTTACAGTTCGATGAAAGCAGGTAGGAACATTGCTAAAGACAGATAAAAAGCAGGTGATATGAAATTAACTTGAATATGGAGATCGACGGAGATGACTTTGGGGGTTATATATCTGAGGACAAGCAATGCTCCGAGCGGCTACGATGTGGATGACCGACCGAGCTTGGACAGACTCTCATTCTCTTATCAGCGGTCACGCGTTGAAAGGTAAATCATTGGCTCGCACAAGTTTTGACAAAGAATCCCAAACCCATTTCATCGAATTTTCATGAAGAGTGATCTCCATTTTCAGGAAGTAAATTCCATTTACTTCCGATGAAGACTTGTAATGATTTCAAAATATTCGTGTAGAGCAACACAATTGCTCATATCGGATACACATATATACTGTTTACATTAGAACTGCTTGAACAGCGGGAGACAGAAAAATAAAATCTCGAAATTCGAACATCACATAAGTTATTCGAAGCTGCCCCTCTTTCATAATCAAAAACCATTATAGAGATTTATTGAGGAAAGCGCTTTCTCTAGATTTTTTTAATAGCTTGAACTTTGTCACCCTTTGCATGTTTTGGCCAATTACATTATGTACTTACTGTTCATATTTACATCGTTCATGGTGTAATTGAAATGTAGAATGAACCTTTTTTTTTGTAATTTGATTGAAATGTTTGACATGTGCGGAATTGGTAATTCTTGACCTCTGTGGAGAAAGGTTCCCTCTTCGACTTGGAAATATTTCGATCGGATACAATGAGAGAGAGAGAGAGAGACGTTTATTCACTACATCATGTACATGAACATTTGTAGCAGGTCCTATTCGATAGATTCCTAGATCTAAAATTTTTGTACAGTTATACACAAATACATGGATATGAGAATGAGGTACACTGTAAACAGACATAAAAAAGGAAAACACTACACAAAAACACTACATTTGGTGTCACAAACAAAATACACTTTAAAATGAGTTGATTATATGGTTACAAGCTAACTAGACAATTAAGTCATCATGGCATAAACGAGGTTGTACTTCAACATCAACGATGGAAAATAGCTTTTTACATTGTAGAGCTCATATATTCCTCAACTGAGTAGAAGGAGGAGTAGGTGAGATATTTTTTTATGGATGATTTGAAGCAAGGCATGCTTTTTTTTCTCCATTCAGAGGGGAGTTTGTTGTAGAGGGCGTAATTCAGAGAGTTTCGTACAGAGGTATTAAGTCTGAAGAATGGGCATCTGAGCTGATCTGCAGAGCGAGTGGCATAGTTATGTTGATGGGCACCCTTCTTAAGTGATCCTGATTGTTTATGGATTTCTATCAGAGAGGAGTAAATGAAAACTGATGGTAGAGGCATTATTTTATATTTAATAAAAAGGGGCCTACATGATGTTAGATATTCGGCTCCATCCAGGATTCTGATGGCTTTTTTTTGTAACTTGAACACTCTTAACGATTGAGTAGCGTTACCCCATAATGTAACACCATAACATAAATGAGAATGAAACAGGGCATGGTAAGAGTTTATGAGAATGTCGATGCTCAACATTTTTTTTAGCCTCCGTAGAAGAAATAGTTGACTTGATAATTTTCGGCATAATGCATCTATGTGTGCTCCCCAGCTGAGGCTATTATCTAGAGTAATTCCCAAAAGTTTTATACTATCACTCGAATCACCACTATTCGCCGAGAAAATCATATTTTGGCTTTTATTTTGGTTCATTTTCAAATTATTTGCAGTGAACCATACAGCTGCACGTTGTTCGGTTTCATTCATTAAGTTCTTCAGCTCTGAGTACTCAGAATGTGAGTTCAGGAGAGTTGAATCGTCCGCGTATAAAATGCACATATTTGGCATCAAAAAGTTGAATATGTCATTGACATATATCACGAAGAGAAGAGGCCCCAAGATTGATCCTTGGGGCACTCCACTCTCCACGACTGCAATGTCCGACATTTCGCCGTTAATGGCAACAAGTTGTTTTCTTCCATTCAGATAGTTACTCAGCAGTTTGAGTGGAATACCTCTTATACCATAGTGCTCTAACTTCATGAGCAGTAGTTGATGGGAGACACAATCGAAGGCTTTGGAGAGATCGCAGAGCGTAGCAGCTGTGAACTCTCCAGATTCAAAACCCTCGACTATTCTCCCAACAACTCTGCTCACTGCTTGAATTGTTGAACAATT
>JAVJAQ010004693.1:32895-40395 GCA_032362365.1 Zygogramma bicolorata | reverse complement strand
AAAACTTGTTAAGGTGATTGAAACATTCTGAAGTTCTGAGGGAATGTTCCACTTAATGAGACCTTTCAAATGATGTATCACAAGTGGCATAGAAAGATTATTACTTTTGTGGAGAGAAAGAGGTTTTGAGGAACTTCTTTTCACTTTTTTTCTACAAGTCGATGCGAAAAGAATTCAAAACTTCTCTGAGAGAAGTAATATCGAATAATCAGCAAACACCCTATTTTGATAGATGTTTGGTTCAATCGTTAAAAGGAAGGAAGAGTATCTGAAGCAGCCAGTCCTTTGCATATACCGGGTGACCCGGAACCAATTTAGCAAGTATTAAACCATATATGACACTTCCGGTTTGATCGGAAACGCATCCAATTTTTATTTCAAATGGTATCTTTGATTTTTTTGGAAATTACGATTCTTTATAGAATTACCTTTCTGATGATGTATCATAATCATACTTCCAATTCACAATCTGTTGGTATAATTGAGATTTTATAAAAAAATACTTTTTGTATTCCCCTCGTGACGGAACATCTTCATGAAAGTTAGTTAAGGATTATTCAACAATATTATGTGAGTAACAACAATTCATCGCCAAACTTTTCACACAATATTTTTTGTGCAAATTAGCTATTTTAATTTTTTCTATAATATTTCAACATCAATATTATAGGGCTGTACATTATTCGTCAGCAGGTTTGGAAGGATGTTTCGCAAGGCTCCCCTGTCATTCAAAATCTAAAAGATGGCACAGTCGCCATATTTTCGATTTCACTCCAAAATATAGTATTCATGCATTGATTTCATTATCCCAACTTTCAATTTTTCGAGTTGACCCGTTCGAAAAATAATAGGGGGTGGACAGTAAAGAAAGTCACTGTATATAGTTTATAATAATATTTTTTTTGCTGTACCTAATTTTCTTTTGCGTAATATGAATGAATAGTTACTATGCAAACATTATTCATTAGACATAATTCTCTGCTTTTTTCTAGTCCGAGTAATTTTTTAAGTGAATGGTACATTTTTCAACTTTTTTATTTGAGCTTTCAACAATGCTGTCCAACAGTCGTTATAAGATTCATTGACCTGCCATACATTTTGAGATTTGACAATTTTCACGACTCACTGCACTCCATTATATTATGTCTGATATCCATTTTCTACCAAAATTTTCGGAAAGGAGAGTTCTCATTGGGAAACTTCTCACAATCATCCTTAAGGCGAGGTGTGACGATAATTATCGATCAATTACTTTCGAAAGACACTCTCGGTGGTCAGCAAAAATAGCCTCCGCGGGAGATTTAACAATCCTAATAATGGTTTTGAAATGACAATTAAAGCCAAACTATAACAATTCTCAAATAACGATTACACTCTTTGGGATGCTGAAGGTCAGCAACAAAGAATCACAACCATGTCTGGACATTAAAACACAATTCGATACCTAAAAATAATTATCCTTTCGATTCTGCACATTTTGAAATTTTCAGGGTCTTCTTTATATATGAAGAAGAATGTACCTCTCTTCGCTTCACATGATGTGTTCTTACGTTTTCATTTTGTTCTTGTCAACCCAATATCAGAGGGATGATCATAGAAAATTTCATTGGACAGTAAATATTAGGTATATTATTTCGATTCCTAAATCCTCAAATTTCAAACTCTCAAGCTGTACTTTTTCAAGAAAGACAAGAAACTACTTTTGAAAATCGGCGGATATTTTTATGGTGAAGATTTTTGATGGTATCAGGATTTGTTGGCATGCTCCTGACTTGAAAAAAATCAGCTTCAGGGGAAAAAACGAAAGGATACATCTTGCTTGATTATAATCGACATCTCATCAGGAGTCACGCCACAATCCATTTGAGATTCTATTTTTATTTTTTATTCTGATCGAATCACTCAATACGGCTGCTTGAATTCGGCATCCAATTATTATTCAACGTATAATATCTCACTCACGATTCTTCATCTGTTACTTTCAGCTTTTTTTTCATTTCTAACATCAGAATTGCGAACAGAGAACTATTGATGAATTCGAAAGGAGATTGGAATTTCACACAACTATGCTTTTTTTCAACCTTTTTCTTCAAACCATGCATCACGTAAATTTGTTTTGCAGCTTACGATTTAATAACATTAATAATAACTTGAATACAAACAATATCGATATTTCTAGAAATATTCGTTTTTCTCTGCCATATGGCAATCCCAACAACCTGATAAGGTTGGATAGGTCATTTTGTTCATAAAAAAAAGAACAAAAATGTCAGTACGACAATGACCATCATTGTTCAGTTCAAATAGTTTTCTATTTTACGAGTAGATAGGTATCACGTAAACTATCACCAAAATGGTCAATTCAACAAAATTCAACAGGGCAACTGTATCTGAAAATGCTGGCTACTACTGTTGATCCTCTTATCACCGAAATCGTGGGACTGAATACTAATGAATTCGATATGGTTATTATTAATCCAACAAGATAGAGCACCACCACATTACTTAAATTTGTTTTGCGGCTTACGATTTGTATTAACTTCAAGTTTTTTTTTTTCTCCGAAGTTTTCTAGGTTTCTGACCTACCACAATCTTAAAAAAAGAATAAATATTGGAATCTATAAAAATGTATCTGCGATGTATCGATTGTGATTACAAAACAAACATTATTATGTATTTTCTTTATTACATTTTCTACCAGTACCCCCAAAGAGAGAGTACTGGAAGTATTCGGAAATGAATGAAAATATATATTCAGTAAAAAGTTGTGGGCTAGCACTATACTTTTTCTTGAGTCATGTTCTCAACACCTGATCCCAGATGGAGCCACCTAAAAATGGATTATTAAATTCTAAGACTAGACGTTTTTGTTTATTATGGTTATGAAGTTTTGAAAATTAATTTGTTTGGATAATATTAATGCATGATGCTTTGAAGTTTCCTTCAACTAGGTGCAGAACTGCCTGAATATTTCAGTTTCAATATGATTGTATCCATCAATATGAAGCGTGCAATCATAAAAAAGTCAAATTACTTTCGTCTCGTGCTTCTAATGGGTCATCTCATTTCCATAAAGAGTATCAAACTGAGACAATGGAGAAAGAATGTAAATTCTTCAACCTCGAACGAATACAGATCGAGATTTTTCTCTTGTTGCTCCGTGAATGTAGACCGTAAAATTATATAATCCAGGACATCGCATGCAAATAAACATTTACTCCAAGAATCTTCCTTTTTTGCACTGAAACAAAGCTATTTGCCAAGGATTGTATCAGGTCGTTCTTATATGAGTTTTAACATTTAAATTACTTTTTTTTGGATGCATTTATGGTCGCAATAAACATAAATTGAAAGATTGTTATCGATGGTAAAATGTTGTTGAGGAGGAAATTACAAGTCTGAGATGTGAGGAAACCGAATTTAATGTAATGATACAAAATGAAAATTAAAAGTGTAGTGTTATTTCATGGCACTCTGAGTGAATCACGTTATGATCTTTTGCATAATAATTAGGAGAGCAATGACAAAAATTCACAGAAGTATATAAAAGAGAAAAAATATGTAATATTCATTGCGGATTCTTATCCTCTGATGCAATCCCTGAATTTAAGTTTTTTCACAAATGAATTACGAACATTCGAAAATAAAAAATATCAATAGAACAAAACAGATTCAATGTTTTCCAAAGTATTCGCCTCCCAAATAGAAACACTCTTCACTTTTCAAGTTCAATATTGTTGTTTTGTTCATTGCTGATTGATTAGTTGAGGTGAGAAAAAAGAGCAACTTCAGATTTTTGAATTTGATTGATAAACAAAACCTTATCTTAGTTATCGAACTTCCATATATCTGGATGAAAGTGATCTTTACTTGGTAGTTAAATGATGCGTCTGAAAATAGTATTGTATAGTGAAACACTTCTAGCTTCCAGTGAAAATTACACAATTAACTGTTTCTTGGATTCTTATCAAGTATCAACCTTGTTGAATATTGCATAATAGTGGGTTTCTTTTGGTCTCCCTTCTGCTATAATTAACTCTTAACTGACAAACATGGATCGATTTAACAGTCACCTACAGTGATTATTAGATTCATCTTTTTCACACACAATATTTTTTAGGACTTTTTTCAATTAAAAGGTGTTCGAAGCAATAGGAAATAGAACTCTGGATCATGGAATAGTATACTAGTTTCGATTTGTTGTAAGAATAATGCCATGAATGGAGGTATGAAAGGGTAATTGAGTACGATGATAATGATTTGCTTTTTCTTGTTGAACTGGATTGGGTATATTATATATTTCATTCAAAATTGAAGTTGAAAGCTTTTCCACGAATCCTCGAAATAACCATTAATTTTTTCCTGTTAGTTGAAAATGTGTAATTCATCCTTTCCTATATAGATAAATATTTTCTTTACACCTCTTAATCTCTTATAGTCTTCCACATTGTTCCGAAAAAGTAGATAATGTTTGCCAATTATTTATTCATCATAGTCATGATTCCTTATAATCCATGAATGGTTATTCTCCCAACCAAATGACCATTATCATAATAATTGTAACAGCCTATTGACCATATGTTATCGATACAAAAGCTTTTGTTGCTGAGTTGGAACAAGAAACGATTTCCTTTTTGAGAGGAAAATGTAGTCATCCTAAGGTTATTTTTCTGCAGCTATTCGATATAGTCCGATGTTACTCTTTCTGGTACTGATTGAGGATATGCATGACACAACGCCATTCGATGCATCGGGAAGTCTAAAAAGAGAAATTTGTAAAAATAGTATGAGTGGTGACGAAGGGCGTATCTCTTTCAGCTCGCTTGCTAATTACTTGTTGAGAAATCAAGTAGAATTGTTAGTAGTTTGCTAGTTTATAGACGAAGTCCGAAACGGATCAAGAAAAAACTTTACAGGTGGTTTTTGCATTACCTTAGATTATAAAGTACAATCATTCATCGATTGATTGATTTCCCAAGAAACCTACATCATGCTCATGGTAGGAAATAAATACAATAATATAAATGAAAATGAAGGAGTAACCCTTTATTTTCTAATTAAAATAATAACTTCGGAATACCTCCAAAAATGGTAAAAATAGTAGAAATATAATTGTAAAACAATAACTCTCAACTTATGATGATGAATGTTTTTCAATTTTTTTTCGAATTTCAGAACCAACATGAGTTTAATCCCATAACGAATATTGAATTGGTTTTTGATGAGCCAGAACGAAAGTTTCATTTGAATGGGACAAAACGCCCAAAAAAGTTGTTGAAAAAATGTTCTGAAATTGTTCGTTTCCGTTAACCAGCTGACGAACGTCAACTCTCAGAAGTTGAAACTTGTGCGAGCAATTTATCAACGAGGCCTTATCTTTCAACGTGCGATTACCCAGCACGGTGTCCCGACTTGCTCAGAAATATTCCTCTTCTTGGTTCGTCTTCGAAAACCTGTCGAAGGTCTGATATTCGACGATTTTGTTTTTCAAGAGAGGGAGCCAGATGGGATTCATATCAACTGAACTCGTTGAGATGCATGATAAGATCAGATTCCTTGATTTTCGTGTTCTGCTATTGCATTCCACTCCATTGTTCTTACTGGTCTTTTCAACTGGTCTGGTACAGCATTATGACGATTCCAACGATCTTCTCACAAATCAAAGGAATTGGGATCTACCCTGATTTCAGGAATATGACCAAAAGGTTACTTTATGCTCATCCCTTGTAAAGTTTGTGTGAACTTTCCAGTACTGAATTCTTGAGAACCTATATCATTTGCCTGTTTATGTTGTGTGTAATTTTGAAGTACCTAACACTTTCCAGAATTGCCGTTCGTGCCAAGACGCCTTTTTTAATAGTAAATTATGTAATATTATAATGGATTACTTTACACAGTGGTCTCGGTAGTGTAGTGGTTAGCATATCTGCCTATCAAGCAGAAGGCCGGGGTTCGAATCCTCGCCGGGCCACCGTGCTGGGTAATCGCACGTTAAAAGGTAAGGCCTCGTTGATCCATTGCTCGCACAAGTTTCGACTTCTGAGGGTTGACGTTCGTCAGCTGGTTAACGAAAACGAACAATTTTAGAACAACTCAGTTGGGAAAAGTAAAACAAAAGCATTTACTTGTTCAATGAAATCATTCATAGGATCTCTCTTATGCTCATTGAAATGAAGAATGATTCACTGAGGTCATTTATTTACTCTTGAAGTATCAAAATAGATGTATAATAATGAACATTTTACTTCATTATAGTTATGATGAAAGTACAATTATTTGCATTAACCATATTGAGTGTTGATTCAGGTGTAGGAAATTCTGAGTTTCTTGTTACAGATATGCTATGCTTATTGAATTCATCCAGATCCACTCCTTTGGTAGAAGTAGCTCTCTAATATAATGGTAAATTATCGTGAATGTTGTTTTCAGAGAGAATTCTGGAGGCATAGATAAGTTTCGTATGTTTTTTCTATATGCAGATTCACAAGAAAGGGAAGCCTGTAATGTTCAGAGATCACCGCGTGAATCAAGGGACAGGAGATACGACTTATCATTCACTTTGAAATTTTGAAGTTTGTAAGCCTCAGGAAATGCCTCTTTCGGTAAGGAGTTCCGGAGCTCAGCTGTTCTATTGAAAAAAGATCCCTGAGCCAGAGAGGTTCAACAGGTCTCCGAATTCGCAACAAAGGGGTGGGGATTCTGTACTCGTCGAGTCATCCGTGTAGATATTGCCAAGGGTGGAACGATTGATGACAATTCAGAAGAGCATCAACCGTGAAAATATCTAGAGGAGAGAGATAAGTCGCCGACCCTTCTACGATGTTCCAATGAAGTGAGCGGATCTGTGGGCGAAGAATCACCAACAAGACGGATTGCCTTTCTCTGAATATAATCGAGAAGCCTCAATGAATGTTTAAGTGCCAAACTCCACACGTAAGAACCATATTCCAAAACAGGTCGTATCTGAGCCTTGTAGATCATTAGAGGCAAGCACATTTAGCGATCGATCTCACATGGTTTTTCATGACTGATTATCACTGATCGTAATGCCGAGCATCGAGATACTTGACTTTTAAGGAATAGTTACTCCTGACATCTGAATAATCGATGATGATAGATTGGCTTTCCTTGAGAAGAGACATGTTTGGAATTTCCTAGCATTAAATTCCAGTTTATGTTACCCCATTTTATTATTTTTAGCAAGTCATCATTAATTTTATTGTCGTGAACGTTTCTTTGAATTTTTGTTTCTCGAGCTGGTATGGGGACTCTGGAAGAGAAATTAGTATGAAGAGTACGGTCGTCCGCAAAACTATGTACTGAACAAGATGTTTTCTCGAGCGAATCATTGATATGAAGCAGAAATAAAGTGGGCGCCAGACCTGAACCCTGTGGGACACCTGCATTTATTGGGAGAATATCAGATGATACTTCATCAACAACCACATACAAAGACCTATCAGACAAGAAACTCTTCAACAAAGAACACAACTGGGGAGG
>JAVJAQ010004693.1:0-20579 GCA_032362365.1 Zygogramma bicolorata | reverse complement strand
AACTCTAACAATCCAAAAGCAACCGTTTCTGTGTGGATGACAACTTCAAGTTTCGATAAGTTTCTCTCAAAACAGCATTGAATACTACAGACTTACTTGTATAAAACACGGCAAATTTTCATAGTAAGATTCATTTCCGAAAATCTATTGGTTTGTTCATACAAAAGCACTATTATTGGTAATAGTTCGATCGCTATGAGCACCTTTTGTTTAGAAAAATAATGTTTTTTTCTGCTTGAAAATGTTGAAAACGAGTAAATAAGATAATGTGTGGTGTTTGCTCAGAAGGACAAATTTTGTGTATTCAAACAACAGAAATTTAATGTGAAATATTGTGAAATTTAACAACAAAATGGCCCTGTATCTCCGAAAATATACGAGACCACCGAACTTGTTATGAGGATTTTTTTGTAGAGGAGATCGAATAACGTAAGTTCCATAAAAGCGACCGAAGTATTACCGCACCATGATTACGCTTCTATTCTTTTGTGGTGGATTCTTTCACCGAAGTTTTTTTGAGTTCCTAACCGACCACAATCTGAAAAATAAGAATTAATATTGGAATATACATAAACAATTGTAGAAGGGCAGATTTCTAATCTACCCTGATGAGTTTCTGCGATAATTCGAATTTGTCTACGTTGGCAGCCATATATCACATCTCAAATTTTTGACATTCATTTATTTATAAATTGGTGGGGAGGTTGCTTATAACCAGGAGACGGACATAGGATACTTTCTATTCCGTTTTACCGTGTTTTCGGAAATTCCATCCCTGAGGGGGCGGAAAACGGGCGCAGTTGTATGGGATGCATTGGTCAAATCTACTTCAAATTTTATATAAGAATCTCTTTCACAGAATTGTTGGAGGACGTATTTCGTATTTTGCTGAAATTAATTGCCTAGCGGGCTTGAAAAAGGGTTGAGAGTTATTTTAGGGTTTAATCAACGCAAAACCTAAACCACTAATCGTAGAGATCTGAAACTTGGTGGGTGTGTTCTTTATAGAACTTTGGCATCCGATAAGAAAGGTTCATTTGGAATTCCTACCCCGAGGGGTGAAAAACGGAGTCAAAGTTTGTATAGGAGAACGTACTCAAATCTATTTCAAATTTTGCAGAAATAGTCTTCAACAGAATACATGGAAGACGTGTTTCGTATTTTGTTTAAATTAACGGGGTGAAAAAATGAAGTTTATGATATTATCGACTCCTGAGCTGTAATGAACTTGATGAAACTAGTACTAAGAACTACACGATAAAATTGCAAAACAAAACAAATAAAACGCCTCACGAAGTGGGCACGGGTCAGATAGTACTTATTATTTCAGAATATGGTTGGTTAAGGTTGGTTGGTTACTGGATTAATGGGTGCGTCCGTGGACATTTACCCAACGTCACGTCATGATTATATAAGCTAGGAGCGAGTGCGCTAACCAAGCGCGTCTGGGATGGCCCATACTCGCTCCCGTTATTGCTTTGCACATATAAAAAATCACACAAAAAGTAATAGACTATGCACCTAACCCTCCCTCCGCCACATCCGGTGGCATCGAGCCTGGTTACTCGCGTGAAGAGAAGAGGGTTTATTGATTCAAGTAAATTATTTTTAAACAACACGGACTATCACAAACGAACTCAAAAAAACTACCACTGTTGATATGTATGCCAACAGTGGCACCAACGATCAGTTGGCACCATTGAGTTGTTGACCTGACACATGACAATATGACTTTGTCATCTGTCCATTCACGTTTGACGTTTTAACCTATCATTCAAAGTCCGACCACATGTTCGACTAGATTTTAATTAATTTTAACTAAGATTTTAATGTGTACGTTTTATAATTACGATTATTTTAACTCATCTGCATACTCATTGCTTTTCATCATTACCATGAATGTCATCATGCTGAATTGTACCATCAAGTCATGCATCCTCACATAAGTGTAAGTAATCATGCACCTAACTATTATAGAGTTCACATGTAATGTTCATTGTAGTTTCCCTGATGATGGAATAAAATATATTTCCGGAAGCTTGGACATACTTAAAAGAGTTTTCTTTTGACGTGCTGCACTCCCCAATATTCACTAGTTTGTACCTAACTAGTCAGCAAGACTACCTATCAATATATATATATATATATATATATATATATATATATATGCTGGCTGGAACTTCCGGTTGATCCGCGTCTGGAAAGATTTACTTGTCTACGTTTCGACTCCCATTTCGGAGCCATTTTTAAGACTTAGTGACCTTGCGTCTAGGTCTTATATATATATATATATATATATATATATATATATATATATATATATATATATATATATATATATATAAAATCACAACAATACCTAAAATAAGAGTTGTACCTATGAAGATAATGATAGAAACGAAACCGTTTAAAGTCACATAACGCAGTTGAAATAATATATTTCGTTAAAAATATATACCACCCACGCACATACATGCATATATATACATGTATATGCATACCTTAACCTAAAAATACACGCATATACACAATACTCATCTTTACATATACATGCATATTAGTAAGGTAACACTCAAAAACGAACATAGATGCACCTTGTAATTCAAATTTATCATTATTATCATTATAATCCTCCTGCAAGCTATAACAGGGCCTATCTGACCGAAAGTTTTTGATACTTTCTCTAAGGTGTATAGTGTTCATATCGGCGCCCCTTATATCTGAGGGTAGGTGATTGTACATCTTAAACCCATTACAAAAAATCGAATCATTGAGTGCAAATATTAATTCTGTGACGGAAATGAAAAGATAGAATTGGGAAAAAACACAATTCGTATCTCCAATTCCCTGGCACGATATTCTTTGTATGTCACATGAGTTTCGCTTCCGCCTGAAAGATCAAAAAGACAGTCTATCCCTTCACCGAACATTCTCCAAAATCACCAACCATCTTCTACGCCGAAGATGGCACATGCCTTCGTTCATTCCATTTCCTTGCAACCACGCTCTCTCGGTGAGCCAAGAAAACAAGCAGCGTTGTGAAATTACTCTCACTACTCGTTGTTCATCTGTCAATAAAACTCTGCCTCCTGAAATGGATCCAGTAAGTGTAACACAATCCAAGGTCGCAATGCTGCATCATGTATGATGTAACGCTACAGCTAGTGAAATTGCCTTGTGATACGCTTTTTCGATAGACCAGTACGTCGCAGGTGTTCTTCAAGTAGAGTAGAATTATTGGGTATCATTGGGAGAACTTACAGAAAAATCACTCAAACAGTTACTCGTGAGGTTTTCAGCACATTGTATAGCGAAACTGGGGTTGCATATTTGTCAAACATTTTAAATTAAAATTTTACAGGAAACTTTTTTAATGGTTGTCAAGATTATTGAAAGATGATGTTTACAAAGTAGCGTGTCAAAAATATTTTCAAGACTAGTGTTAAAATAATTTTTTTCCACCTGTATGTGGATGGTTTCAGGGAGGATCAAAGAACCATTTACTGAACTGTTTTTTTTGTTGATAAGGGCCCTTCAGACATTTGGTATGTTTTGAGAGTCATCTCTTTTGTTGATTTCTCCATGTTTTTTATCTCGATGGCTTCCCTGATTTGTCGTGTTCTGAAGTGGTTCAGGTATTCGAGACTAGTAGACCATATAATCACAAAGTGGATGAAATAAAATTCTCGAATCCGATTTGATTCCTGCCAGACCGGACATAATCATCATGAAAATCAATTAGAGATTGTTGCTATTAAGTAAAGAAACTTAGATGATCTCTGGAATGAATTCCACTTCAATCTCCTTGAAAAGGCCAATTATCATTTTATCGATTGGAAAACCACAGTGTGTTGCAGTTTCAACGAATATTTCCCTCATATATAAAATGTCCCATAAGAGCAATGCAATTATCGAAAACTTACAGCGGTAATTGCATTGTATCAAGTCACCATAACAACACATTTGATTTCCTTCGGACTCGGGCACTTTCGCCAAAATATGAAAATAAACTTGCAATTTTTAGATATCACGCTTTCTTGCAAAATTATCGGTAATTTTTATGCACTCCTGCAATTATAACCGAAAACAAAATTTTCCTTATGATGGTAAAGGCGTCATTTGATTTCTACATATTTGTAGATATAGGTAACCTTCCACATCCCTTATTAGATTTGAAATTGTAATTGGCCGTAGCTCTTGAAGCACATCACATTGGAACGCGGCATCAGGACAATTGTTACAGCAAACCTTCACCTAACCTCTTTTCTGCGCTCACCCAAAAATGTTATACCAACGAATCACAAGGAATATATTCACCTCTTAGCCCTTACTGCTCGAGAACATACATAGGACAGACGAGCAGATGGGTATCGAACAGGTCATACGAACACAAACTTGCAGTACGAAATTCGGACAAAAAAAACACTCCATTTCACAGTAAATCGCGAAGCAATAGAAAAACGACCTAAATACATCAACAAAATCTCAATATGATTCCCATATTGGATTTCTGAATGCAACTCAGTCTCAAGTATACTGAAGGTGATTCATATGAGACTGCAACTGCTGATCAGACGTTCAGTGAAGGATAGAAGATAAAAGAAATAGGCCAAAATTTAGTACGTTTAGGTGAACTAGTACAACATCAAACGATCTAAAGCTGATCTTATAAGTTTTGGGGGTTTTGTGGGGTTGTTGGGGTGGTGGTTTTTTGGGGTTGTGGTTTTGTGTTTTTTTGTTCTCTCTGGGTTTTGGGGTGTGTCTGGGTTGGGTCGATGGTGGGTTCCTCGAAAGTGGTGGTTTCTGGTCTGTTTGTTTCTTTTGGTTGGCTTGGCTGGGGGCTTTTCTTGGTGGGGTGTTTTTTTTGGTGGGGGGGATATGTGTAAATGGACTCATTGCAGTCGTCAAAGCCGTAGAACACTACCATTCATTCCTTTACGGCCGGAAGTTTCTGGTTAGAACCGAGCACTCAGCGTTGCAGTTCCTCGTCAACTTCAAGACCCCTGAGGGAGAGCTCGCACGATGGCTAGATGAACAGAAAATAGACGACTTGAGATACGCCATCGCAAAGGAAGACGCCACCTTGCCTGGAGAGAGTATGCATGTTGTGCCAACTCCAGGAGACGAAAGATGGATGGACCACGCATAAAGAAGAAAGTTTGTCGAACGTCCCAATAGGTGCTTAAATGGTTCCGCCGACAGAAAGGTTGCAACAATTCACGACGGTTACCAATAACTACAAACATGGCCTAGCAAAGGATACGGTGAGGGATGCACAGAAACATGACCCAGACCTGAAGATAACCCGATACTGGATCCACATAGGAGCAAGACCGCGGTGGTAGGAAATTGCAAAACATGGTCAACCAGTAAAAGGGTACTGGCTTCAATGGGACTCGCTGAGTCTACGAGCTGACGTAATCACTCGGAAATAGGAAAGCCCTGATGGAAAACTGGTCCATTATCAAACAATTCTCCTTAGAGCATGCGAAAAATGGTACAAACGATACCTATTTGGATGATTCTGTGCAAAAATACCTCTTCACTAACATTCATCAAGAAATATCGACACAGGAATGAGTTATCCCGAATATGTAACGAGTCGTCGTCGTCATCCTATAAGCACAAATGAATCAAACTTCATCAATATCAAATAATATTTTACATCCTCCTACCTCAGTTCTACCAAATCCACCATCAAATACCAATTCTCTCCCACCCATTTTTCCTCAAATAATTGACCAACCTAATAATTTCATCAACATGGCAAACCAGTTCGACCTAGTTTGTACCTGAATACGATGGAAGCCCAAATGAATTATACCAGTTCATCAACGTATCCACAATGTCACTGAATGAATATTAGAATTCTGAAAAACTCGGATGTTTCCAGAACCATATATTGATACAAGGCCTACTCAACGAGGCAGAGCCAAAGAAGTCATCTCAGTTTATGGATGTAGTGACTGGAACAGTGTCAAAGTAACTTAAATCCAAAACTTCGCTGACCAACGGAACGAAAATTAGTTGACAAGAGATTTGGTAAACCTGCGACGCGACAAGATCAGAATGAAACCCCAGCAAGAATAACTTTTTCCAAAAAAAGCTTCAACAATATCCACCATAAGAACAATGAAACCAGTAGACTTGGCAACAGCGATGCAGTACATTCAAGAGGAAAACAATATCCGTTATCTGCAATGGACTTTTGGACCTTCACAAGTCTCCAAGAAACCACTCCGGACCTCGCAAAGAGCTGTAAATCACCAATATGCAACGACCTGGACAACAGTAACCTCATTAACCAATGGGACCACAACTTCAATAACAGACCTCCAGACCACACTGGCAACCAAATACTCAACAGAGACAGATGTGGCCTTCAGTTCAACCACAACGTTTTGCACAGAATCATCCAAATAGGCAAAAGGGACAAGAACCAACACCAATGAGCATCAGTACCAGAAATACTTATGGGGTAACGACAAGGAACCTGAGTACCCAACCTCAAGCAAGCAACATGACGAAGACTTTGGATATGAATCGAACCCCTATTACGATGAAGAAACCTGTTTTTATCCCAATGAAGAAACAATTGAAGAATTTCAAGTTCAAGAAGACCAACAGGATCCAGATGTAAATTTTCCATTGCATCCAGGACAAAATACAGAAGCATAGTAGAACTGAATAACTTCAAAGATAAGAGAGAACTTCCTTATATAACCATTTCAAATCCTCCTCTCAAACTCCTCATTGACACCGGTTCAACAAAATCTTTTCTCAATCCTGATTTAGCTTCTCAATATCAAAAGGATTGCATAAAAAAAGATCCCTTTGTCGTCACCTCCATTTTCCAAAACTGTTCTCAAGATAACAGTGCAGAAATTCCCATATTTCCTGAGTTCAACTCATATGATATTCTCAAATTCTACATTTTCGAATTCCACAAAAATTTCGATGGCCTCATTGGACTCGAGATAATCTGGATTTCCCAAAGCTAAACCGAATTTCCCTGAATCCTCCCTTTCAACCGAGCACTCCTCTCTTCGTACGACTACCGGTAAAAGAGAAGAATGGAACCAAGACTGCAAGGCGCTTACATCCGTGAAGCTCTCACCGATGCCTGCGATCATCTAGTCTGGACGGAAATCGTCAACTTTAGTCCAGATAAACTCCAAATCATTCTAGCCGAACTCGCACCCAATAAATATTCAAGAGCATCATATCTGATCTGATATCAAGAAACACAGACCCAATCAACAATATGGATGATCTAATCAGAACAGGCCATCTCAACCCAGAAGAGGAGATGCATGTCAAAAATGATGCAGGAGATATGCCGATATTTTTCACCATCCAGAATCCTCACTCACATTCACCAATCATGTTAAACACCATATGTTTGTTTTTTTTTTTTATAGGCGACTGAGATTAAGAACGTTGCGCTAGAACGGTAGAAATTGGAACTACTCCATGGGCCATACCAGTTTGTTATTTACATCGTATGAAAGCATTGATTATTTCTGAGACATCTTAATTATTTCAATTTTATATTGAGTTTTCAAAGTGTCTACTTCGTTTACTTGGCTCTGCATTGTTTTTTCTATCTTTGTGTGTAAGTTAATAGGGTTCGAGTATTTTGCCGATTTAATTCTGGACAATATAATTGTTAAAAGCAGAACTTCAGGTTGAAAAGTTTCAAATATAATATAAGGACGAAGTGAGTTTTATACAAAAAGTGATGGGGGCGGAACCCCCCATCCTGTTCAGTAAAGTGTAAAGAACATACTCTCATGTGTTCTGAAACTGGCTTCCCAATCTTGAAGTAGTTTTCAATCCACATGCACTTTCCTTCTGTCCACTCTTTGTTACCTAACTTGGTTTCGAATATAACACTGGGTTTGCCTGCTTTTGGGAAGGTATGAAAACTGATTTCCGGATTTTTTTTCGCCCAAGAAGAGCAGTGAGGTACACAACAATAATGATTCATATTTTCAATGAATATGATCGACTTCAAGCAACCACCAAACACTTCTATGTTAAACAAATTGAACTTTATGTTGATATTTAAAAGCAACTCGAAAGTAAAACACGGGCAAAGGCTTCCAATATTTTAATTTCAAATGCCAGATAAAGAGATATAAGTGGACTGTATTAAGTGACTGCTCGTCTCGAGATGTTATTAAGAAGTGATTTATAATACAACTGAGCTTAAATAATGTAACCTACTTTTAACCTGAATATTGAGGCAATATTATAATATTTCTAGGTGAATAATTCAATTAGATGTAATGTAACCCGTAATTTCATTTGAACAGAAGGACATCACTATTAGGTAGGTACCCTTTTGAGAATCGTACAATAATAATATTTCTAGGTGAATAATTCAATTAGATGTAATGTAACCCGTAATTTCATTTGAACAGAAGGACTAATATTAGGTAGGCACCCTTTTGAGAATCGTACAATAAATAATAATAAGCTTATCTTGTTACCTATAGTGAACAGTAATCATATGGCGAATAATGTAAACAAACGATTCTATGGCCCTTGCCTTAGTTATGTTCGTACACGGTAGAGGGCGTATTCCTTAGCATGAATCGCCTATAGATACACCCATATGCGAAGATGTTGATAAACGATGCTTTTGTTTGTTTATGTTATGAGAAAATTCTGTTGGAAGTACTGCGAAGGTGGTTGAGCAGGCGTTTCAATTGTCTCAGCTTGTGAAAACAGACAAGAATTACATCATTACAATTGTGCCCACTATTTATTTCAATTTCAGATCGATATACAATGATCGTAATATATAACTTCTCATTTGGGTTATTCATGATCTCATCGCCATTCGCTTCTCAACTACCTTTTTAACGATTATAAAGATCCAACTTTCGATTATACTCCTCGTGAAATTTTTAATTGCTTTAAATAGTTTTACTATGTGGTCTGATGATCTCGATAATCCTTTATTCGATTCATGAAAAACGTAATTACCTTCGTGCCTCTTTTACATAACTGAGCTGATGGATATTTTGATATACGTTATTCGGTATCATCTTAAGCGGGACTAATTAGAAACTTGTTTCGGATACTTTCAATTTCAAGAACGTTAAAATCCTTCGAATTGCGATGGGCGAAACTCTGAATATTACACTCAAAAATCACAGAAACGGAACCATTTCTGCTGAATCAGTTACTCAACTTGGGTTATCCTCTCGCATGATGAAGTCTGGATTTTTTTTTATCCATTGGTATTGCTTGTCGTGATTTTGTAAATGAGAAAAGGAACACATGCGGAATGAAAGACCATGCAATTGATTGAGTGGATTTAGTATCATTGTGAATGATGAATATAACACTTCTGTGATCATCTCCAAAAAAAATGATCTTGCGAATAAATCGTTCTTCTAACTGAACTGAAAAGATGGTGGGGCTGTGCTTGAACAGAAATATCACAGTTTCTTGTACGATTTTCATGAGTTTACAAAACCGTCACACGTGTTTCACTATACGATAGCTTCCTCAAACACAATGAATTCATCCTAGTAAGACTACATAATTCCCACTCCTTTGTTGTGAGCTTGTAGTCCTCTCTTGCTCAATTTTTTACAATAGAACAGCTGTACTCATTTTTAGAGAGAGAAACACTTCAAAAATTCATAGGGAATGTTGATTCGTATCTCCTGTCCTTTGATTCACTTGGTGTTCTATGAATATAACTGTGTGAATCTTTATAAACACGTGTCGCGATTTTGTAAGCCCATTGTCTGAGAATCTCACAGGAAACTGGGAATATGTCGAAGGCGAATATCATGTTATTAACTCCTTCAACAAGCAGGGTCGAAATCAGCTCATTGATGATGTCTAATGATTGGAAAAACTCATCACTCAAACAGAAAGATTTTCAGTTACTTGGGAAGTAGGTATAAGGATATCTTCCTCACGATAGAATTGTTCAAATCATTGTTCTCTGAAAATGGACCCTGTTTGGTGAAAGCTTTAGCAAAATACCACAAGAGTCATCTGGTCCCTCAAAAGAGATTTAAAATTATTTTGTTCTCTGGTAGCTTTGACTACCCGTTGCATCTATTACTCATCTCAGTTTACACTGATAAAGGCCCACACAAGCCCTTGTTTTCGGTTTTGATTCAATAAGTACAGATCCCAAAAAGTGATTTCATGATTGAAATGAGATGTATAAATATCATGTTATTAAATAAGGTAAAGGTAAATACACAGACACATGCATCGGGTCTACCGGATGCAAATCAGACAAAAAACATATAGCCTCTCTGCCAAAAATATTGTTCATATTCTCGCCACAACACAAATCATTTTTGTTATCGTACTAGTATTCATTATAGTAAGTTTTATTGAATAAATAATTTTGGATTCTGCTCCCAATAGTTTTTGTATACACTTCTCCATATTACGTAAAAGTATTGAATGAAAAACACCTTCTGGTCCAAAAGATATGTGTGAAAATCATGAAAAAAATAATTCCCATTATCAATCATTGAAGTGAACAGGACGAGTGAAAAAAATTTGAACTGAGTAGAGGTATCAGAGGAAGCAAAAAATTCAATTTGCATAAATCAGGGTTAGTGGTCAAACAAAGGAGGGAGAGTATTTGCAGAGTGTTCGAAAGCATCTGAGAAACCACTGAATATTCAAGCAAATGATTGAATTTACCACCAAGTAGAGAAATCTTTGGAATTGGAAAGAATATTTCCCTCATATATAAAATGTCCCATAAGAGCAATGCAATTATCGAAAACTTACAGCGGCAATTGCCTTGTATCAAGTCACCATAACAACACAATTGAAACCGTATCGCTAGACGTCAGTAAACAACACGAATAAATGTCAGAAAGACTTCAAAAATCGAAAAACATTTCGAGTTTTGGTTAGTGCTCCATACAATCTATAGAGGAAAGTATAAATGAACAAAACATAACATTTCTTTATTCGTGAAATATTCCAATGAATTACATTCGTGCATAAAAATGACCAAATAATTTTGCATTCAAGCGTGATATCTTATACAAATTGCATTCGGTTATTTCCATATTTTGTAAAAGAGCCCTCGTCCTTCGGACTCGGGCACTTTCGCCAAAATATGAAATTAAACTTTTGCAATTTTTAGATATCACGCTTTTTTGCAAAATTATCGGTAATTTGTATGCACTCGTGCATTTATAACCGTGTTTGTATGTGCTGCTGAATGCCATGGGTGATACTCAAGGCATTGAATTTATGAATGCGATCATTTCGAACATCGAAATTCTGTTTCTCTCGAGACAAGTATCCCAGTTAATATTTTAGATCCATTCCTTGACAACACCACGATGTAGTGAACATAGCGACAAAGAAAATGATCGTATTGATGACGGCACCATAAATAGATCTTTCACATCCCACCCGATGAAAAAATACCACATGTAATCGAATAATCGATAATAGATTGAGTATAAATTAGCAATGGCTTCAATTAAACAATAATAATAATCATTTTGTAGATACAACCGTTCCAGTTTCTAGCGGTTTATTTGAAGATGCGTTAGATCATCGATCAGAAAAAATGTCATCGAACTCCTTTCTGGCCAAACAGTTCTCGTAATTGATTGGAATTCTTCTCGTATCTTCCAATCTAAATTATTTATTTTTAATTAATCTTGAGGACGTCTCGACCGTTCGTGATATCTCTAGCATACCTGATGAAAAGAAACATTCAGTGCATGAACGAACAAGTTTCTATGAAATGTCGATGACGAAGGTGATTCATCTAATGGGTCATGTTATCGGATTGCAAATAGCTGTAATTATTGATATTCTCACCAACTTATAACTAGAAGAATTTCTTCAATTAGATCATATGAATTCACGTAGCTAGTAGTTGACAATCTTCAGAGAAAGATGTTATAATTATCATTTATCTACACCCGTACTCTAAAAATACACTTATATGCCCAAAACCCGTTTTATAATGAAATCTATTACGATACAGATTTTCAACCAATAGAAACCCATTATTTTTCAATCAAGCATGATGTGCAAGCTTTGCAATTTGACGTTTGTCAAGTCAAAATCAGAAGGTATTGAATTTTTGAAGAATTTAGTCAATTTTCGATAATCGAATGAAAATGTCTTATAGCAGTGATATAGAAGAATTACCAGCGACTCCTCCACAGATGTCTTAGACAAGAAAAAAATACAATCGAAAGGATTATATTTTTCATTTTCAACCAAATCCAATGAGCTGTCGTGGCCGAGTGCTCGTCCGGGTTCAAATTCTGACCTCGGCAGAGACTTTTTTCATTTTTTTTTCTTTTCATTTCTCATTGTTGTATTTTCCGTGGTTATACCATTAATTATAATTTTGTAGAATTTTTCAAAGAAATACGATTGATTACCTACTATTATTATTGTGTCCAATATAAATACCTAATAATATAATATTTTAAGTTCTTCATTATTTATTGGGTGTAGATAAAATAGCGTATGCAACTCTCATGTAATGGTTATCAATACACTCGCATAAACCATACGAAACACCTTCGGCTCGTTTCGTATCCCGGTTTATGCTTATGTATTAATAACCATCATTACACGATCGTTGCATAATATACTATTATCTCCATTTCTTTTTATGTTTATGGTTCATATATCTCTATTACCAATTATATGCTACATTTGCTTGTGATTGTTTGTTTAGTTATCACTTGTGGAGCGCCGTGAGATTTATACCCCGGAATCCAGGGCAGGTCCATGAATCTCCATAAGAGCTGTTGGATTGCATTGTTCAAAGCTAAAATGAAAAGTTAAAAAACAAAGAAATGTGTGTAATCTTGATTACAAAAAATTTTAACATCAATGTATAGAAAAATGAGAAGGATAATGGAAAAAAATGTTTACAGCAAAGATTTATACCTTATAAATGATATTTGCATAGTAACTTCATAAACAGCAAAAAAATATAAACTATATACAGTGACCTTGTTTAACGTCCTCCCCTCATTTATTTCCTGAACGGCTCAACTAAAAAAATTTAAAGTTGGTTTAATGAAATTGATGCATGAATACTATATTTTGAATTGAAATTGACAGATGAAAATTTGAAGGTGGCGACTATGAGTCATCTAGGAAAAAAATTTAATGGAATAAAGGGGGGCCCTTTGACACATCCTTTTGAAGCTGCTGACGAATACTGTACAACCCTAGAATATTAAGTCGAAATCTTCACCTATCACACTATGGCGGAACATTTAATAATTGCCTTCAACTTCATGTTTTGAGGAAAAGCTGCGTTCATTTCAGAAGATGCTCGAAATGATTGCCTGCTCGAACTCATTCACATATAGATAGATAGATAGATACTTTATTGTCTAAGAAAACTTCTTATTGACAAACTGTCACAAATAATCATTAAACTAATGAAGGTACAAAATACAAGTAAAGTATAAAAGTGGAAGTATAACAATTATAAAAATTAGTCGAGACGAATGAGATGAGATGAGATTAATGTGTATAAACAAATAAATCGCAAAAAAGTAAAAACAAGTATAACAAGCCTACGTGTTGGGTAATCGCACGTTAAAAGGTAAGGCCTCGTTGATCCATTGCTCGCACAAGTTTCGACTTCTGAGGGTTGACGTTCGTCAGCTGGTTGACGAAAACGAACAATTTTAGAACGAACAGAACTATACAAAACTTTGAGGTAAAATACAAGCCAACAAAGACAAATCATCAGTTTTACATTTAAAGCGAATCGTTAAAAAACTCATCCAAAGTGTAGTATGCCTTATCAAACAGTAACTCTTTAACACTTTTCCTAATTTTTCTTTCTGAATTTAGATTTTTGATATTCTGGGGTTAATGATTGAAAACTTTTTTTGAGTTATATATGAGTGAATTTTTAACTTGTGTAGTGTTGGGCTTGGGAAGATCCAAATTATCCATCTGTTTAGTCAGGTAACTAGGGTTTCTTATGGTGATTCTATTTAACTTATGTTTTTTAAACATCAAACACACCGTCTCTAGTATAAATATGCAAGTAAGGGTCATTATTCTATGTGATTTGAATAGTGGTCGACATGAATCTCTGAAGCCAGCCCTACAAACATACCGGACAGCTCTTTATTGGAGCTTAAATATCATATTGAATGATGCTTTGTCGGAGTTTCCCCAGTAGCAGATCCCATATCTCAGGTGTGACTCTATAACTGCAAAATATGTTGTTCTTGCCATGGTCGGGTCGAGTTCCTTGGATATGACTCTAAGTGCATAACAGCCTTTGGCAAGTTTGGTACATAAACTTGAGACATGTTCCTTGAACGTCAACCTACTATCAATAAATACCCCAAGGAATTTAGCCAAAGAGGATTCATGTAGACATTTATCACCTATTGAAATTGGGTTTAACAAACATTTAAAGGTGAAAATGTGGGTTTTATTTACAGTGAAGGACAACAGATTGGCGTCGCACCATTTCTTGACCTTGTGAATGTCATTTTCTATTATTGCATTCAAGTGATGAGTGTCTTTATTATGCCATAAATGGTGGTATCATCTGCAAAAATTGTGAATCTACCCGCAATATCCAAGAGTGCAAGATCATTCACGTAAAGCAGGAATAATAAGGGGCCTAAGACAGAGCCCTGTGGTACTCCACGATCCACCAAAGACTCATGAGAGGTTAGACCATCAGAGTAGACCACCTGTCTACGTTTATAGAGATAAGACTCGAACCATTTCAGGGCCACATCACGGAAACCATATCTCTCTAACTTTCCCAGTAGTATTCTGTGATTCACACAGTCAAAAGCCTTCGACAAGTCGCAGAATACCACTGCCGCGGCTTCATTGTCATTTAGCTTAAGGTATAGATGCTCGAGTAGTTCAAATGTGGCATCAGAGGTGGATTTGTTACGTTGGAAACCAAATTGGGTCGTCGATATTATATTGCTTTTGTTCATGAATGATAGAATTCTTCTATTAACAAGTCTTTCGATGACTTTGGAGAAAGCGGGTAGGAGAGAGATAGGTCTAAAGTTACTAGGGTCATTATGATTGCCCCCCTTATATATTGGAATAATAACAGCGTTTTTCAAGCAGTCTGGGAACATGCCTTTCTCAAAAGATATGTTAATTGCCTCAGCTAGAGCATCCAATGCGCTTATTGGTAATTGTTCTAAAATTTTTATAGATATTTTATCCCAACCAGATGCTTTGTTGTTTTTTATTTCAGCAAATACTTCTTTCAATTCATGGCGGTCTGTGGGACTAAGAACAAACTATTCGATATGTCACACCGAACATTTTCGAACACAGGATATTTTTTTCTTGTCCTTCTCATTTCTTAGTAAGTTTTTGTTGAAAATTGTAGCAATCGCAAATTTTTGTTTTACAACTTTTTCATTTGAGTTTTCATCAAAGCAGTACAACCGTTTTTACCCTGGATCGTGATTTTACAATTTTCACGCCTTACGCCACTCAACTACACTGTTTTTCGACCACAATTGTAAAAGTGTCTTTTTCGAAGATCCTTATACACATGTCCGCCGAGTGAAATTCAATATCCGACGAGGTATAAGCCAGATATATAGTTGTTTTCTGCAGAGTATATCCACCAATGGATTTACTGGAAAGAACGGGTATTTTGACTTTATTTCGAATAACCACCACGAAAACTGTCGATCCATATTATCTCTCTATCTCCCCGGCAAATCAACGAGTTATGTTCATTCTCAGTTATATTTTTGTTGATAGTGGGATTTTCACAACCCACAACCATTGTCTTCGTGGCAATTTTTTTGTTCATCATGAGATTTTTATTATTTGTATGTTTTATTTCTTTATTTGAAAGATATATATTACATTATTGTTTTTGGTATTATTTCCAGTTATTCAAAAAAAGTATTGCACAGAAATTAATTTTTTCGTTATAATTCTTTACTGAATATACAGGCGAGCGAGTTGGCGTAAGTGGTTGAGTCTCCGAATCATGATCGAGAGGTCATGGGTTCGATCATCAAATCAGGCATCGGTTTTTTCCTCGAGATTATCACCTCTTACGTATTGGAAACTGACTCTGTCACGTTCAATTGTTGACGGGTACGCGGATTACCACGCTGCTCCTGGGGTATGGCGTTGGGAGTTAGTAACAAGGCCTACTTGGACTTCAGTCAAGGTCGATGGAGTCTGGAAAAAAATGGCATTGATATCATTTACTGTAAAATGAAAAATGTATATGGGAAGGTTCAAACTTCCATTGTCTATATTATCAACTCAATTGAAATCCTTTGCTAAAAACGAAAGTATACAAATAAAAATTAAGTAAGGAAATTAAACCCAAAAAAATTGTTGGAATGGATTTTTTGGTCAATGGTAAAATTAAGGTTTGATTGATCAAAGGAAATAATGTTGTTATAAAAAAATCGAGATATGAATATGAGTCAAAAAAATTCAAATAAAGAAATCATTAAAACGATATCGAAAATAATCATATTTGATATCTCGATTTTTTGTAAGAATATCATTTTCTTTGATCAATAAAACCTTAATTTTATTATTGACCAAAAAATCCATTTCAACAATTTGTTTGGGTTTAATTCCTTACTTGATTTGGAACATTGTAAACCACATTCAAGCAAAAAAATCTATATTTTTTCAAGAATATGGAAAAGCAATATTGGTGACGAAAATAAAAAATATGGAAAAATAAACGATTATCATTTTGAAAAATCAGTACTTTTTCCAAAAAGTTGAATATCTCACAATGCATGTATTCATAACAATTAGGTAAACAATGATGGGAAATAATAAAAAATAAACATTCATGCAGTTTCTCGTGACTCTGAAATGTAGCAATCGGAGTATTCAAAAATGATAGCTCAAGTTGAGTTTTTAATTTTTGTTTATCAAAATTTTCATGAAGAATATAATAGCAAAAAACGATACCCCTTTTTTCACCAATTTTTTTATACGTTATGGAATTTTTGAAGTGAAGATTCAAACTTATCAAAAAGTTACGAGATGCTATCCGAATGAAATGTCCCATCAAAATAATAAGTTTTGGTGGAGAACGACAAATCGTTGAAAACGATCTTGTTGGTTCGACTAGAAGTGGGGCATTTTGAAAGGGGTAACGTCTCGAAGTTATAACACGGAAATATCGGCAGAGTAATTGACAAGTATTAGCGGACTTGCACAAACCACGCTTCGTTTTGAATAATTTACGATACGATTGTATCTTGTAAGGCAATCGTCGGGCCATAAATCTCAGAGAAGCAGTCACCAGACACGGCACGCGAGCCAAATTACAATATCGAAAGTAGAAAAACTGTCTTTCGGTGCATATGCAGTGAGTCTCATTTTTCTCGGAAACAACCCGTAACTTCCGTAATTTTCGAGGTAGAATGATGATACTTCCAGGACTGATGAAAATTATGAAAATACACTTACAAACAAACTGATGGTGTTGGCCTAAGTTATATACACTGCTCGACACTCGCGATGGAGCAATCGGTTTTTACGGTAAATCGTACTAGGAGACAAAATAGGCTGAAATTTTTCGTGATCAGTACCCATGACTTACTACAGATACACTCTTTCCTTTTCCACCATCTTTCAATTTATTGAGTAATATACAGGGGGTTGTGTTTGAAAAAATGAACTTTTGACCACTTTTATGCACAATGGAAATAATAGTAATTTTAGCACGCCCTGTATGATATGGAGTCGATTTCTTGGTGTTATTTGAATATTTCGAGTTTGTCCATACTATCATCATAATATCAACTTTTCATGAATTGAGAGTACTGATGTACTTAAGTTCAATAGCCTTAATGTTTTGGACCATGTTTAGCACAATTTATTTTTTATTTCGAAAACAGATAGAGATAGGTATAGGACATTATTAACAAAAAAGTTTAGAAATAATAGAGCAATTCCAAAAATGTATTATTATACGGGCTGTTTCATTTGAAAAAATATAGGTGCTAGGACTTTTTGATGAAAGTGGCAACGCCGCAATGCTGAAAATATTTCAGATAGAACAGGTAAGGAAATGTGATAGGTGAAATTTTCAGAAAAATCATGCATTGCGTTTTCCAGAAACGTCTAACCTACCATCGACCATGAGTCACGCTGTATACACTGCTCGCCACTCTCGATTGAACAACCGATTCTTACGGTAAATAATACTAGGAGGCCAAGTGGGCTGAAAATTATTTCAGATTCGTGATCAGTACTCCCGAATCACTACAGATATACTTTTTTCTGAAAATAAAATGTCAGTTCTGAAAAATCCAAATTTGTCCCCCCTAAATTCCGTTATTATCGAAGTAGAATGATGAAACTCCCAGGACCGATGAAATTCTGAAAAATACACCTACAATCTCGATGGTGTTGGCCTAAGTTATATACACTGCTCGCCACTCGCGATGGAACAACCGATTTTCACAGTAAATCATACCAGGAGGCAAAATAGCCTGGAAATTCTTTCAGATTCATGTTCAGTACCCCCGATATACTACTAATACACTCATTTCTGAAAAAAACAAATTTGTCTCACATTTCACAGAAACATCCCCGTATCTTCCGTAATTATCGAGGTAGAATGATGAAACTCGCAGAAATGTTGAAAATTCCGAGAATACAATTAAAAAACTCGATGATGTTGGCCTAAGTTATGTAAACTGCTCGCTACTCGCGATGGAACAACCTATTTTTACGGTAAATCATACTAGGAAGCTAAATGGGCTAGATTTCAGATTCGTACTTTGTACCTACAAATTAATACAGATACACCCTTTTCCTGAAAAAATAAACAGTTCTGAAAAATCCATATTTGTCTCAATTTTCATGGAAACGCCACCGTAACTTCTATGATCATCGGGGTAGAATTATAATATTTGCAGAGTCGACAGAAACACCAAGAATGTTTAGTTTTAGGCTTACAACTGCGGAATTTTACAGGGGTGTTTCCATGGGAAGTGAGACAAATTTAGATTTTCAGGACTGATTTTTTTTCCAGGAAAAAGGTGCATCTGTAGTGATTTGGTGTCTTGATCATGATTCTGAAGGAATTTCCAGCCTATTTTGTCCCCAAGTATTGATTTACCTTGAAAATGGGTTGTTCCCTAGCGAGTGACTGGCAGTATATATAGTGTATATAGTGGGTGCATTTTCAGCATTTACATCAGAGTTTCATCATTCTACCTCGATCATTATGGAAGTTAGGGGGTGTTTCTATGAAAACTGGGACACACTGTGGAGTCTATTCAAATGAATCCGAACAGTACAGTAACTACTAGTGTCTTGGGTTAAATTCATTTAATAGTCAATACCGTATAAAACCACCCACATACAAATAATGATTGCGAACAACAATAATACCACGCCGCCCATGTCATACAAAAAAGCTGCCGACGTTTTTTATACCTATTAAGTTTTAGTGCCGTTAGAATTGACTTTGTATAGACTATACCCACTTTAGTACAGTCCTGGATTTGTTAATAGGTCATAAAGGCCGCGGCCTAGGGGCGGCAGCGTCCTAGGTGGCGGAAGATTTTATAGGAAGCTTTTACTCAATTTCAGAAGATAAAAATTAAAAGTGAAAAAAGGTCACTGGTTGTCTCATGGTTTTTTATACTAGAAGCAGAGATAATGAACAACATAAACTATGTTGATATTATGGATGTTTTTACTATTGAAAAGTCCCGCAAAATATTGAAGTAACTGTTTCTTTAATGTCCTTTCTTAATGACTATTATTCATTCTTTCAATTAACTTTAGTTCCATTCTCACTACATATCCGGCACTGCTCTAGAACGAGATCCGGCTGCCAAAATATGGAGGTCCCTGTTATTTTGGTAACACTTCATTTTTGTTTCACCGTATTTTTTTGGATTCTCAACTCACCACAATCTGAAAGAATAAGAATTAATGTTGAAATCTTCACAAGTGTGGAAGGGCATGGTAAAGACATACAACCTGCACAAACTAGACATCGATGTAACAAACATACCTTATGTCCCTCGACTATCTGAAAATATAATGGGAATCGGCAACAGGTATGAAGTTAGAACAACATTCAGAATAACAAATACTTCACGTTCAGTACTGACACACACACTAAACCAACTAACATAACATAAAACAAAAATATTTGTATTTATCGAATCTCTTGTTCGTGCTGTAAAAAATATATCGGTAAAACGTCCAGACCTCTAGAAGTGCGAAAAAGTGAACACAAGATGTACATCAAGAACAGACAGATGAGTGGTTCCAAATCAGCTGAACACATTTTCACCGCCGATGGAAATCATACAGTTGAACAGAAAGACTCTCATGAAATAGCATGAGAGAGCAATAGAAAAAGAAAGTTGAAGGAGTGTGCTTTTATCACGCTGTCTGCGAATGTTTGTACCTCAAAGCAGTTCTGTTGACATGGATCGCGCCTGGCTGCGAAAAAGGTAAGTCAAATCTCAAATTTGTGACATTTACAGAGAACGAACCTAGTAGAGAATATTTGTGAAATAGTTTGAGCAGATTTGGTTTCCATAACCTCAACAGTT
>JAVJAQ010004691.1:0-10594 GCA_032362365.1 Zygogramma bicolorata | reverse complement strand
ATATGTCAGAAACCATCAATGACCTAGGTATGAAACGTTTCACAGGTAATGTTCCATATGTATATCGAAAGAAAACACATACCAACAGATATCTTCACTACACCTCAAACCACCACACAAGTGTCAAGAAAGGTATAGTAAAATGCCTTTATGATGGAACGTAAATTATATGATGGAAAAAATCAATGAAGAGATAAACTTCATAAAATCAGTATCGAAAGGAAATTTCATAGAAAAAACTTCGACAGAAATGGAAAATCCGAACACAGTCCACAATGAAGGCATACAACCTACACACAATACACAACCTGTATCAAACATAATAACTTATGTCCCTCATTTGTCTGAAAAGATAAAACGGATCGGCAACAGGCATAATGTAAGAACAACATTCAAAACAACAAATACTTGACGGTCAATACTGACACATGCCAAACCAAATAACACAATAACACAAAATATTGTATTCATCAAATTCCTTGTTCTTGCGGTAAAAAATTTATCGGTGAAACCTCTCGACCATGGAAGTGCGAAAGATTGAACACAAGATGTACGTCAGGAACACACAGATAGGTGGTTCTAAATTATCAGAACATATTTTTACTGCCAATGGAGATCACACAATAGAATGGAACTACACTACAATTATGACGAAAGAGAGCAATGGCAGGAAACAAAAATTAAAGGAATCTGCTTTCATCGTGCTGTCTGCTGAAGAATGCATATCTATGAGTTCGCTTGATGTGGATCGCGGATAGCTGCCCCTACTGAAGGATAAACTGTTGTGTCCGATTTGAAATATTTGACAAATTAATGTCAATTACGAAAATTGCTACCAAAAGATATTTGCATTTGAACAGGAATTTGGGTATAAGTTTTGAGAACGAAAACGGATTTAGTTTTCGAAACGTTAACGATGAGTATTTTCATATATATCAGTTCTTATTATTCTTTTGAGATATACGAGAAGTTGTTGTTCTATCCAGAAAGAACTGTTTTTCAATATACGCAGCACCTTTTCTGGGTAGATTGAGAATCTGCCCCTCTATACTTGTATAGATTCCAATATCAATTCAAATTTTTCCAAATTGTGGTAGGTTACAAACCCAGAAAACTACGGACTGATTAAGAGTCCATTAAACTAATCGGTGCTGAGAATGGACACCACATCCTGTCATTTGCTAGAGTGAAAGCCTAAGCACCGATTATTTTAACGGACTGTTAATCGGATCGTAAAGTACCTGCCCTGAGTATATAGTCTGACACCTTGAGGAAGTTCTGTTTTGATCACTTATTTCACTCAAAGGCGATTGTGGATACCAGCAAAGGATACGTCGTGAATACACAACTTTAAACTTGAACTTTGCCATTTCACTAACTTTGACACAATAGTTTGCCATACAATTTCTGTATTGTTACCAACTTAAACTCATATGAAAACATTCTTTGACAACTATTTGAGAATGTATTTTTTTGAAGATGAGCTCGTAGAAGTCTAACTCCGTATATTCTACAGCTCATAGCAGTTGCTATTTATAAATATTTACTGCAACCTCGTTCTCACGAGTCAAGTTACAGTTATTCAAAGATAGTACTCAAATGATATAATATTTAAGTCTAGAGGAAGAAAAGTTTCCTTCGAGTGATCGACTTCAGTTGGCTTGAAATGACGTAACTAGACTTCCACACGTCACACTGTGCTACCAATTGAGGAGGACACGTGCGTTTTCATCATCAAAATCCCACGAGCAGTATTTTTGAAACTTCATAAATTGTATATATGGTTTGAGGAGCATCATAGAGTTGTTATATCCACTATTTTGGTGCCACTGAAATAGATTTGGTTTGATGTGTACAAATTTTAAGTGAAAAAAATCAACGCTCTGAACAAAAAATTAATGAATTCACAATGGTTTTACCTGACCATTGAACAAATACATGGATTTTGTTGACAGTTCTGAGAATCCCCTCTATTTTTATATTACATTCAAAAAGATAACTTCAAGTACTACGTGATTCTCTAGTATTTCTCAACGGGTTTTATATCAATCACATATGTATCATCAACTACATCTCCATTCACTTGGCACTCAAATATTTATTTAAATTATGCAATGTTGATACTCGTGAAAACCTTTCCATCCCAGAATAAAATTCATTTCTTTGTCATCAATATACAGAAAGTTCTTCAAATCAATTCTCGTTAATGATCAAGTGTTATGTATACTTCTCGCGTGGTCTCTTCAAGCAGGCTAGCAGTGCATCATTGAGTTTCATCAGGAAGTTAATGTCACATGATACATTCCGTGCTCAATGGGCACAGAATCTTCCTGAATGAATAATGTTTTTATATCTTGTCAGCCAATTAATGACGTACATGTTGTGGACTCATCAAAGGACAGTTGCTATATGGGAGTAGAGAAAGTTTCCATAAGAGCATATGTTGTTTCTTCCCGACAACATATCGTACTAAAGATTCACTCATCTCGCAAACAGTTACGTCAAGGTTAGCGTTGGAATACCACTATGTCCTGGATGAAACCTCTCCGAACAGAACTAAAACTGGAACCCTATAAGACACATGACATTGACATGACAAAACTGTGACGCATATGATCGAGAAAGCTACTTATCGGGAGTAATTACACAAGTGCTTCAAAATTACCAATAATTTTCCATGAAAGCATGTTGTCTAAAAACTAAATGAGTTTATTTTCATATTTTGTCGAAAGAGCCCTACTCCGAAGGAGGAGGGCTCTTTTAGCAAAATATGAAAATAACCGAATACGTTTTTTTTCACTGACAACATGCTTGAATGAAAAATTATCAGGTTTATTTTGATGCACGAGTGTAATTCGGTAGAATATTTCCGGAGTTAAAACAACGACGTTTAAAATTCAGTATTTATGCCTGTCAAGATGACAAATGTACATTTTAACAATCGTTACTATAGATACACGGACCGAGCGGGTATTTTTCGATACCTACCGGGTATTTACCAGTCCAAAAATTTCCCGCCGGGAATTTATCGCTGTAATTGATCGAAAATGTCCCGCTTCATATGGGATTTTCAACATACTATGGAAATATTCTATGGAAATACGTCTTCAGAATAAAGGTAACCGCCTCAGCGTTATGCTGGAGAAAGAATATTGGGACCCCAGGAGGTGTAGGTGATTTTATTCATATCATGTCACATCTGGGATACTGTTTTCTATAACTCTAACCCGTGACTGGGGTCTTCGGAACCCTCTCCTGGGTAGGAAGCCTGTTTGTATTGAACTGGGAATGGTTGTAAGTGATAAGATAAAATCTTGGAGCATGTTATATGCGACTGTATTTCGTTTTCATCAAAAAGTTTCTTGTTCTGTGAGCATAGTCGACTCGGTCAACATATAAGGAAACTATCTGAGATCGGTGAGGTTGGTAGAAGCTTTAGTGAGGTAAGGGCGCTAATACACACATTTTCAGTGGGGGGGGTGGGCGATTCAGAAACATCTAAGCCTACACCTTTTCAAGTGTGATTCTTAGTTCTAAATACTTCCCATTTATGATTTCCTTGTGTGGATCGATTTAACAAAGTTCAAACACAACTGAATTTCAACTCCCGACTGTAAACGTCATGAAGTTTGGTTTCAATGAATGGTATCCTTCAAAGGCTAGGGGGAGACCGAGCCCCCCTGCCCATAGGTATCGGCGCCCATCAGTGTGATTCCGTAGCTTATCTGGTGAGAGCACAATGGGCTAAATGTCGTTGGCCTAACTCACCCTGCGAACACTTCCAGAAATTATTTTCGCTCTAATTCATATATGAGATCCCATTATTTTGAAGTTTGAGAAAAAATAATATTCCATACACGCGTTTTTCACAAAACGTTCACCCAGTTCATAAATTTTTCCAAAGACCATCTATATGAAATATAGGATTTGACCCAGTTATTGTTTGTGTATGTTTCTAATGAACAAACTCCGAAGAAATGAAGAATACTGGGTGTTGAATGAGTTCATATATATGAGACGTATGTCTTTCGAAATCGGTAACATTGATGGATATATTGACACAGTTCTTGTTGCTCTTAAGTTCGTATTTCCATTCTCATTCTTTGTAAACTTCAAAATCGAATTCATATAGCATTCTCAAATTCCAATATATACACCTTCGTCTTCAATTTACATTTTTTGGTTTTCCAATAAGGAACATTTTCATTCAATCGAGTACAATCGACGACCCATCACCTTCTCGTTCTATAATCCTTTTTTCGAAACTTTCAAAGTGTTACCTAACACGATGATTTCGAAAGGTCAACGCGAAAAAATATATTCCTCGCTATTTTTGGCAACGAAAGATAGCTTATCCTTTCCTTTCGACCGTGACCCGCACTATATATACTATATTACCATATTAATTTTTTTCAAGCTGAGTCGGTTGAGTATCTAACGGGTGGGCGTCTGGGTTTCAAATATGCTAATTTGTATTCGTTTCTGCAGTAGTTTTTTCAATAGTTTTTGGAGAATTATTCATTAGTGATGTTGTAAAAATTATTATGATAATAGGTTGAATTCGTGTTTCAGTGAATATTTTATCTAATAACTAGGGCTTGATACAGTGGTTGAATATGTAACAGGCATACCTAAATGAATTACGATATTGCCTATAAATGCCACCTCGTAGATAGATTGAAGGAACTAGCCTGTTATTCAGGTAAATACTAACTGACCCGTGCCCACTTCGTTGGGGGTTAATCATTTTTGTGATGCTATTATATTGTGTAGTTCTTAGTAGTACTTAGTTTTATTGGGTTCATAACAGCTCTGAGGCGCACTCGAAAGAGCTTTTGAAAGAAGTCGAAAATAATGAATCCTTTTTTATCCGATAGACAATGAATTTCAATAGAATATGAAACATGTGTTCCATCAAATTTCTTGATGAATATTTTTGCAAACTTTGAAGTAAATTTAAGTACGTTGTCCCATACAAACTATGATCCCGTTTTTCACCCCCTTAGGCTTGGATTTTGGAAAAATTTTCCATATCGGATGTCTACATCATATAAAGGATACATCCTCTAAGTTTCAGACCTCTACGATCAGTGGTATAGACCGTGCGATGATTAACCCCTAAAATAACTCTCTACCCCGTTAGGCGATTTATTTCAATAAAATACAAAACACGACTTCCATCTTTTCTGTTGAAGAATTTTCATGCCAAATTTGAAATAGATTGGACCTATGAATCACGTTGTCCCATATAAACTTTGAACCCGTATTTCACCCTCTTCGAAGTGGAATTTCTGGAAAATATTTCTTTTCGGATACCTACGTCACACAAAGAAGACACCCTCCAAGTTTCAGAACTATACAATCAGTGGTTTAGGCTGTGCCTTTATTAACCTCTAAAATGATTTTCTACTCCTTTTCAACTCCGTTAGATGATGAATTTCGATAAAATACGAAACATGTCCTTCATCAATTCTGTGAAAGAATTTCAATGTTAAATTTGAAGTAGATTAGACCAAGGCATCACGTTGTTCACCAGTAAAGGCGCGCAAATTTCAAGAATCTAAGATTGGTAACACTAAGCATATATCAGGATTAAACTTTAATAATAAGAATAAATGTTTATTTTCAAAAAAAAAATTTTTGATTTTTAATCAAGGTACAGTTGAAAACACTATAATTGATCAGTTATCGAGCGGGATGAAAAATGATTAGATTACTAAAATGGCAATAAAAAAATAGGGGTTGGTGATCAATAAGTAAAAATTTAGGGTTGTATGTATTTTTCAATGCCACATTATAAAAAAATCAAAAAAAAAAATTTCGTCAAAAAATTAAAAAAAAATCAAGGGGGAACAACCCTTATCAGTTAGGAATATGGAAAATAGATAGTAGCCGATTCTCAGACATACTGAATACGCATATAAAATTTGATAAAAATCGGGAAAGCCGTTTCGGAGGAGTACGGTAACTAACATTGTGACATGGAAATTTTATATATTAGATTGAGAAATCGATTAGAATATTCTATAGACTCCATGACGGACTAAAAAAACAACTCCTGTTCAGATGGTGTGTCACCATCTCGGAATTGAAGATAAATCCGGTTATTCAGATTTAGTACCAATTTTTTTTCTGGAAACGCTTACCTTGCAAATTATACGTCGAATGCGGGTAATATCACTTTGGTTTAAGGGTAATTAATATCTAGAAAACGTTTTAATTCCTACACCAGATGTTCCAATATCATCTTTTAAACATGTGAAAAGTTACTTCCATCCAGGAGCATACCCAAGAAATTGGTCTAGGGTTAACTGAGCTCAACCCCAGCTATCTACGTATGTGCTAGAGCTCTCGTCGAAATAAATATCACCATCAACTGGTGATTTGAGATCCCAAATGGAAAATGTTACCAGAAAGGTCTGATTCAGAAAAATTTTATCATTCCTTGTTTCATATGTTGTCTCTCTGTGCGCACCCCTACAGGTCGAAAAAAAAATATGAAAATACGTATACAATACAATACATCGTTTCATATTTTTTCGTTGGTATTATAAAGCTGTATGCTTCAGATGACAAGATTTACAAATGATGCTCATTTTGTAGAAAAAAGCATAAACGGAAGTAAAGAATCATCTATGCGTTAGATATCAATATCAGCACAGACTGTCAAGAAGAAACAATATATCTGATACAGATATACTAACTTGCTGTGATGATTCTCTTTGGATCGCTTGTGGTAGTTACATGGACACCAACGGTGCTCAGAAAACTAGATGCTGATAGTTCAAACATGATGTAAGTTTCAATGTAACTACTTTTCTTCGGGTTTAAAGGCCGTCGTTCTTTGGAATTTCTTCCTAACGTTTCGCTAGCGCGAGTGGCCAGCTTCTTCAGAGGCTTACTCATATCCGATATCACATCATCGCATGAGGATTGTGTCATACATCATTGTGAAGATAATTCAATTCTGATACTAGCTGTGCAAAATTTTTTTAATTTGAAAAAGGCATTCTCGAGATATTCGAGTTCAAATGGCACATTGTTGAATTGTGAGTAAATAAATTATACGAAATAAAAATGTATTCACAAAAATGTTCAAAATGACTTCCATTTTCTTCCAGACCGTGGTAGAGTCTGTTTTCAAATTCTTCCTGCACCGATGAAACTGTTTCTCTGGTAATTGCCTGGCATTCAGTGATAATTCCTTTTTTCCAAATCGTTCAGGTCAGCAGGTTGAGTTTTATAAATAACGGATTTCAAATGACCCCAGAGGAAAAAATCATTGGGTGCCAAGTCCGGCGAGCGTGGGCGATTCTATTGGACCTCGACGACCTATCCACTTGTTTGGAAAAGTTTGGGATATCCATTCTCTCACCTGTAATACGAAATGAGGTGGTGCCCCATCTTGCTGAAAATAAATGTTTCCTGCCAATAGATTTGGATTGCCATCATCACCAAGGTCCGTGTGAACAGCATCCAAAATGAGTGGTTCAATCAGATTCTGCAGCATATCCGAATAAACCGCACCATTGATAAATAATGGGCCAATGATTTTATTACCCAGAATCCCTGACCACACATTCATTTTTGAGGCCATTGTGTGTGCTCTTCTCTAAGTAGGTGGGGGTTGGTCTGACTCCAATAGCGAGAGTTGTGTCTGTTCACTAACCCATTCAAAAAAATGGACACTCATCACTGAAGCAAATATGCTCAATGGATCCGTGGTTCCTCTGTATCATTCTTGTAACATTTTTGCAAAATTCAGATCGTCTGTCGTAGTCTTCCTCATTCAGATCATGGTGAAGATGCAACTTATACGGATGGAATTTGTGCAATTTAAGCACCCTCATTACGGAAGTTCTCGCTATGCCTGTTATGCTACTTAGTTGCTGTGTAGACAAAGTTGGGTCAACTGCAACTTGTCCTAAAACTTCTGCTTGATTCCTCTCGTTTGTAACAGAAGCCATCCAAGTCCTTTTTCTATTGGAAACTGATCCAGTCTCACGGAATTTTACCACAAGATCCAAGATATATCTAGAAATGATCAAAAAATACCAGAACATTTTCCTATAACCATTTTTCCTCACTTGCGAGTTACGTTTCTGTTTTCGTGTCTCCCATTGAAGATCCGACCTGTTGCTCGTGCACACTCATTTTGAGCAGCAAAAATAAAAATCATTTCAACTCTCAACCATCGCGATACAAGTAGAATTGTTGAAATACGTGGTCACTTTTCGATTCTACACTATCACCATTTCACAAAAAAGTGGTTCTCAGAGATTAGTATTTCTTCTTTGACAATCATGTTGACAACAAAAAACTGAAATGTGTGAAGAAATAAATAATACAATCGGTGGATAATCACGACTGAGCTCTACTAGTGTCTGGGAGACAATAATGGAGATCATTGTGAACATTAATATTATTATTATGAACTTGAATATCTCGAGAACGCCTCATTCAAATTCAGAAAATTTTGCACTGTTAGAGTCAGAATTGAATTACCTTCACAATGATGTATGACACGACCTCCATTCCCTATTGAAATTATAGAGGAGGTTGCTCTGGGGAGTAGGGGGTTGAAGTATAAAATATCTTCTTCTCGTCAAATGGTGTCCCCCTCCAAACAAAAATCGACGTGTCTCGGAGATTTTTTGTAAAATTATTTTTCTAGAAGTTATTGAGGGTGGATAGTCTTAAGTGGACCACCCGGTGTATATATATATATATATATATATATATATATATATATATATATATATATATATACATATAGATATATACATATACATGTATACATACACATAGATACATATATACATATATATATATATATATATATATATATATATATATATATATATATATATATATATCAGTGGACAAATGAAATATCAAATAATATACAATAATGTGAAAGAAATGATATGATGGAACACTTAGTAACATGAGAATTATGATGGAATCGGCATAATATGGAATGAAAAACATTCAGATGAAGTGAATATGTGAAAGATAAAATGAAATCATTGTCATCCATTCCATAATCTCTTCATATTAATATTTTTCATTCCTTATTTTGCCGATTTCTTCATCATCTTTCCTTCTTCATTTGAATTGAAAATTTTGTCAGTGCCTTTTGTCCTAACTTTTGGCTGCTAGCGTATACGTAGCTCGGTCGCGATAATCTTGCAGGAATATCAACCCGGATGGGGGCCTCTTGTCTTCTCACTTCACGTTTCAGCCGTCTACCAATTACCTATTTCGCATTTTAGTCCACTCAAAATAGAATATTGAAATGCATCTATTTGTTGTGATGCCAAAATTGGTATACACATTCTTCGATCTGGAATATTAAAAATGTGTAGTTTTTTCAGTAACAGCAGGGGCCTGTTTCATAAAAGTACAAGTCTTGTAGCTACAAGAGAAATACAATGTAGGTACAGGTAAAAAACGAGTGAAAAACAATTATTTAGCATCGTGTTTCTTTGTATTTTCTTGTAGCTACAAGACTTGTACTCTCATGAAACAGGCCCCAGGTGGGACGTCGTTCATCCTCTAATATTGTCCTATAGATAGACGAATGTGCTGGGCAATAAATAGTTATTTATGTATCAAGGGAATTAGGAGGGCCTTAATTACCGATGGCAAAGTTTGCGTCCCGAAGGCCTCTGGCCCAAGGGACAGCAATTGCCTGAGGTTATTAAGGCTCATTAATTCCTGTGGTACATAGATAATTTTATTTCTGACCGATTGAAATGAAATTTTGTTCATTTTTGAAACGGAAAAATGTACCAATTCATTACCTTCCCGGTAAATTTGAATCAGGTACCGTTGATTATAGTAGAGTTTTCTTGTTGCTAGGTTGTTGCTATGTTACTTGTTTTTAAACAGAACTTTGTTATCAAGCTGTGTTCGCGGTAAAAACGTGTTTTCTACCCCAAATATAATGGAGGATATTTTGAAAAAAGCTGAACAAGCAAGAGAATCATTAATTCCATCGAAAAGTGAAGCCGTATACCAAAAAGAATACAAGATATATCTGGACTGGCTGATACGGAAAAATGTTACTACTCACTAAGTATATATATATATATATAATTTTATTTTTACTTGTGAAAGGTAGAGGGAATTATAAAATCTATAATGTCCCAAGGGAGTTATGACCCTCTTTATTGATAGCGTAACTATGACGATATAAGCTTATAATATCCCGGTCAGAAATAAAATAAATTTTAATTCTATTCGTCTTTATTTTATTTAAGGCTTTCCAAAAATCAGAAGAAATATTGTTTCTCGTGTCTGCCGAATCGACCCATCCTTTTTGAGATACAAGAAATTTAAGAAGTAACACCCTTTGAAGCTAGAAGGTTTCATATTGATATCCTAAGGTTGAGAAAAATCTCAAAATTCTCATAAGCAGAAGTTTTCTCCAACATAAAATATAGAATCTAAGTGAACTTTGTGGAAATTGAACCATTTCATCGATAAATGGAAAAAGTGGATCCGATCGAAAACAGAATCAAAAATATTCCTGTTATGTTGAGGTTAAAGCATAGAAGACATTCTGTTGGGAGTTGGTTTAGATCCTCAA
>JAVJAQ010004690.1:0-15993 GCA_032362365.1 Zygogramma bicolorata | reverse complement strand
AGTAGAAAATCCGTTGATGAAACGACGGTACCAGGAACACATACCTATGAACCTTTTTATGTCCGTTGAAGTTGAGGGCCTGGGGTAGTTCAGCATAGCAGCAACCTTGTCAGGATCCGTATGTAAACCATCTGAACCGACTACGAAACCTAAGAATTTCAATGACGTCTTGAAAAATTGGCATTTTTTTAGATTTATGTTCAAGTTAGCTTCTTTAAGGATATTTCTTACTTCAGAAAGAAGATTTAAATGATCTTGGAAAGAAGAGCTGGTGATGATAATATCATCTAAGTAGGTGAAGATGTTTGGTTCGTATTTGGGCCCGAACAATGCGTCCACTAATCTCTGCTGAGTTTGCGCAGAATTGCATAACCCGAACGGAACAACCGTGAAGTGAAACAGGCCTCGTCCTGAAACACTAAAGGCCGTTTTCTCCTTGGATTCTTCATCCAGCGGGATCTGCCAGAAGGCCTTTCTGAGGTCGATAGATGAAATGAACTTTGCATCCCTCAGCATATTGAGTATACGGTCTATATGAGGAAGGGGATATGAATCATATTTTGTCACCTCGTTCAGGGCACGACCGTCGAAGCAGAAACGATAATCACCAGACCGTTTTTTCACTAGAAGAACCGGAGATGACCATGAACTCTTAGAAGGTTCGACAACACCAAGACTAATCATTTCATCTAACTCGGAATTAAGAATTTTGAGCATGTACGGCGATAATAGGTATTGCTTTTTACGAAAAGGCTTCGCGTCACCAGTGTCGATGTGCATTTTTATTTTATTCGTTCTACCCAAAGTATTTTCATCAGAGATGTCTTGAAACGATTTTATTACTTTATCAGCCTCGAGAATTTGTGCCGGAGTTGAACTATCTAAAGACATACATTGATTATAGACACATTTACTGTTATCAGAATCATAGATCAAGGTCAAATCCTTGTCGCTACATTTATTTTGAATATGCCAAGCATTGTTCTTAAAGTCAACAAGAAGCTCGAATTGTTTCGCAAAATCACTACCCACTATGAATGGATGTTGCAGAGTAGGAACGACTAAAAATTTAACAACTTTACAAACATCACCCAAATAAACGGGCATATCTACTACACCTTGTACAAATTGTTCCGTTCCATCTGCAGTAGAGATATTTTCTATGAGCGAACGATTTATCTTTAATTTGCAATGATTCAGAAATGTTACTCCCCCTCTTCCTAAAATAGAAGTAGTTGAACCTGAATCCAGTAAAACAGGTATATTTCGATCAAAAATTCTAATATTGATATAAGGTCTATTATCAAAATTATTTTTTACAAAAAGTGGAGACACTTGATAAACATCACTAGTGATAATCGGATTCATAGGAGATGAATTATCAGGAATATTGTCGTATAGAAGGCCTTAATAGAAAACCTTTTAGGAATCAGGTCGCGACATTGACGTACATATAAGCATTCGTTGACAATGGTTTGATGCACTCTGAATGTTTTGGCAAATATCACACTCTGTAAATCGAATGTGTTATAAAAGAGGTGTCGTGGCTCTGAAAAAAAAGAGATTGATAAATAAACCTTTGGTCGGGGAATTGGAAACAAGTCCCTGATTGAAAACAGCGTCAGATGTAGTCAGTAATACGATTCTGCCCGATAGGGCAAGTAAATTCAGTGTTGTTGGGTTTTTATTTTGTAAGTATAGTTTTTATAATGAATGATTGTCGTTTTGAGTGAATGTGTAAATCAATAAAGTTTGTATTTGTGTTTTTACCAACTGATTTCATCCTGGTTATCACAAAGATCATCTGAGCTACTTTAACCCCAAGGAAGGACCAAAATTCCTACCTTACTTCCCGACAATATTATTTGCAGTGGAATTTTCATCTTTGGCCTTTGTTTGAGAATGGATACGGCGGCCATCGTAGCGCATCCTCTCTAATCGTTTTTTGAACAAACACAATCTTTACAATTCACCCCTGGATTGCCACAACGAAAACAAAATAATTTTCTTTTTAAAAGACAGGTAGAAAAAACATGGTTTTTCTCACCACAATTCCAACAAACTATTGTTTTGGACAAATTAGAATTACCTTCAGATGTACTAGGCTGATTATCAACCGCATGATTATCAACAGCGAAATTACTAGGAGGGTTTCTTTTATTTCGAAAGTATTTAGACTTTTTTTGAAATTTACCTTGTTTAGGACCTGAATATGACTTACCACAAACTGTAGCAACTTCTTTTGTGTGAAATTTTTTATTGGTATCATCTTTAATTTTAATTATATTTGCATCTTCCAATTTCCTAACTGAATCCTGAAGTTGAAAAACGGTATTGATTTCGACCAGCACTAAATGACTCACGTATTCTGGAAGCAAATTTTGCCGGATATATTTCACTCTTGTAGCCTCGTTTGGAGGTCTACTCAATCTACTGAACAAGTTTTCCATATGAGCTATAAATATTGTGACTCGATCATTTTTCTTTTGTTTATAAGATTTAATTTGATCCCATAAATTATCATCCATGTCAGGAGGAAGAAAGTCTTTCTTCAATTGAAAAAGCAAACCGTCCCAGTCTTTCACTTTATTTTGAACACCCCTGTACCATATGAATGCATCTCCAACGAATAGTTCGACAGCCGATTCAAAAAGATTTTTCTTTTCAACTTTCCTAGATTTTGCTAACTCGCTAATGTGTTCAATAAATGAATATACTTCTCTGGGGTCTCCGTTGAATTTTACACCCCATTCTGAGAGAGATAAAGTTTTCGAAGAACAGGATACTATAGGAGCAGGAATATTCAAGACAGGACTATTCAAAATATCATTAAGCAAGAAGCGAATGCTTCATCGATATACGATTTTGCTTCAGCAATAGCAGATGCATCAGTTGGCAAAGGCATGCGTTTTATTCGACCACTTACATGATTTAGTCTAGATTTGATTCTCAAATATAACGAATCAGTGCTATTTCCATCAAAATCACTCATCAACACTTGAAGAGATGACAAAGTATTTTCAACAGAAACCTTTTCTGTTTTGAAATCACTAGAATAAGAATCCATGTCAATAAATTTCCCCGGATTATTTTTTTCTTTGTCTAATAATCTAGCCAACATTTTTCTTTTATCGTTTTGAGTCTTATTCGAGCATACACCCCTAATTTTTAGTTCATAATCGAGCTCATCGACCAGCAAATGATTAATTTTGTAACCGTCTTCCATTATGAAAGATTCAAGATTACACTCAATCAAAAGTAAATAGTGAAACAATGGTAACAAAATCAAGAAATACCACGCGTTACGGCTTTCACCCTGTAAGGTTAGAACATATTCAGAAAGGCGTTTGCCAAGACGGAATATCACATCACTTCCAAAAGACTGGAAAATATCGAAGTGTATTTTTATAAGGTGAACATTTTTTTGTTTCCTTGGAATTTGAAAAGAAATTTAAATATGAAGAACATACCTACAGTGCCCTCTTGTAGAGAATAGGTGAAAGTAGTTTATTGATGGTAAAGGATACTTTATCGAGTATAATATGAGGAATTGTTAGAATGATAAATACCCACAAGGTTTTCACGCACTAATAAGCTGATAATGAACCAAAAATAGCCACTATTCAAATGACGCTGTGGTAGAAAATGTGAGAATATTCAAATATCGTAACGCAAAAAAATAAAATGCTACAAGTTACAACCGGAAAAAATGTCAGTCATTTTCAATATTGGCTTAAAATAGTTCAATAAATAATATATTAAAATGGCAGACACAGCAAAATACTTAAATTTTTTTTTCGAATTTTGAAAAGTAGCTGCCAGGATGTTGCAGTTGCAACCTTTAAAATCAGCAGCCATAGTTATTCTTAAATTTTTCTAGAGGTATATTATAACATATTAAAACGGCAGAAGCAGTAAAATACTTTTATTGAAAATGTACTTATTTTTCATACCTGACTCACCTGAGGCACCCCAAACCTACCGCGGTCGGGCTTAGCTAGTACCCATTGCTTGTTTACTGGGTATAGAAGTCTCACTAGACGAAATTTCAGATACCGTGAAGAATGTATTGTCAGATTTAAGCTGGCTCTTAGACTATTAGGAGTGAACCTTCAGCGATTCTGATGGCATCACTGATTGCAAATACGATGAAACCATACAATTTATTTTTGTCTCATTGGTGGATATTTGTGAAGAAGATGTGGATAAGGTAGAAAATACATAGATCAGCTTAAAATATGATATCTCATGCAGGTAACTATGATACAGTGAAAATGTTTTAGAGGGGTATTTTCAAACTACGATACACTTTTTTCCCGATATGAGAAAATCTGGGACCCTTACTAACTGTTGACCAAATTAGAAAAATCGGAAAGCCTCAATTTGAAAAATATATCACAAACTTATTGATATGCTTGCTCTAAAGCTTTCTGAAGCGTACAAATACCATTAAAAATCAGAATGAGTAGCATTACCAATGATTCAGTAAAAAAAAATCCGGTTGACGAGTGTCGCCCTTCAGAGGTCGAATCTTCTGCAGGAAATGTATTGACGAGGCCTTTTGACGTATGAGTCCTAGCACGGTGGCCCGCTGGGGAGTTGAACCCGAGTCTTTCGCTATAGGGGCGGACTTGCTTGTCTCTTCACTGTCGAGAACCAAATCATCAACAGAAGTTCGGGACCAAGAGAGCAACAACCACAAACATAAGTTTTTTTTCACCATTTTCCACGGTGAAACGTGAATTGTGTATGGCATCGAAGATTTTCAATTGAAAAACCGCACACATTCCCTCCGACATCGGAATTATTTTTTTTTCTTTTTTACTTATAAAAATCCTCACCACCCAGCTACACCTCAGCTCTTCAGCCGTTTGCTGGAAATGAGTCTGCTATTTGGTGGTGTTGATACTGATTAATCCAAAGGCCACAGCACAAGACATGCTGCCACTTCTGCGGCCAACCAAATCGATATGAGCACAGACACCATACGATAAAATATAGGCTGATCCGAAAAATAAAATACTTTTGATAAATTCTACATAGACCAGTAATTACAAATGGTACATTTGCGGATCACCTCCGCAATTTCTTTTAATGAGTGTCAGTTTTCTGGTTATTTGAGTTTTGCAGCATTATATTGTATTAACATTCAAATACTGTCTGTATCAAATGCTTAGTTTGTAGTTGTGAATTATATGAAGAATAAACAGTTCATTTAGACTACTTCATCAGTATGAGATCAGTCTGAATGAAATTTTGATCGCCTGTTAATAATTCTTTGAACATCTACAAGGTGATCTATTCGGATGGGACCAACCGAAGTATAATTGAGGATTAAACGACTTTCCTGAAGGATGTTCGATCCAAATTATACGAGGTTGGTCACAACAAAAAACTCAAATAAAATTTTTGGGGCTCGCAACTAGTTTCGGAGTTACGGCCCCCCAAAGACAGGAACCGGGTTTTACGTCTATGGTTGGTTGTTTTTCTGCCAATTCCGCTCAAAATTCCTCTTCCTTTTTATCAGCACAATATACACAGTCGGATTGAACAACTTTCATCAGTTTCAACACATTATCACATTGAATTCACCTTTGAATTAATTAAAAAGTATCCTTCTTACAGATCAACTTAAATGAGATTGACTTTTGACAGACTACGGACGATACTGAATATTTCAACTAAAATTCACCAGATCGATACCAACCTTACCACATACGATTCACCGCCTACTTTTCGAATTTGAAATGTTAACAATCATCATTCTGTGTAGGTAATTATTCGATTTTATCAAAAATAACAATTATTTGACATGAATTTGAGACTTAAATTGGAAAAAAGCTATGAACCTTCTTACAAACCACGTAAAGTTGTCATAAATTCTGTTATGAGAACTATTTCACAAACATATATTTGCAGATGATCCTTTATGGCTTGTCCAAGATATTATCGGCAATTCGCAAATGTGGCCCGATTTTATAATTAATACTTTGAATTCTACTACGTTTCAATACGTGGAAAGGGTAAAAATTTGTTCTTTCTTTTTTCTTAATGGTATAAAAGACCACATGATTTTGTACCGATTCTCGATCAGAATCAGAGGAATGGCGAAAATGGAACCGTATTTCAAAACTATCAGAGACCTGTATAATTACTGGAATAATGAAACATACGGAGAAGAAAGACGAAGGAGGTATTTTAGCAAATGTATCCATTTGAAACGCAATAAATTGATAACTCAATGTATTGAAGATTTGTTACTATCATGTAAGTATATTGGTACAGTAAATATTTGCTATCTGCATTTTAGGTGTTCGATGTCGGTTATGTTCCGTCTTCACCTACATTTTTCTTGTTTAGTTTTAAGATATATTTGTGTTTGTCTGATTATTTGCTCTCCCTGTATTTCTTTTCTCATTATCGCGAGTACGACTGTGCGTTCCATGTTCCCGACGAGGCTAGATCGCAGAGAAGGGGCGAAGACACCTTTTTGAATCGTTGTTGTTAACGGCTCTCTCGCTCGACAAGTGATATACCTACTTTGATAATAATACTTTTCATATATATAAACATTTGGAGTGGTTTGTGCTCAGTTTCCTCTCGATGAAAAATACATTCCATCAACGTTGGATCTGGATGAAGAAAATATCCAAGGTAGGAAAACACAGTCACGTATAAATTAATCTCATTAATATTCTCCGGCCATTGAACGGCAACTTTATAAAAACGGTCAAACACTCTTTGAGACAGCGAAACCCTATTTTTTACAGTCCACTTATTAAAAACAATACATGTGGTCCTTCGAGCCGCCCACCTAAAATGCAGATGCATTTTACTGAAATTATTCGGATAGTGGCAAAGGACAAATCTTTACCACTGATCGCTTAAACACTCCTTGAGGGGTTTTTACAGTTACCACCCGTACTACACCGTCAGTACCTGGGTGAATATCTAAGACGCGGCCGAGCTGCCAACGGGAAGGTGGTAGCGAATCATGCTTTATTAAGACTAAGGTGCCAATTTCAATATTGACAGTTGGATCTGTCCACTTGCCTCTCTGGTATAGTGTGTGGAGATATTCTCTACTCCATCGAGACCAGAAGTCTTGGTGCAAGCGCTGAATTAACTGCCAGCGAGACAAATGGTTCAGCTTCAAATTTGAGAGATCATCATCAGGAGGAGAATTTAATGGTTCCAATGTCAGAAAGTGACCTGGAGTGAGAACCGAAATATCATTGGGGTCTGAACTTGTTGGACAGATTGGTCTCGAATTCAAAAGCGATTCAATTTGCACGAGAAGCGTGTTAAATTCCTCATACGTGAGAATTTGCTCTCCAACAACTCTTGATATATGTGATTTCACGGATTTTATTCCCGCCTCCCATAAACCGCCAAAATGGGGACTGGAGGGTGGAATAAAGTGCCATTCAATATCCTCTTGATGAGCTACCCCCTTTAAAGTTTTGAGTATACGGGCTGCTCCAACAAAATTAGTTCCGTTGTCACTGTATATTTTTGAAACTCTACCGCGTCGAGAAATGAATCGTCTTAGAGCTGCCAAAAATGTTTCAGAAGACAAGTCTGTTACTAACTCCAAATGGAGTGCTTTGGTGGCAAAGCACACAAAAAGACAAATGTAAGCCTTCTGTGTTTTTGAACCTCTGTATCTACCAATAGATATAGCATAAGGTCCTCCGAAATCGACACCCACGCAAGAGAAGGGTTTAACCTGGGAAACGCGTAGTGAAGGGAGATTGCCCATCGGAGGGCTGAAGGAAATTGGATTTTGTCTCCAGCAACTGAGACACTTTGAAAGTATTTTTCGAATGGACCTCTTAGCAGAGAGAATCCAATATTTCTGGAGTAGAAGAAAGTGGAGCATCTGAAAACCAGGATGAAGGTATTGGCGATGGGTACTTTCGATAATCAAATCGGTGAGTCTATGATGACTGGGGAGTAATATCGGATGACGCTTATCATATGAAAGTTGTGAGTGAGTGAGCCTACCGCCAACTCTCAGAAGCCCATTGATATCGAGAAAGGGATTTAATTTGCGAAAAGATTTCGGTAATAATTTTCCACTCAGAAGTGTAGATATTTCTGAATGGAATACTTGACTCTGAACATATTTAATCAGTGACAATGAGGCTTGGTGAGTTTCCATATGAGTGAGGTAGGATAAATTCCTCTGGGAATGAGGTACACGGCAATTTACTATGAAACGATGAATATAAGCAAGAATTCTTCGTATTTTAGGAAAGGAAGAATTATTTTGCAACAATGTGTCGAAAAAGTTATTATTATCGTCCTTTTGGGTGAACAGAGCCACCTTTTTTTCTTCTGTGAGACAGTCAGCCTTTAATTCAGAGGGAACTGATAGAAAAGGCCATAATGAAGAATGTTCGAGAAGCCAGGAAGGCCCCGCCCACCATAGGGAATGCTCTACAATCTGGGCTGGAAACAGTCCACGAGAGGCACAGTCGGCAGGGTTTTTCTCGGATGGTACATAATGCCATATCTCGGGAGGTAATTTTTCTTGAATTCGACTGACGCGATTACTCACGAAGGTTTTCCACCTGTGGGGGGAGGAGCGAATCCAACAGAGGGTTGTTAGGGAATCAGACCAAGCAAAAAATTTATCAATTTGAAAATGCTTTTCAAAAATAGGCAAGACAAAGGAAAAGAGATCAGATAAAAGGGTAGCAGCACATAGCTCGAGTTTCGGAATGGATAGAGTTTTTAGAGGGGAAACTTTCGATTTGGCACAAATTAGCTGTACTCGAATACAATCGGAAGCGACAGATCTACAATATATGACAGCAGCGTAACCATGTTCACTGGCATCACTAAAACCGTGAAGGGTACATGATGTCATTGATGAGAGAGACAAATGTCTTGGAATATTTATTTTTGAGAGAGTTGGGAGTTCATTTTTAAATCGATGCCAGAGGTCTATGATATCGGAGGGTGGAGATTCGTCCCAACTCAGTCCAAGGGTCCAGAGGTGTTGAATGAGTTTTTTAGCGAATAGGGTGAGGGGACTCAGAAACCCAAGGGGATCAAAAATTCGTGCGAGATCAGAAAGCATATTTCTTTTAGAGCATGATACATTTTGGGAGGAAATACTGAAAGAAAAACAGTCAATAGAGGAGTTCCATTGCAAACCTAAGACTTTGACAGTTGAGCTGTTATCGAGATCAAGAGAAGTGGAAATTACGGGATCTCCCGTGGAGAGAAGAGATGGATGATTACTATTCCATTTATGGAGTTCGAATCCTCCCTTTCGAAGTAGATTAATTAGTTGAAATTTCAGAGTTTGGGCTTGTTGTAGAGACTCACAACTTGTGACAATATCATCAACGTAGGATGAGTTTTTTATCGCCTCAGCGGCCAAGGGAAAATTTGAGCCTTCATCATGGATAAGTTGAAGGAGAGTTCTGATAGCAAGGAATGGAGCAGAGCTCACTCCATAAGTTATGGTGTTCAGAAGATACTCCTGAACAGGTTGGTCAGACGAGAATCTCCAGAGAATTTTTTGATATTTTCTATGATTTTCTGAGAGCAGAGTTTGACGAAACATCTGACGGACATCTACCATGAGAGATATTGGGCGCATTCTGAAGTTCAACAAGAGAGTAACCAAGTCACTTTGAAGTTTGGGTCCTGTCAACAATGTATCATTCAGAGAAATGCCATCTGGTGTTTTCGCAGAGGCATCAAATACCACTCTAAGTTTTGTACTTGTGCTTTCTGGTCGAATTACACAATGATGTGGTATGAAATAGCTATCGGGGTTATCTGAAGGGGTTGTATCAAGACTCATGTGATTTTGAGAGAGATAATCTTGCATGAAGTTGCGATATTCCTCATGCAAGGAGGGATTCTGATATAATCTACGTTCAAGGGAGAGAAATCTCCGGAAAGCAACTTCTCGGGAGCCAGAAAATATCGGCTCAGAAGTTCTAAACGGAAGCGAGACTATATATCTGCCAGAGGGGGTTCTAGAAACGGTTTTGAGGAAAATATTCTCACAGAGAGTGTCTTCTGGAGTTGAAGTAAGAATTCTAGGAACCTCTTCAATTTCCCAGAAGCGCTGGAGAGAAAAGTCGAGAGGAGAATCACAAATACAATGTAGGGAGGTTCTTGAATGAGAGCTAGGAGATGATATTGTTCCCATAAGAATCCAACCGAAAATGGTATGAAATGCACTGGGTTGCTTATCATTACCACGAATATGGCCATTTTCGAAAATAAGAGAGCACATGTCAGCACCTAGAAGAAGATCAACTTCACTAGATATGTGGAATTGCGGGTCGGCAAGCCTCAAGTTTGATATGTGTGACCATGACTTGATATCAATTGTATAACTGGGCATATTATTACAAACTTTGGGCATGACGATGGCATTCAGTTTGAGAGTAGGCTTGGAACTGTTACGAGGGCGAATTTGAAGGGGGACAGCTTTGGATGCAGAGACATTCATATCGTTTATGCCGAGGACAGAGAGAGAAACATTCTGTTTCTGGTTATGTAATCCCAGACGATTAAAACATTTCTGACTTATTATATTTATCTGTGATCCTGTATCAAGCAAGGCACGGATTTTTTGATATGAACCTTCTGAATCCAGAACCTCAATTTGGACAGTCGACAAAAGAACTGTTGTATTTGGGATTTGAGACGAGAGTGAAAGAGGAGGTGTATTATTCATTTCAACAGCATGAGTTAAAAATGAAGTTGAAGGTTGGACACTCATGGGCGATTGAGAAGAAATATTTGTTCGAGTGTTTACCAAATTAGATGCAGTTACATCATGGGAATTTGGAGTTTGGAAGTTTTCTGTTGCACGAAATGGACTTGCAATATTTTCGGCTTGATGAGGTCGATTTTTAGAGAAAGAAGGTTCACCAAAATGCAACAATGTGTGATGCAACTGTCCACAGTTCAAGCATTGCGACTTCGAGGAGCATTCTCTGATTGCATGCTTTGAACCTAGACAATTGACGCACCATTTGCGCGTTTTTACTAATTTGAACCTATCACGAGTAGGCATCGACAAAAACTGAGGGCACTTATAGATCTGATGATCAGCATTACACACTGGACATGATGTATTTCTGACTTGAACGTGGAAAGACCTTCGAGGAGAATGAGTTGGAAAATTATAAGAGGGTCGTGCTTTCATTTCAAATTTCTGAGGTACCACCTTTTTCTGCTGGCATTCAGCAGCTCTATCTAAAGCATCACATTGAGCTAATACAAAATCATAAAGCTTATCAAAGGTTGGAATATCATTAGATCCATGATATAATTCGAATCGAGAAGCAGTGTCTGAATCCAAGCGTTTCATAAGCATATTGAAAAGAACAAAACTCCATTGATCTGTAGGAAAACCGAGAATTTTTAATGCTGCGATATTTTCCGTGAAAGTATCCAGAAGTATTCTGAGATTGTTTGAGGTTTTATTGTTTTCTGGAATTTTCAAAGCATTTTCCAGTTCATTATAATGAGCATTAGCTAATACCCTTTTATTCTCATACTTTTTGAGGAGAGCGTTATATGCAACAACATAATTTGCATCAGTTGCGGGAATAGTTTTAACGGTAATCAATGGTGAACCAGAAAGAGATGTTGTCAAATAATTTAACTTTTCTATATTTGTTAAACTTGAATTTTCATGCACTACACTATTGAACAGGTCTATAAAGGTTTTCCACATCCTAGGATTTCCATCGAATTTGACAAGATCTATTTTTGGCAGCTTGACATTACTTTTAGTTGGAGTATGAGAATTTACGGTGTTACCTGATTCAAATAATTGGGAATAAATTGATTTAACTGTATAATAGTTCTGATAAAAATTCCCTGACATTTTTTTCATATCTTCGTTATCATAAGTTTCAGCCGAAATGAGAAGTGGAATGAGGGTTAAATTGTATTTTTCAAACTCTTCATAGATACTTACACAATGAGAATACCGAGCTTTGAATTGGTTGTGTAAATCTGAATTAGTTTTTGCCATTTCGGCTATTGCAACTAAATCACTCATGCGATCTACGCACATTTGTTGAAAAGCTTGAAACTGTTTTATTTTGTTTGCATTCGACATTTTGAGACTCAATTGAGTAAAATTTCAAAAATACCAAAACGATATTCGATAAAGTACGAATGGTATTATATTTTGATAATACCCCGTATAGAAAAATATCAGTGATCAACCGAAATAAATTTATGAGAAAAAAAAAAAAATATTTTCTTATCAGACCATTGGACCACTCACGGTCACTGTTATTGAGAAATTAGGTATTCACAATAAAACTCCCGAGTGGAGTACAAAGAATACGTTCAACAAAAAAATGAAAATGTTAGTTGAAGAGAATCAACAAATGATTTTCTTGGAGAGAAAATATTCGAATGGGTTCAAAAGCAAATCGTTTGAATTCGAAACAAATGTATCCGACCGGCAGCTAAACAGATAAAAACTCTGTTTTTCTATCTTTAAAAACGAGGCGATAGTCTGTTCAAAAAAGATTCGAAACAACTTCCAGTTGGATATTATTAGATTATCGAAAATGAGAATCTGAAAATTCTGAAAATGGATGTGTTTGTCTGAGTATATGAGAAAAACTATATAAAAGCAATCAAAAACTCTTTTCACAACGAAGCGAAAGTATCCGGCTCGAAGGACCATGTATTGTTTTTAATAAGTGGACTGTAAAAAATAGGGTTTCGCTGTCTCAAAGAGTGTTTGACCGTTTTTATAAAGTTGCCGTTCAATGGCCGGAGAATATTAATGAGATTAATTTATACGTGACTGTGTTTTCCTACCTTGGATATTTTCTTCATCCAGATCCAACGTTGATGGAATGTATTTTTCATCGAGAGGAAACTGAGCACAAACCACTCCAAATGTTTATATATATGAAAAGTATTATTATCAAAGTAGGTATATCACTTGTCGAGCGAGAGAGCCGTTAACAACAACGATTCAAAAAGGTGTCTTCGCCCCTTCTCTGCGATCTAGCCTCGTCGGGAACATGGAACGCACAGTCGTACTCGCGATAATGAGAAAAGAAATACAGGGAGAGCAAATAATCAGACAAACACAAATATATCTTAAAACTAAACAAGAAAAATGTAGATGAAGACGGAACAAACACTAAGATGTAATTTCAAGAAATTCACGAAACTCGGTGCATATTCTTCGTAGTGTTGAAGAATTCCTAAATCCGTTGACCTGTCCTGACGTTCCGCTTGAAAACATATTCCGAAATATAACCCACAAAATGTTCTTTATTGCGGCCATATTTCGGAATATGGTCTCTCACGTCTCGCTTCATTTTCTCTCCGGATTGAGTATTGGCTCCTAAGAAATTAATAATATATAAATATTTTATCAATTAAAAAATAACCAGAATCGGGATCGACGAAGTTATGGCTGTGATTCACAGTCAGATGTTGGAAACCCTCTTCTCCCAATCTATCGTAAGATTTCCAGCAATCTGACATGATCGTCGTCCCGGGCTCTATCCATTTTTTGATGAGACCGACAAGGGTCTCCGCAGTCCTATCTTCTACAGGTACCAGAAATATTTTTCTGGATCCCCTCTCGATCCCACCAAACAGCCACTGTCCCTCGAATACCCTTCCGCGGTTATACTTACTTCTACCAAACTTGGCAAATACGCCCAATTCATGCAAACCTAATAAATAAACACTAATTAAGAAGGTGTAACAAGAGAAAAATAAAATATATTACCTCTCGGCAATAATTGCTCCAATCCGTAACAGCAGTATACGAGAGATTCAGTTCTCTTTGCACAAATTGGAACCGCGGGTGAGGTAGTTCGAGGAAATAACCAACGAATAGAGCCATTTTCTGGATGCCAATTCTTCCATGAAGAAATGTTCCGATCCTCGCAGATTCCTCGAAATTACACCTCGTTACCATTTTCCCCTTCTTGTTTTTTTGAGTAGATCTTCTCTGACAACGATATTGACAATTTACCGTGTCCAAATTGCAGACTGCACCACATGTAGAACATTCGACCGAGCCAAGGAAAATTCCCAGTCTTATTAAAAAGTTTATTAAAGCTGTTCCATTTTGTACCAAAGCCGTAAATTCCATTAGTTTCATCATTTTCTAAAATGGATGACTCGTGATTGGAATATCGAAATGAATATGAAACAATGGAAACGAATTGTTGTGAAATATGAAGGAACATTTTATTTTAAATTCAAAAATCAGGCGGTGAATCGTATGTGTGCTATCTGGGTATGTTTTTTTAGTAAATTTAAAAAAATTAGTTGGGTTTTTCCCAGATCAGGAATTTTAAATGTAAGGAAATTCCAAGATTATTCTATAATATATTCGACTTTCTTATTCTCAAGATAAAAGGGTACTGAAATTGAAATAAAAATTGGTACTAGATTGGATTTTGAAATTATTTCATTTGCTTCTCTTTCTCTCTCACAAAATACATGACATTATGAGAGAGCCCTGCAGTCCAGAGAAACCACACCGCTGAGAAGGAAGTCATCATGTTCATTGGCGTCCGTCTGAGCTAAAAAAGAGGTGAAACTAAACAGGCATAAATGCAGGTAAAAATAATCTTCTGGGCATATCTACATTTTGAAAACAACTATAAAGATATTTAGAGAAACAATTTTACATTTCTATACAAACTTATAACATAAAAACTTTCCTCAAATTATTGTATTATTGACAAATCGAACAAATCCTCAAAATATATAAATGAAAACAGAAATAAAAATTCCATACAACTTGGCACCACGAAACGTGGGGCGATAAAAAAATTGTGAGCTAAATTATATATAATATATATATATATATATATATATATACATATATATATATATAAAGATAGATCCAGACGCATGTGAAATTCTGCTGCAATGAATATACCCAGTCAACACCGGATATCTTATGGATATCCAGTTTACGTCCGATTCACGTCGGAATATCCCTGTATGTCCAAGGATGTCCAAAAGATATCTGGAAATGAAAATCCATAAGACATCCATCCACCGAATATCTACCTCTGGGCTTATTCTGGACATCCATGAAATATCCAATACTGAATATCCTAAAGCTATCCTTAATTGAATATCGATGGGGATATACTGGAATGAATATTCTCATGATATCCCAAAGTGGATATCCATAAGATATCAAATAACTGGATAATCCTTAGAAGACTCCATCTGGACATCCATCACATATCAAAAACAGGATGTCCTAAATATATCCAGAAATTAATCTCCATAAGATATCCCTATATCGGATATCCACCTCTGGGATTATTTACTTTTTATTCTCTCTCATATAACAGCATTTCATTTGAATGATCATTGTTTTTTCATATGAATGCAATTTTGTCAATATCATTGAAAATTCTCAATTTTGAATGGCCTACTTCATACTTATTCTGATCAATATCTCATATCTCATATCAAACTATATCTCATCGATAACCCGGAAGGATATCTCATGGAAATCCAGCTACTTCCACTCAGGGCATCCACCAGACGTCCATAAAATATCCACCGGATGTCCATAAAATATCCACCGGATACCAACTGGATGTCCTCTGGATATCTTCGATATCCAAAAACCTTATAGATATCCGTGAACAATATATCATGGATATCCTTGAACGATATCTCATGGATGTCCCGGAAGGGTATCTTATGACAGTCCAGCTTCTTCCGCTCGGGACGTCTATAAGATACCCACCGGATACCAACTGGATGTCCTCTGGATATCTTCGATATCCAAAAACCTTATAGATATCTGTGAACAATATCTCATGGATATCCCTGAACGATATTTTATGGATATCCCGGAAATATATCTTATGGAAGTCCAGCTGGTTCCACTCGGAACATCCACCAACTGGATGTTCTCTGGATATCTTCGATATCCAAAGTGAATGTCCACTGGATATCCATAGAATGTCCGTGTGTTGACTG